>VZQC01008331.1:1358861-1407847 GCA_009823505.1 Rhizomys pruinosus | reverse complement strand
AAAAAAAAAAAAAAAAGAAGTAAATCATTAAAAAGTATCTTGGAGAAATCTTAAGAATCTATAAACTGTGGCCCATATGCTAAATCTGTCCTGGAGCAAGAATGTTTCTGCATTTTCAAATGATTGTTAAAAGAACCATAAATGAACCATGTGTGGCAGTGCATACCTTTAATCCCAGCACTCAAGAAACAGAGGCAAGCAGAGTTCAAGCCAACCTGGTCTACAGAGTGATTCTATGCCAATCAGGGCTACATAGTGAAAACTTTTTTTTTAATTTTTTTTAAATTTTATTTTTTTCTGTATGTGTATGAATGTACTGTTTGCATGCAAATTTGTGCACCCGTGCCGTGCAATGCCACGATGGTCAGAAGAGGGTGCCGGATTCCCCTGGAACTGGAGTTCTCCTGGAATTGGAGTTTCAGATGGTTCTCGGCTGCCATGTGGGTGCTGGGGATCGAACCCGGGTCCTCTGTAAGAGTGGTCGGCGCTTTTAACCGCTAGGCCATCTCTCCAGCCCCGTGAAAACTTATTTTTTAGAAAAGAACAGTACTTCATGACCCACAGAAATTATGCAAAATTCAAATTCCAACATTCACCAATGAAGTTTGTTGTGTTTTATTTTTGTTTTGCTCTTTTTTTTGGCTGTTTCTTTTTTTTTCCTTTCTTCTTCATTTTTCTTTTACTTCATCAGTGAAGTTTTTTCAGAACATAGCTGTGATAGTTCCCAGATAATCATGGCTGCTTTCCTACCACCCTAGTCAAGACAGTGTGACCCACACAACCTACAGCATTTACTCACTGGGCCTTTGACTCTGGACCTAAAGCTAAAGGGGAATTCCTGGGCTAGAGAAATAGCTTAGTTGGTAAAATACTGTCTTGTTTTTTAAAAAAGGGTGGCAGGAGATGGCTCAGTGGTTAAGAACACCTCCTACTCATGCAGAGGACTCAGGTTTAGTTCCCAGCATCCACATGGCAGCTTCCAACCAGCTATAACTCCAGTTTCAGGAGATCTGATGCCCTCTTCTGGCCTCCATGGGAATGGCATGTACAAGGGTGCACTTACAAACATGCAGAGAAAACATTCATACACACAAAATAAAATAAAATAAGCCAGGTGCAGTGGCAAGGGCTCGTAATCACATCACAGTCGAGATGGAAACTGTACGACTGGATGGTCAGACTGCCCGTCCTGCTTGACAAGTTCCAGGCTACTGAGAGACCCCATCTTTAGAAGGGGGGCAGGGGTGCTGGAGAGATGGCTCAGCAGGTAAGAACACTGGCTGCTCTAGCAACCATCCCTAACTCCAGTTCCAGGGGATCTGGAGGTGCACTTACATGCAGGTATAATACTCATGCATAAAATAAAGATAGAGGGGCTGAAGAGATGGCCTAGCGGTTAAGAGCACCGACTGCTCTTGCAGAGGACCTGGGTCCAATCCCCAGCACCCACATGGCAGCTGAGAACCATCTGAAACTCCAATTCTAGGAGAACTCCAGTTCCAGGGGAATCTGATACCCTCTTCTGACCTCCGCGGCATTGCACCACATGGGTGCACAAACCTGCATGCAGACAGTACATTCATACACATACAGAAATAAATAAAATTAATAAAAAAAATAAAAAATAAAGATAGATAAATCCAATAAAAAGACAGGAGCAGGGTGCCTGAACACAAGCAAAGCTGCCCTCTGGCTCCACATACCTATGCACACATGTGCACACCCACTTCCACATGTAATCATGCACACAAATACATCTACATGCACATAAATACTCTCTGTCCTCTGCACTAAAAAAATCCACAAAAATAGAGACACGAAATTTTTTTAATTGCAATGGGAGTCAGAAAGAATAAATGAGTAAGTTTCCTGGAGCTTATTAGGTAAATACAGTCTTGGAGGAGAGGGCCTCTTCTCTCAGGCAGTGATCTTTTTTTAATTTATTATTTTTTATGTGTATGAATGTACTGTCTGCATGTAGGTTTGTGCACCCGCGTTGTACAATGCCGCAAGGTCGGAAGACGGCGTCAGATTCCCCTGGAACTGGAATTAAAGATGGTTCTCAGCCGCCATGTGGGTGCTGGGAATCAAACCCGGGTCCTCTGCAAGAGCAGTCGGTGCTCTTAACTGCTGAGCCATCTCTCCAGCCCCACGGGCAGGGATCTTCTACAAAGAGAACCACCCCTGTTGTCCCGCTCCTTCCTCCGTCCCTTTCCCAACTCCTCTTGGCCCATCCTTCCAGCTCCTGCCTCTAGTGTGCTCGTGGATTCTAATCTCCCTGCCTGATCTCAACCTAATTCTGAAGGCCAATGTAGTGTTTTCTAAGCTCTGCTTCTCGAGCCCACACCTTCCTTTCCATCCCCATGGCCCACATTCCAGTCCTAGCTTTTGAACTGTTCTCCTGGACCATAGCTGTTGCCTTCCTGCCAATAGGCGCTCCTTATTGTCCCATTAACCCTGCATGTTGCTGCAAGTTCACCTTAGGACACCTCTTTGGTGCTGTCCCTGCTAGTGAGCAGAGTCCAAACTGGCCACCTTGTCATCCTCTAGACACTGCCACGCCCTGAGGGTTATGAACCTGCCGCTGATGAGGTGGGCATGCAGGAGCTGGAGGTGGGCACCAGCCGCTGCAGCAGGAGCGCATCTTCCCTTCTGGATTTGGAGGCAGGGTGGCAAGAAACCTCATCCGGCAAGATGTGTGTCCAAAGGGAAGGTGGCTCACTTTGCACAACCCATCCCTTGCCTTTGTGCCTATTTTCCTTGTAAAAACTGTTTGGGGAGGGGCTGGAGAGGTGGCTCAGCAGGTAAGAGCATTTGCTACTTTTCCAGAGAGCCCAGGTTCAATTCTCCGTGCCCATATCACGTGACTCACAATTGCCTGTAACTCCTCTGGCTTCCTCGAGCACTGAATGCATGTGATACACATACATATACTAAGGTACACATACATATACTAAGGTACATACCCATAGCTGTAAACTAAAGAAAATAAATAAATCTTTGAAAAAAGATAGCTGTTTGGGGGCTGGAGATGTAGCTCAGTTGATGAGAGTTTGCCTACCTTGCAAGGAGCGCTGCGTTCCAACCAATCCATTGGTGGACACCTGAGGTGGAAGACGAGGATCAGGAATTCAAGGTCACCCTCGGTTACATAGCTAGTTCTAGACAACCTGGGCTGCAGGCGAGCCTGTCTCGAGGGTGGGGCAAAAAAAGAGTTAAAGAGTCAAAGTCTGGAACTGGGATTGGGCTAGTTGTGTAGTGTAATGGTAGAGAGTATACTCAACATGTATAGGGTCCGCAGTTCTAGCGCCAACTATCTAGCAGATAAAAAACAGGCAGGCTTGTAGTCTAGCCACTTGGGGGACTGAAGCAAAAGGATCAGGAGCCCAGGAGTTTGAGCCTAGAGTTGGTTGTGCAGCCAGTCGCCATCCACAGGACAACCAGTATGTCCCCTGCAGAGGAGCCCTGCAGTCGTCATCTTCCCTCTGTAAGGACTGAGATACCAGACGGCAGCACTTACTTTTCAGTGAAGTGAAAAGAGTGCTGGGAACGGTCACAGTGGTTCCTTGCTCCCCTCCCCTGGAGGATCTAGATATAAGCCAACATAATGGTGGATGGGCACCCGGAAATGGCATATGCTTTGGCAGGATTCGGAACACTCAGTGAGACTGGGCATCAGCCTGTTGGACAAGGGAGCGTGGAGACCAAGGGCCACCTGCTGTGCCTTGGAGGAAGGAGCACCTCACTCCCGGTCCCCTACTCCACTACCCTGTCAGGTCCCAGGGCTCAGCATCCCACCTGTGCCTCATTCTCTTCTCTTTCATTTCTCAGGTGAACTTTGAACCAGAATGGCTGAGCCTCGCCAGGAGTTTGACACAATGGATGACCATGCTGGGGGCTACACCCTCCTCCAAGATCAAGACGGGGACACAGACCATGGTTTGAAAGGTCAGTGGATGGCAGTGCCCCGCAAGCAGTCACGTTGGAGCACAGCCCACGTTTGCCTTAGCAGAGACTGCCAAGGAAAGGTTCAGATCATAGTTTCTTGTTTTGTTCTGTTTTGTTTTGGGGTTTGTTTGTTTGTTTGTTTGTTTGTTTTGAGACAAGGCCTCCCTGTTGCCCCAGGTTGCCTGGAACTCTCTAGGTAGACCAGGCTGGCCTCAATCTGAGATCCGCCTGCCTCAGCCTCCCAAGTGCTGGGATTAAAGATGCATGCCACCAGGCCTGGCCAAATCCTAGTCTTTAAAGGAGTCATTCCTATCTTGTCATTTTAGACTGTCAGTAGGGGAATGCCTCATCAGTTTGAATAAGTCAAAATATAAGGATATTTGAAAATTCACCTCTTCAGGGTGGAGAGGCGGCTCAGTGGTGAAGAGCACTGGCTGCTCTTGCAGAAGACCTGGCTTTGGTTCCCAGCACCCACATGGTAGTTCGCAACTGTCTGTAACCCCTCCAATCAGGGGATCCAATGCCTTTTTCAGGCCTCTATGTAGTGCACTTTTGCATGCATGCAAGTAAAACACTCATATGCATAAAATACAAATAAATTGATTTTTTTTTGAAAAAAGAAGAAAGTCAACTGCCCAGAGAAGAATGCCCGATAGTGTGACATACTGGGGGTGGGGTGGGGGGAGAGGTTGTCACTCTTACCACGACAAGAGGCTGAGTCCTTAGTCACACCATCAGCCTATGAATCGGTATTATCATTAGCATGTAAAATACGACCTTGTCTACATACTGAGCTCCATTTTAGCCAGGACTACGTAGTGAGATCCTGTCTCAAAAAAACCCTGTCTCAAATGTATTTTGATTAATTAAAACTGTGTGAGCAGCCGGGTGTAGTGGCGCACGCCTTTAATCCTAGCACTTGGGAGGCAGAGGCAGGCGGATCTCTGTGAGTTCAAGGCCAGCCTGTTCTATAGAGTGAGCTATAGTTCTATAGAGTGGGGCTATAGGGAAACCCTGTCTCGAAAAAAAACCCAACTGTGTGAGCTTCTACCAAGTCTATCATGCCCTGTTTCTGGCCCTGCTTCTTGACCTGGACCTCCCTCCCCTCTTCCAAACTCATGGGTCCCATTTCACTGTGTGGACAAGAGCTGTGGGCTGCTCAGGGCATCAGACACATACAGAGAAAAGAAAAGAAAAGGTCAGTGCTGACCCTTGAAAAATTGGGGGGGTTAGAGGGACACCAAGATGGTTATTGGGGAGCAAGTAGTTTATTAGAAAAAGCAGTTAACACCATGGGTGAGCAGACAAAGGGGCAACAACATGGCAGAAGCTCCGTGGAATGTTTAGGCTCCAGCCCCAGAAACAGACAGCGTGGCAAGGTCACTGGAGAGAGGACTCAGAGCCCACATGACAGAAATGGACTCTTTTTTTATACCTTTCTGAAGATGCCAAAGGTGTCAGAGGTCAAGCCTATAGCCAGGAGGAAGGATATGCTACCCCTTGAAAGAAAACCCACTTCCCAAGTGAGAGATTCTGGCACCAGTTTGTTAGCTAGGGACTCACAGACAGTGTCTTGGTATAGGATGCGTGTCGGTGTCTTGGTATAGGATGTGTGTGGTGTCTTGGTATAGGATGCGTGTGGTGTGGTGTCTTGGTATAGGATGCATGTGGTGTCTTGGTATAGGATGCGTGTGGTGTGGTGTCTTGGTATAGGATGCGTGTGGTGTCTTGGTATAGGATGCGTGTTGGTGTCTTGGTATAAGATGCGTGTCGGTGTCTTGGTATAGGATGCGTGTCGGCATCTTGGTATAGGATGCCTGTTGGTATCTTGGGGAGGGGGGTGGGTGCAGCTGCCCAAAAGTACTATGACCTCTGCAGAGCTAGATTCTAACAATACATTCTTTTTTTTTTCTTCTTCTCCCCCCCCCAACTTACTATGTAGACCAGGCTGGCCTTAAACTCATAGAGATTCCCCCTGCCTCTATTTCCCTAGTGCCAATATTAAAGTTATGGGCTACCACACCCAGCTAACATTACATTCTTACAACACACACACACACACACACACACACACACACAGCCACATCAAAAATTGCTGACCCCTTACAGGGGCTGTGAAGTAAAGCACCCCAAGGGCACCTCCTTACCCATAACTGTATTTCCCAAAGAAACCAGTGTAAGAGATTTTTGTAGTTGTCATCGAATTAATTCTTGCTACTGAGGGTTTAAAATGAGCTATTTATATGTGGGGAGTGACAGTTTTGACTTGGAGGAAGGTATCACTGTGAAAACAACAGTTCAGATAAGTGACAAAAGACTGTTTTGAATAATGACAAGAGATACATGCTAAGTACCAGAACAAAGAGTGCCTGAGTGGAGGCCAAAAGTGGGACTAGGTCTAGATCCCACCAGGGAGAGCAGAGAGGTGGGGGAGGCAGCCACACACCCTCGTGAATTAAAAGGCGCTGATATGTTACACTTTTCCAGGCATTACCCTCTCTCCCAGGGTAATGCAAATGATGAGGGTGCGAGGGTGGGGGCGGAGGGGCAGGAGGCTGCCACGCCCAGCTGCAGTCTGTCTTTGAGGAGCTGCCTCACTATTATTGTTGCGACACCTTCTTGAGGCAGTTTACAGGTGCTTGTAAGCTCCAGAACCAAGGATCTGTGTAGGTGCAGGAAGCTTATTTAAAACAGGCCCTGTGTGGAGCTGGGGACGTCAGTTGGTAGAGTGCCTGTCCAGAATACACAAAACCCTGCATTCAGTCTGCAGCACCACAAGAATCAAGGTGGTGGTACACACCTCTACTCCCAACACATGGGGGGTGAAAGCAAAAGCATGGAAATTCTAGATCATCCTCAGCTACATAGTGAGTTTGAGGCCAGCCTGGGATACATGAGGCCCTGTCACAAAACAAAACGAAACACGAAAGGGACTCTTCTTGGGCTGAATGGGTGGGGCTGGGAATCCAGGGCTGTACTTTGAGCAGGGCTGTGAAATGTCTGATCATGAGTGTACTTGCCTTTCTTCATCTTTGTGTGTAGAACCGGTTTCCCTGACCCTGAGGTGGCTGGAACCCCAGAATCTCACCGTTGCCCAAGGGGCAGCATCCATTTCCACGGAATGCCCCAGCCACACCGCAGCCGAGCAAATACCACCTCTTCTCAGTGTCCCTCCACCGTGGCCCTGGCCAGCCCTTACAGCAATCTTCTGCAGCCCCCCAGGGACCTCACTCTATCTCACCGAGTCTGAACCTCCTCACCACAAACCCCGGGTTTGCCCCATCAGCCCCGTGCCTGAACCTGTGCCCCTCTAGATCCTGTTGTCACTGAGGGTCAAGAGCCATTCCTTATATCACAGCTTGACAAGCATGGCCCTCAAGCCCACTGGCTCCTCACTAGTGAATGTATGTACAGCTGGTGAGCTGAGGATGGCTTTTACTTGGTACATAGTTGAGAGCACCTACCGTCGGGTTCCATCTTCAAGCTGTCTCATAGATCAGAAAATCTTCTAGAACAAGGAGTGGAGGTGTGCCTGGTTTGATGGCACATGTGTGTAATCTCAGCATTTAGGGATAGAAGCAGGAAGATCGGGAGTTTAAGGTCATCTTCTACATTGTGAGTTCAAGGCAAGCGTGAGCTATACAAAACAACAAACAGGGTCAGCGAGGTGCTTATTGGATACAGATGGTCACCTGACAGCCTGAGTCTGGCTCTGAGAAACCACTGTGGAAGGAGAGAACCAGTTCCTGAAAGTTGTCCTCTGATCTTTAGAAACAAAGATGGTGGGACAGGGATTGCAAGTTTGAGCCCAGCCTGGGCTATGGGGGGTAGACATTGTCAGAGAGACAGCCAGTTATGTGAGTGTGGCGGGGGGCAAAGGCTTCTGGAAAGGAAGAAAGATGACACAGAGGTGATCTCTCCCAAAGGTGACAGACACTTTTCTGGTTGTCCTATCCCAAAGCTTTTCCTGCTGATCAAGAGGCTGAAAGATGTAGCCTCTTAGCTGGGCGTAACCCTGTCCTGAATCCAACAGAACTCTGCTTCCAAGGAGGGTGGAGTGAATGGGGGGGAGGGGGGGGGAGTCCCTCTGTGCCACAGAATGAGTGTTCATACTGAGGTCAGTGGGGTGGTAAGTTCATGAAAGCCAGGGCCATAAAGGAAGCTGGGCTTCCCCTCACATGGCCAGCATCTGTCTGTCTGATAACGTGCGTGGCTATCTATATTTGGAGCCCCTGGTGATTCCTAGTCAACAACCACATCACCATCATCATCATCACCATAACAAGAAAAAAAAAAAAGAATCTTGCAAGTCCTTTAATGCAGAGTACTTCTCTGGGCCCTAAGGTGGCACAGTAATGACCAAAAAACTCACCACCTACGATGGTGATGCCTTGTATTCCAGGCACAGTATAAAGTGCTTTAAGCACCTCCAGGCTAACAACAGCCTGGGACAGTTAAGCAGCCAACCAGGGTGTGAAGAGCAGAGAACATCTACCATGTGGAAGGGAGTGAGCTCACTGAGCTAAGTGCTGAGAACTGTGAGCTGATAACTGGGAGGCCAGCGGAAGGCAGGGGAGGCCCTTCTGGGGATGCGGGAGCAGGCTTGGGGAGAGAAGGGAAAGGAGGTGACTAGCGCTCCTGCAAAGGGCTCCACCCCATCCATCTGTCCATCTGCACCTGCCGCCTCCTCTCCTTCCATCCTTCTAACTGTACATCCATCTGTCCACCCACACCTACTGCCTCCTCTCCTTCCATCCTTCTAACTGTACGTCCATCTGTCCATCCACACCTGCCTCCTCCTCTCCTTCCATCCTTCTAATTGTATGTCCATCTGTCCATCCACACCTGCCTCCTCCTCTCCTTCCATCCTTCAAACTGTACATCCATCTGTCCATCTGCACCTGCCGCCTCCTCTCCTTCCACCCTTCTAACTGTATGTCCATCTGTCCATCCACACCTGCCACCTCCTTCTCTCCTTCCATCCTTCTAACTGTACGTCCATCTGTCCGTCCACACCTGACGCCTCCTCTCCTTCCATCCTTCTGTGTGTCCATCTGTCCATCCACACCTGCTGCCTCCTCTCCTTCCATCCTTCCATCCTTCTAACTGTATTTCCATCTGTCCATCCACACCTGCCGCCTCCTCTCCTTCCATCCTTCTAACTGTACGTCCATCTGTCCATCCACACCTGCCGCCTCCTCTCCTTCCATCCTTCTAACTGTACGTCCATCTGTCCATCCACACCTGCCGCCTCCTCTCCTTCCATCCTTCTAACTGTACGTCCATCTGTCCATCCACACCTGCCGCCTCCTCTCCTTCCATCCTTCTAACTGTATGTCCATCTGTCCATCCACACCTGCCGCCTCCTCTCCTTCCATCCTTCTAACTGTATGTCCATCTGTCCATCCACACCTGCCGCCTCCTCTCCTTCCATCCTTCTAACTGTATGTCCATCTGTCCATCCACACCTGCCGCCTCCTCTCCTTCCATCCTTCTAACTGTATGTCCATCTGTCCATCCACACCTGCCGCCTCCTCTCCTTCCATCCTTCTAACTGTATGTCCATCTGTCCATCCACACCTGCCGCCTCCTCTCCTTCCATCCTTCTAACTGTATGTCCATCTGTCCATCCACACCTGCCGCCTCCTCTCCTTCCATCCTTCTAACTGTACGTCCATCTGTCCATCCACACCTGCCTCCTCCTCTCCTTCCATCCTTCTAACTGTATGTCCATCTGTCCATCCACACCTGCCGCCTCCTCTCCTTCCATCCTTCTAACTGTATGTCCATCTGTCCATCCACACCTGCCTCCTCCTCTCCTTCCATCCTTCTAACTGTATGTCCATCTGTCCATCCACACCTGCCGCCTCTTCTCCTTCCATCCTTCTAACTGTATGTCCATCTGTCCATCCACACCTGCCTCCTCTTCTCCTTCCATCCTTCTAACTGTATGTCCATCTGGTTATACCAGACTCTACCCACGCACCCATCCCTCCATCTTCCTCTCACTCTGTTCTCCAGCAGTCATCCATCCATTCATTCAGAATCCATCCATCCATCTGTCATCTAGTTTGCACCATGATTTACTGTACTGAACATCTCAGGACAGTCTGAGTGGGATTGAGCTAAAGAAGAAAGCTCCGGATTGCCCATCGCCATAAATACTTGGTCCCATCACATAGACGATAGCTATGTCCCTAAGTATAAATACGATTTTCACTCATGGGATTCTCCCACCAGCTCCAGGAGCCAAGGACAGTTGATGCCATCCTACTCATTAATTATCAATTTGTTTAACTTTTTTTTTTTGTTAGCCCAAGCCTGCCTGGAACTCACTGGATAGCCCAGGCTGGCTTCAAAGTCATGGCAGTCCTCTACCTCTACCTCCCAAATTCTAAGATCATAGGCACGAGCCACTACTCCTGGTGTCATCCATTTTTTTATTTATTTATGGGTATGAATGTACTGTCTGCACGTAGGTTTGTGCACCCGTGTCGTGCAATGCCACGAAGGTCAGAAGAGGGTGTCGGATTCCCCTGGAACTGGAGTTCTCCTGGAATTGGAGTTACAGACAGTTCTCAGCTGCCATGTGGGCGCTGGGGATCAAACCCGGGTCTTCTGCAAGAGCAGTCTGCACTCTTAACCACTAGGCCATCTATCCAGCCCCATGCATCATCCATTTTATAAGAGAAGAAACTTGCCAGGCGTGGTGGCACACACCTTTGATCCCAGTACTCAGGAGGCAGAGGCAGGGGGATCTCTGTGAGTTCAAGGCCAGCCTGGTCTACAGAGCAAGCTCCAGGCCAGCTGGGACTAAAGGGAGACCCTGTCTCAAAAATACCAAAAAAAGAAAGAAAGAAAGAAAGAAAGAAAGGAAGGAAGGAAGGAAGGAAGGAAGGAAGGAAGGAAGGAAGGAGAGAGAGAGAAAGAAAGAGAAAGAAAGAAGGAAAGAAAGAAAGAGGAAAGAAAGAAAGAAAGAAAGAAAGAAAGAAAGAAAGAAAGAAAGAAAGAAAGAAACTTATGTCCTAAGAGGCAAACCATACACTAGCTAATTAGAAAGATGTGGAACCAGGTCTTGAACCCAGACAGCTTGGTAGGCAATCCAGTGCTCAGGAACAATTACCCTTATGTTTAAGACCTCAGTTTGGGGCTAGAGAGATGGCTCAGTGGTCAAGAGCATTGTCTGTTCTTGCAGAAGCCATGGGTTCTAATCCCAGCATCCACATGGCAGCTAACAACCATCCAGTTCTAGGAGATCTGATGCCCTCTTTTTTCCTCCGAAGGCACTGCATGATTTGGGTGCACTTACACACATGCAGGCATAATATTCATACAAGTAAAATAAAAATTAGTTAATTAATTAAAATCAAATTGTATATTTAAAAAATGACCTCAACTCACCCAGCCCTAGGTGCTGAGAAAAATGTTGTTAAATCCTTAAGATTTAAATCCTTAAATGAGGAGATAGACTCCTCATTTCTGTGACACTAACAAAAGGCACTTTATGGAGAACATTCATGGTGAAGGGTGTGGCCACGAACCATTGTGGTCATTTGGCCTTTCCCGCTCTCCCCTCTCTCCTCCCTTCCCCCCAGCTTCAGATTCTGAAAGGACAGTGCCTTACAGCACTCCTGGCTGACATTTCCAACATAACTCTGATGGCCGTCCATCAGCTCTTGGGTTGCTTTCTATGGAAAGAGCTGGGGGAAGGCCACACACAGCCACGCAGCCGTGTAAAGGTGGGCATCGTGCCTCCCTCAGCTGAGTTCTTTCCCTCAACTGAGTCCCGGCTCATTGAGGGGTCTTCTAGCTGTCTGCTTTTCATTAATAGATAGTGATGGTAAAAGCAGCAAGGTCGGGGCTGGAGAGATGGCCTAGTAGTTAAGAGCACCGACTGCTCTTGCAGAGGACCCGGGTTCGATCCCCAGCACCCACATGGCAGCTAAGAACCGTCTGTAACTCCAATTCTAGGAGAACTCCAGTTCCAGGGGAATCCGAGACCCTCTTCTGACCTCTGTGGCATTGCACAAACCTACATGCAGACAGTACACTCATACACATACCAAAAAAAAAAAAAATAAGCAGCAAGGTCATGGGTAGCTTGTCTTTCTAGTGGCTTTGCCTTGGTTGGACCTGACTGGTTGAAAGGTATGTCTCCTCCCACCCAGAGCAGACACAGATTACCTGCATCTTAAGGCGGGCACTACAGGGTGGGGTATGGCTATGTTGGGAGGGTGGTGCTAGTCCCTCCATGATTTGATGATAAGGTATAAGATTCACACCTAGGGGTTTGCAGCAAAGGTCTCCACTCTTGCATTCTCGAGGTCAGAAAGGTTCTGGTTAGAGACAGCCATTCTGAAGGCTTACTGTGTATGTTCCAGAGTCTCCCCTGCAGACCCCTGCTGAGGACGGATCCGAGGAACCAGGCTCAGAGACCTCTGATGCTAAGAGCACTCCAACAGCTGAAGGTGGGGCCTCTCCACTCCCATCGCTTCCTTCAGGAAGCTTCCTCCCTGCCTCCAGCCTGTGCTTACTTTGCTTTGAGTCGCCCTCCCATGCACCATGTGCCACCCTCTGGCTGCACTTGCTGCTTCCTCCTCTGCTGGCTGAAAGCTGCGTTTGCTTGGTGCTTTGCAGGACAGTGCTGCGGGAGCTGGGCCCTGCTTCCATGCCTGCGTCATCGGTGTGCGTGGCGGGCATCTTCCTCCCGTGCGCTTGGATGCTCCACACTTGGAGAAGCTGGGCTGGGTGGCAAAGTAGGGTCCACACAGCAACACAGGGCCTCCTCCTTCCTGGCTCCATTGTCCTTCGTAACCCCCTCAGAAACATATCTCCCAGCATCCATTTGGCTGAGGAAGAGGTGGGTCAGACCTCTCCATGCCCATAGGTTGGGGTGGTCTTGATGTGTTGTCCTTCATTTCTTGGGCTCTGGACATGCCTGGGAACTGGACCTGGGATGTGCTCCAGCACTCTCCTAACCTGTCCACTCTAGATATTTGCTATCTGGGTTGTTGTGTGGTTTCTTCTCAGTTTCCTAAAAAGCTCCTGATTTCTGCCACCTTCTCTCTGATTCCTGTCTGTCAGTGGGGACTACTGCATTTGGTCTGAATAACTCAACGGGCTTAGGGGTCCCATATCGTGAGATGTCTGGATGTGGGTATCAAGTTCCCAGTGTTATTTGTGCTCTTCTGTATTCGTCTGTCATCCTAAGTGTTTGCACTGTTGCCTCACGGTTGAAAGATAAGCGCTGCACGCCCGAGCACCACGTCTTCCCTGTAAACAAGAACCAAAGCTGGCAAAATGGCTCAGTAGGTAAAAGTGCTTGCCATGCAAATCCCGGCAACCTGAGTTTAATCTGTAGAACCCATGTGAAGGTAGAAGGAGATAACCAACCCCCCAGAGTTGTCCTTTGACAGCCCTTTCCCAACACGTGCGTGCGCGCACACACGTTATGGACACAAATAGTAATAATAAATGAAATGTTTAGACAAGAACCATTGCAAAACAAAGTAGCCAAAGGGCCCCAAAGCCAAATATCTTCCTTTTTATTAAGAAAGCGAGGTTCAAGGCCAGCCTGGTCTACAAAGTAAGTTCCAGGACAGCTGGGGCTGCAGGGAGAACCTGTCTCAAAAAAAAAAAAAAAAAGTGAAGGACTTTCTTGTAAGTTTCACCTGACAGACTTCTGCTTATATTTCATCAGTCAGAAGTGAGTTTCTGGCTGCTCCCTGGCTGCAAAGCTGGGATACTGCGCATCCAACCCATTGAGTAGAAGAAATCAAGGAAGAATATTGAGATTGGCTTTTGTGCCAGGTATGGTGGTACATGCCTTTAATCCCAGCACTCTGAAGGCAGAGGCAAGTAGATGTCTGTGAGTTCAAGGCCAGCCTGGTCTATAATAGTGAGTTGCAGGGCTGGAGAGATGGCCTAGCGGTTGAGAGCACCGACTGCTCTTACAGAGGACCCAGGTTCGATCCCAGCACCCACATGGCGGCCGAGAGCCGTCTGAAACTCCAATTCCAGGAGAACTCCAGCTCCAGGGGAATCCGAGACCCTCTTCTGACCTCCGCGGCGTTGCACGACACGGGTGCACAGACTTGCATGCAGGCAGTACATTCATACACATACAGAAATAAATAAAATTAATTAAAAAAAAATTAAAAAAAAATAGTGAGTTGCAGGCTGGCTGGAGCTATAGGGAGACCCTGTCTCAAAAAGACAGACAGACAGAGAGAGAGAGAGAGAGAGAGAGAGAGAGAGAGAGAGAGAGAGAGAGATTGAGATTGAGATTGGCTTTTAAGTAACCTGTCCATGGAATCAGCCCCCACCTCTCCATCCCTCTTCTAAGAAGACTTGACCTTCTGCTCTGACTGCTTTTCCAGCCCTGCACGTTGTTTGGGAGTTCTCTCACAAGGTGAAAATTCGGCCTTAGCATCTCACCCAGTGTCAACCTCTAGATTAATGCAGAACCTTGTTGTCAAGTGCCTGCCAGTTGCTTGGCATGGTAGGGCACCCCTAGTACAGCCAAGGTGGCCCTTGTCCCTGAGGTTCTTAGCCTGATGAGAATATCTTGGCCAGATTCCCTTGACTCTCCTGAAAGCCAGCAAGTGTTACAAGATGGTTCCTGTTCATCTTGTTAGGACAGTTTTGCAAGTTGTCTGCCACCCTGAGAAAGTCTGGAAACTTGATGCCAGACTTAGTGCCAGCTTCCCAAACATGGCTTCAGTGTCCTGTCAGCATTGTTTTTCTCCTTTTTTTTTTTTTTTTTTTTTTTTTGGTATTTTTGAGGCAGGGTCTCCCTTTTAGTACCAGCTGTCCTGGAGCTCGCTCTGTAGACCAGGCTGGCCTTGAACCCACAGAGATCCTCCTGCCTCTACCTCCCGAGTGCTGCATTGTTCTAGATGAAGCTCCACTCACGCAGTCTGGACCTGTACAAGTGTGGGCCCCAGGCACCTGGCTGTCTTCCAGAGGGAGGACGCAGCTGGAGCTATTCCATTCACATCAGGGAAGACCATAAGGGAGATGACCTTTGTAGAGCTAAACTGCTTGGAATGCTGGGAATCTCTCCTAGCTGGTCACTCCCCAGATGTGCCTAGAAGACCTGCTGAGGAGTCGGGTCAGGGGTCTCTGGAGGACTGCTGCTCTAAGTGTTTGCCTTGAGGAGGTGCTGCTGAAGCTCCTGGCCAGCAAAGCTCGTACCAGTGATCCCTTCCTCTGCAGGGAGCCTGGACTCTGGGCAGGACCTGACTTGATCACTGCCACACAAGGAACAAGGAATGCTGTGGCTTTTAATCAGGGGTTTAGGAGTTTGAGGGCAGGATGTTACAGTGGTGGAGACCTTAAAGGTTGCCTGGAGGTGGTCGTGCTGTTTCTGTAGATGAGGAACTCAAGGCTCAGAGAAGACACAGTGCTTGCTCAAAGCCTCACAGGAAAATTGCAAGCCAAGCCCCATCTCAGGTTCCCACACTCCTCAGGCCCAGGCCCCCCCCCCCCACACCCGTAGAGATCACACAGCTGGACAGTCTTCAGAATTTCAGCTTTTCTCCCTAGAAACCCCAGGAGCGGCCCCAGCAGGCTGTGTCCCTGCAGCTCTTACATGGCCCATGTAGGCTTTTCCGGCAGGTGGCCTGGTGCCTCATTCTGTTAATGCACTTCCTGGGGTGACTCAGAAGGGGGACTACGGCGCTGCTTTGTGCTGGCTTTTCTTGCATGTTGGGGGGGCAGCCCCTTCCCTGCACTGCCTCTGCATAAGCAGAAGGGTGACTGTTGGTGGTTTCCAGACGTGACTGCACCCTTAGTGGAAGAGAGAGCTCCCGGAGAGCAGGTTGCTGCCCAGCCCCACACGGAGATCCCTGAAGGAACCACAGGTGAGGGTGACCTCCAGAGCCCCAGGGTTGCGAGGGCAGAGCTGTCCTGTCACCGGGTCAGGGCATCCTCATACCCAAGTGAGCCAGGTGTGTGAGTGACTCTGCGCCTGGGGATCTTGGCTAGTTATGGGCAATGAAGAGTCCAACTGCTTCCTACCACGAGGGTGGAAAGCCACCCTGGGTCATCTAGGGAGGTTCTCTGCAGGGTTTTCTGAGGCAGAAGGGGGCAGATCTCTGCTTTCCTAATACCAAGACCAGTTGCCACTCTTCCTCTCCACCAAGTGGCAGGTCACCCTTGTGGGGGGGGGTGGCAGTTTACCCCCAGGAGCGTCAACTGAACTACAGTGACCACACAGCTGGATTCTTTGGAGGGTCTAGTGCTGCAGTTGCAGAGCTCAGAAGTGTGACCTCACATCCATTTCTAAGACCGCATTGTCTTCTAACCCTGTAGACATGGATGACGGGGAGTCAGCCAGACATAGCACAACAGAAAGCATCCCGGGAGTGGGACTGCATGGGCACTCATGAGCTGTCCCCACAGGTCCTAGAAAAGGGCCAGCAAGCCAGGAGCATATGGGATCCTTCCCTTTGCGTCCTCTTCCATGGGCTCATGGAACACTCCAGAAGTCAGCTTTGTGAAGCTGAGGTGCCCAGTTGCCTGGCAAGAACTGTCCGACTGCTGTGCTGTGCAGGGAAGATGGAAAATGCTCCTTCCTGGAGTTGGGCTGTGGCAGTGTTCGTTATTCTTCTTGCCATGACCAGATGTCTGACAAAAGCAGCTCAAGGAAGGATGGGTCTGTTTGGGCCATGGTCTGAGGGGAGAGAGCCCATCTGACAGAAGAGGCACGGGGGCAGGCACGTGAGGTGACTGGTCATATAGTGTTTGCAGTCGGGAGCAGAGAGTGCCGCTGTACAGCCAGTTTTCTCCCCCCACCCCGGCCCTGCCTGTGGGATGGTGCCCCCCATGTTCATGGTAGGTCTGCCCTCCTCAGTTAAACCTTGCTGTAAATTCTCTCGAAGACACACCCAGATGTGTGTCTCCTATGGGACCCAACTGCCGTCAGGTCGACCATGCAGATTAACCATCCCGGCAGCATTAGGAAGCCCGCGGCTTTCTCTTCCGATGGCATCGAGAATGCCCGTTGCAGGGCAAGCAGTGCCACCCCCGCCCCTTCAAAAGGTGTTTCTGCTTTGCAGGCTAATTGGCTGGCAGTGAAGTCTTCTGAGATGGGTGGCGTGGGTCCTCCCTCTCAAAGCCCTGCCAGGCCTCAGTCTTGAGCATGAGATGCTCAGAGGCCATGAAACGACTCACGGGGTAAGGTCACAGATGACTGGATTCTGTCACTGAGGAGGTTCCTCTCCTGTCTTGGTACTTAGAAGCACTTCAGTCTTCATAGTCACAAGACAGCCTGCCAAGTCTGGAGATGTGGCTCAATGGCTAGAATGCCTGCCTGGCCTGTGTGCAGCCCGGGGCTTGAGCCTGGCATGGTATAAAGTAGATGTGGTTGGGAGGGGGGGGGAACAGCCTGCAAATGTTCATCAGCAGGGCTAGGCCCAGGCAGCAGTCAGGCTCTGACCCATTCAAGGCAGCCCCTGCGCTGAGCTAGCCTGGGGCAGGTGGGTAAGAGAGGCAGTGGGGTAGCACTGGTGTGAGGTGCTTCCCACTTCCTGAAGAGGTTTGGAGGAGTATTCTGTAACTAGGCCCAGATTTTTTGGCAGAAGCAACTAAAGGAGGAAGGATTTGGTTTGGTCATGGGCTCAGATGCCTTGGCCCCATGGCCTTGGGTAGAATATCACGGATGTGGTGGAAAAGACTCTTCATGACTTGGCGGACAGGGAGCGAGAAGGTGGCATGGGCTGGCTTTCTCCTTTCTGTGCTTTTGCTCACTTGTCCCCCACCCCCAGATTGGCTGACCCCCCCCCGAAGCACCCCCAGACCATAGGATGGAGTCCACACATTGCTAATCTCCCTGGAAGCACCCTCAGACATAGCCGCAGGTGTGGCTCCCCAATCTCCTACGCGATTCCAAGCCTAGTTATGTTGACAGTGAGGATTACCAAGTCTTCCTAGACTCTTCTCTCTTTCCTACTATTTCCCACTTCCCTGAAGATCACTTCCCTGTTCTGGATTCTGCTGAACCTGTCACCCTCCTTTCTCCACTGCAGCCTCACCTCTGTGGAGGGTGACTCACCCCACTAGTGGCCTGTCAGGTGTGATCTAAGATGCCTGCACTCCTGCGCCCACAGGTCTGTGGCAAACACCAGCAAGCAGACGGGGCGCAAACCTGCTGGCAGGACTAAAGCATTGCCCCTTAGCTCAGCCACCACAGTAGTTCGGACCCCCCCTTAGCTCGGCCACCACGGCAGGTCGGACCCCTCCCTTAGCTCGGCCACCACAGCAGGTCGGACCCCCCCCCTTAGCTGGCCACCACAGCAGGTCGGACCCAGCCACCACAGCAGGTCGGACCCCTCCCCCATCCTGAATGTAGCCCACCAGGATCCAAACCAGGAGGAACAGAGGCCAAGTCTCTATTTCCAGGTAGTGCATTGAAGACCGTGGAGCCAAGCTGGGCATGCTAGCACAGGTCTGTAATCCTAGCACTTGGGAGGTAGAGGCAGGAGGATCAGGAGTTCAAGGCCTGCCCGGGGTACCGGGGGATATCACAACCCTTAGCTAAGTGTAGGAAGATGAGTCGGCTCTCCTAGTGCCGGGGAAGTGACGGTATCCCAGAATGCCTCCCCGTGTCTGCTGTCTCAGCGATTCTATGGCCTCATAGCTGGACTTGCTGTCACTCTGAGATTATCTTCTATTTCCATAACATTGCCAAAAACTAATATCAAATCCACATTGGGCAATCTGCCTCCTGGACAGTTGGCCCAGTGTCATCTGACAAGGCACTGTCACCAGTAGACCTCATGGGCAGCACAGGGGACCTAGAGTATATACAGATGACCTGATAGATGAGAAGCTCCTGAGCTCACCACTGCCCCATCCGGCCCAACCACAGCTGTCCTCAGACAAACGAGAAGCTGGGTGTTTACGAGGCCAGCATGTGACTGTCCTGCAACTCAGTCTTTCTCCGTTTGTCAGGCTCTCCATGGTGGACTGTGCTAGTACACCAGCTTTAGGTGCAGAGACCGAGCACCTTAGTTTAGAGAGGAGCAGGCACTATGAGCATTTCTCAAAGGCCTCGAGGTCAGAGGAGGCTGGCTTGTCTTATAAACCCCATCTCTAAACTACTGTGTGTGCTGTTCTGTAGCTGTGTCCTGATTTCTCTTGTGTTCTGGGGATCAGCACCTAGTTCACCTGGGTCCTGCTCATATGGTCTAGAACTTTTCTCAGCCTTCTTTGTTTGAGGTGAATGCTGTCTCCTTAACTAGGACCCCAAGATTCCCCACCAGGAACGCTGCTCGTGGCCCTGCTGGCCCCCCTCAGCCAGGTAGCACCAGTTCCAGGGGTGACGTGACGGGGGGTTAGAGGGAAGAAACTGAGCAGCCCGGGGCACCTCCTGTGTGACAGGCTCTGTCCTCTGTCACCCTCACTATCTTCCTATAAGACAAATCCGAATCATCTCCTTGAGGTCCCCAACAAGGAAGCAGAGTCTCAGGTCACGCAAGTGGCAGTTCCTGACCCCAGTGAGCACAGTGTCTCCCTGAGCCTTGCCCTCCCACAGTTCTGGCCAGTGCCACTGTGACTCATCTTGGACCTCCTGTGGAAGCTGGTGAGGCAGCAAATCCTCAGCCCGCTATAGAGAAGCTCTTTCCTCCTAGGTTATATATAGTCTGGAAGGTGTGGTGCTGTCGTTTTGCTTAGGCACCTCTTGTCACCACCATCCCCAGCAGTGGCCTCTGCAGAGCAGCACAGCACCTGGCCCAGCAGGTTTCACCCAAGATTCACGAGGTGCAGAGACCACGGTTCCAGCAAGCAATAACTGTCTTTACTTCTGCCCTCTCTCTTTGCTGTCCTGGACCAGCTGAAGAAGCAGGCATCGGAGACACCCCTAGCCTGGAGGACCATGCTGCTGGGCACGTGACTCAAGGTCAGTAATTTGAATCACTTCCAGGACTCTGGGCTCAGAGGAGGGAGATGGGAATATTCAGTGGGCTCTACCCTAAAAGAAATCTTGGCCCCAAGCCCTAACTTACAATTCCAGCAGACCACACGGGGGCTCGGCTACGTAGACGTAGATGTAGACAGGAGTAGGTTTTTCTAGCACCATTCTTGAAGGAAGCAGGCCTTGCCCAGTGTGGGGCTGAGCATGATGGGTGATTCTTTCCCAGGCCGTTGTCCGGCCTGTTGGCCACTGCACCACGGAGCACTTCCATCTGAGCTTCCTTCTCTCAGCTTTTCCATCTCATTATTATTTTCTTCTCAGGAACCAAATTGCTATGTTCACAAGCGCCTTTCTATACTTTATCACAAATATATTTAAAATTTTTAAAATAATAATATTTAAAATACCTTAGAGATTCTTAATTTCAGGAAATGGAGCCCTCTGACATAGATGAAGCAGAAGCTAGCTTTGTTCTCTACCATTTTTCTGGATAAATGATCTTGAGAATTGACTACAGAAAAGGAAAGCTTATAGATGGCAGAACCGGTAGCGTGCTGTTCTTTGCTCTAGAGAGTGATAGGCATTTGTCTACTATTTCTCGGTCCTGGCTGCCTCTACAGGACTCTGCCCCACTGACCCCCCAGACCAGGCCACCCCCCCTTTAGGTGACTGTGGACAATTAGGCTCCCTCAGGAGGACTTGGGAGGACAATTTGAACTTCTGTACTTTCCTGGACACTTGTTTACCTTGTACCGCTGCCCTCCAAAGGGGGTGTTTAAAGTTTTTTTTTTTTTTTTGGTCTTTTTGAGACAGGGTCTCCCTGTAGCCCCAGCTGTCCTGGAACTCACTCTGTAGACCAGGCTGGCCTTGAACTCGCAAAGATCCGCCTGCCTCTGCCTCCCAAGTGCTAGGATTAAAGGCGTGCGCCACCACGCCCGGCTTTAAAGTTTTTTTTTAAAGTTTTTGTTTACTTGTGTTTTGAGGTAAAATCTCATATAGCCCAGGCTGGCTTCAGACTGTATGTATCCAAGGATGATCTTGAACTGTGCCCCCCCACCTCCTCCAACTGAGTGCGGGGATCACGGGTGTGTACCAGCACTCTCATTTTATGCAGTGGTGGGGATCAAACTCAAGGCTTCATTCATGCCTGGCAAGTACTCTACCAACTGAGCTATAGCCCAGAGAAAACCCCTGTTTAATATTCATTGAGCAATTCACAGTATCGTGGAAACTGAATAGAAGATTCTCCAAGCCTAGTCTTCCCTCTAGGGGTTTTAAGTGCATGACACCCACTTCCTCTTCAACCAGTACACACAGCACCACAGTACAGTATGCCTACTATTTATCTGGGGAACTGCCTCTTCTTGCATGCGGTCTTTGGAGTTCTAGTGATATACCAGGTTCTAGGACATCCCAGTCAAGGATAATTTGTAGGAAGCATTTTCTGGAAGGCAGTTGGTGGCTCATGGCTAGCAGCTGTCTTGGCCTCTGGCCTGTGAGCTGAATGGTGCTGGAGAGCCCAAGGCCCTGCTCATTTCCTGCATCCATCTTCACAGTTGTCCCTCTAGGCAGACTGAGGGCCCCATAACACACTGAGAAGAAGAAATTGGTGCTTTTCCCAGACACCAGCTGGTCCGTGTGGGATGTATTTATTGATCACTTGCTATGTAGCAGGCCTTGATGCTGGGACCACAAAATGAACAACACTATGAGTTCAGCTTCATGTAAGGAAGGAGGAGGGAGCCAGGCTAGGGCTGGGTCTCTGGGTAGTGAGCCGGCCACAGTGAGTCCCCTGGGTGGGAGACAGGTGTAGCCCGTGTACTTTCTGTGTGTTCACAGTGACACACGTGTGTTCGCCCCTTTCCTTCACTTTCTCCAGATCTCTTTGTTGTGCCCCTGAATCCTTTGAAGCTTGGTTCGAGGAGCGTGGGGCGTTGTTTGGGTTGTTTTGCGGTAATCAGGTCGGGTCTGCAAAAAGTTGGGAGTTTAAAAAAAAAAATCACATATGCCAAGCGTGGTGGCACAGGCCTATCATACAGCACCCTGGGAAGTGGAAGTAGCAAGATCCGGAATTCACAGTTGTCCTTGACTAGAACAGTGACTCCAAAGCTAGCATCAGCCGCAGGAGACCATCTCAAAAATCAAAAAACACAGGGCTGTAGAGATAGGTGGCTTCTCGGATAACACTGGCTGCGCTTAGAGAACCCAGGTGCAGTTCCTGTACCACTCGGCCACTAACAACTGTCTGTAACTCTAGTTCCAGGGAATCCAATGCCCTCTTCTGTCATCTGTGGACAAGGCACTCATGTGTGCACTTACATACATAAAAAGTGAATTTTTTTAAAAATTAAACAAACGCCGGGCGTGGTGGTGCTTGCCTTTAATCCTAGCACTTGGGAGGCAGAGGCAGGCGGATCTTTGTGAGTTCAAGGCCAGCCTGGTCTACAGAAGTGAGTTCCAGGACAGCTGGGGCTACAGGGAGACCCTGTCTCAAAAAGACAAAAAAAAAAAAAAATTAAACAAAAGCAGAGGGTGGTTACTGGGGGATCCAAAGAGGACAGCCAGACATTCTGCAGAGGGTAGGTAGCCTATGAATGAGCCAGAAGACAAGCACTATGGCTTGGATCAGCTGAGTTGCTGCCTGTGTTCTGCCTGAGCAGTTGGGGGGAGGGGTTCTCAGAGTCCACTATGGCCAGAGCTTCTGCCTTCCCCGGGGCAAAATGCTGGCCATGCACAATGACGGGAGACCTGCGGGTGTCCTACAGCTTGTGGATGGGAATCTTTTTTTTTTTTTTTTGGTCTTTTTGAGACAGGGTCTCCCTGTAGCCCCAGCTGTCCTGGAACTCACTTCTGTAGACCAGGCTGGCCTTGAACTCACAAAGATCTGCCTGCCTCTGCCTCCCAAGTGCTAGGATTAAAGGCGTGCGCCACCACACCTGGCTATGGATGGGAATCTTTTTTTTAATTATTTATTTATTTATTTATTTTTGTATGTGTATGAATGTACTGTCTGCATGTAGGTTTGTGCACCCGTGTCGTGCAATGCTGCGGAGGTCAGAAGAGGGTGTCGGATTCCCCTGGAACTGGAGTTCTCCTTGAATTGGAGTTACAGACAGTTGTCAGCTGCCATGTGGGTGCTGGGGATCGAACCTGGGTCCTCTGCAAGAGCAGTCGGTGCTCTTAACCGCTAGGCCATCTCTCCAGCTCGTGGATGGGAATCTTACGGCAGATTTGCAAATAAAGGCTCCGTCCCTGATGATCTAACTCATAGACCTTTCAAGTCAGTCAGAGCAGGCCTGGAAGCCAGGCGGTTGATGGCACCAGCTGACTTCACCTGCCCGAAAGGGAATCAAGTGGGAGCACGACAGGCTCTTGCCAGGGTCATCTGGAGTCCAGAGCTTTTGGGGAGCCTTGATTCTGTGAAAAAGGGGACAGGCTTCTGAAGTCTCATAATCATATTCTGGGCAGCCACAGAGATGCTGGCAGGCCCTGGCCCAGCTCAGCACCAAAGGGCCTCAGAGATCACCAAGTCTAAGTCTCTCTTTTTTTTTAAATTAATTTATTTATTTTGTATTTGTACGAATGTACTGTCTGCATGTAGGTCTGTGCACCCATGTCATGCAATGCCTCGGAGGTCAGAAGAGGGTGTCAGATTCCCCTGGAACTGGAGTTGAAGACGGCTCTCAGCTGCCATGTGGGTGCTGCGGATCGAACCCGGGTCCTCTGCAAGAGCAGTCAGCGCTCCTAACCGCTAGGCCATCTCTCCAGCCCCCAAGTCTCTTTTATAGACAAGAAAACTAAGGCCCAGAGATGGGAGGCTTCACCCAAGGTCCTGCAGTGAGCTGATAGCAGATACACCAAGAGAACTTTCTAAGCAGACAGGAAAAAGGAGCTGGGCCTGAACCCGGCTCCCACCTCTATGGGAGGCTGGCTCGTGTTTCTCTCTCTCTCTCTCTCTCTCTCTCTCTCTCTCTCTCTCTCTCTCTCTCTCTCTCTCTCTCTCTCTCGGTTCTGAGACAGGGTTTCCCCATATCCCCAGATGGCCTAGAACTCACTATGTAGACCAGATTAACCTCTATCTCACAGAGATCCACCTGCCTCTGCCTCCCGAGTGCTGGGATTAAAGGCATGTGCCACCATGCCAGGCTTAAGGGCCTTTCCATTATGGCAAGAACTATGTTCTCTCCCTTAAACAATATCTGTACCCCTGCTAACCTTTGCCACCCCTGCGTCTTCAAACCCAGAGGAGGTGAGAGTTCCTGACCATCAGAGAGAGGTACCTGAGAGGCTCCTGAGCAAGGAGCTTGGTGCTCAAGTCCAGCCTGGCCTCGACAGAGAAGTTTCTGGGGTCTCATTGCTACTGGGTGAAAAACAACCAGATGCTCCTGGCTCAGCGATCACTCAACCTCCCTGGCAGCATCCCACCTGCCCAGCCCCTCCTCCACCAGCTGGCCCTCAGGAGCCCACCCAGAAGTGGGGACCAGAGCCTGGGGATCATGCCAAGGCCGGCCTGGCTGTTCTGAAGCCCTCCTCTGCTGGATATCTCCACATGGAGCCGGAGAAGGTTGGGCTTCCCCCAGAAAGCTTGCTCAGGGAACCAGGGCACGGTGAAGGCCAGGCCCCAGACCCGAGGATCCCAGATTGGCTCTGCCAGCCCATGTCTGCCATGTCTGAGGCTCCAGTTCTGCCACAAGGCCTCAGAGAGGCCACAGGCCAACCTTCAGGGACAGGACCCGAGAATCTAGAAAGAGGCCCTCTAGCCTCTGAGCTGCTGACACGCCGGCTTTTGGGAGATGAGGACCATCGAGGGCCACCTCAGAAGGAGGACCGGGCCAAAGACAGGGTGGGGGTTGAGGAGATCGTAGTTGAAGCTCTGGACATGGATGAGTCATCCCAGGACTCCCCTTCCTCCCAGGCCTCTCCTCCATCCCAGGCCTCTCCAGCCCCAGGCAGGGGACCCCCTCAGTCTGTATGCCAAGAGGCCACTGGCATGACTGGATCCCCAGGCAAAGGTGCCATCCCACTTCCTGTCGATTTCCTCTCCAAAGTCTCCACAGAGACCCAGGCCTCACAGCCAGATGGGCCTGGCACAGGGCCCATGGACGAAGGGCACGAGGCTGCCCCTGAGTTCACATTCCACGTGGAAATCAAAGCCAGCATGCCGAAGGAGCAGGAATTGGAAGGGGCAACACTGGTGGGGGCCCCTGGAGAGGAACAACAGGCCCAGGGCCCCTCTGTGGGAAAGACCACCAAAGGGGCTGGCCTCCCAGAGCCATCCGAGAAGCAGCCTGCCGCTGGCCTGCCAGGAAGGCCGGCCAGTCGGGTCCCTCAACTTAAAGGTCTGTGGTTTAAGCTCCCTTGTTCCTTCCCTGGTACCCTCCTGTACCACCATGCTGTGGGCACCGCCACAGAGCTTCTGGCCCTCCTCAACCCTCGCATCCGACATTCTTGGACAGCCACTAAACCCACCACCCGGGCCGCCGCTACTCCCCACCCAGCCTTTGCCCTTCAGGCTCTGGTAGCACGAGTGCCTCTCACGCTTGCCCGCCTTCTGCATGTCACCAGTGCCCCCTGCCCTGTTTGGTTCTCTATCCACTTGATGTGTCCACCATGGTCCATTCGCCCACCTGAGGTTGGTAGGCACACTGCACAAAGAGGATAATAACCGTTGCCCCCCTTGACAGGCAACGTGGAAGTGACCAAGAGCCCAGCAGCCCCCAGTGTATCCTGCTTATGGCCAACATAATGAGCCAAAACATCTTCCAGGACCTAAGGATCACTCCTCTCAGGCAGGGATAGGTCCCTATCTGCTGTCCCACCTGGAACCCTCTGGAGATTGCAGTGGGCGGGGGGCGGGGGGTGGGGGATTGGGGGTGACAGCCTCCAGGAAGCTACATTCATGGCTTTAAGATTTGAGGGTACTTGGCATTTGGGCCTACAAGGTGGCTCAGAAGGTAAAGTGGTGCTTGCCACTAAACCTGATGCCCTAGACTCCATCCCCACATGGCGGAGGGAGAGGACCAACCCCACAGGTTGTCCTCTGACCTCCATACACAGGCTGTAGTATGCATATGCCCTCCATACCCATGCACGCATGCACACACACACGCATACTAAATAAAAAATAAATAACTGTAGTAATAATTTAATAATAAATAAATAATAATTTTAGTAATTAATAAATAAACTTGTACTTTAGGATTATTTGCAGGGCTCAAAAAGTAACATACAGTTGTAAACAACTATTAGCTTTTTATTAGACTTTATGTATAGAAAATACTTTGATATATCATAAATAAAAGAACTTGTGTTTAAATTTTAAGTTAGGAGGACTGGAGAGATGGTTCAGTGGTTAAGAACACTGGCTGCTCTTACAGAGGATCCAGGTTCAAGCCCCAGCCCCCACACAGCAGCTGACAACTCTAGTTGTAACTCTAGTTCCAGGGGATCCCATCCGAGGGCCTGACCAACATCCAGGCAATACACTCAGACACATAAAATAAAAATAATAAAATATTTTAAAATTTAAGGTGGGTAGCCAGGTGTGATGGCGCACATGCCTGGACTACAGAATGAGTTCAAATAAACAACAAAGCTAATTGGGGGTGGGGGTTGCGGCTATGTCCTATTTTAAATGCCAAGGCTGCAGAGGACAAATGACTGCCTCGAATGTTTTACAAAGTAATGTTCTATGGCATTCTAGCCCACCGAGTGTCAGTAGCATGGGCAGGGTTGGGGAAGATAGATCTCTATGACAGAACGAGTTTAAAACAAAACAGGCTACACAAAGTTCAACTTTTAACTATTGTAGGACTTGTCAGAGTCCTTAATGTGCTAATGCTCACAGTGACACCCTAAGAAGGATTCATACTCTGGATTGTAGTTGATGCCACCTACTAACATGTCCTGGGAGAGGGCTTGTTGAGTCCTACCTGGAGTCCAGAAATGCTCAGCTAGCATTGAGAGCCGTAGATGATGCTGACGTGGTGTGATGGCGGTGGGCATCTCAGGCAGTGAAAGAATTCACCAGCACAGAAGCATTCTGAGGGAGGCTTTCTGTAGGTGCTTTTGTGGGCTACAGGTGGGGTTATTTGGTCAGTCCAACAGTGTTCTTACGTCACTCTGACCTGGAACAATTGCAGTCGGAGTTTTTGTGGTTAGTGACAGCCTGGCCTTGAGGCAATGATGGTTGTGCCGAGTCAAAAACGGATTGACACAGGCCATCTGCCCTAATCTGGCATCCACAGGCTCAATTTGGCAGAAGAAGAAATGCATGAGATCCACTTGGATTCCTGTTACAGTGCAAATTTCTGCGTGCCCATTAGGGTTGCACACCCAGCCCCACGGCACCTGAGAGTCTGAATGTCGGTGGCCTTCCCAGAGCAGGCTTCTTAGGTGGTTCTGACCTCTGGGTGGGAGCGTTGGCACCAGTCACTCTAGAAATCCAGTCTTCAGCCACCTGCAGGAAACTGCAGTGATGTGGGGTTCTGTGAGTGGACAGATCCAAAGGTGTGGCCTCCTTGGACGTCCTTCTGGAGTGGCAAGACACCCTCAGGGAGTCAGAGTGAGCGGAATTCCTTTGACAGCAGCTGGGGGTAGCAGTGAAGGTCCCCATTAGTAAGTTGCTTTGGGTTGTACCCTGTAACCAAGATGCAGATATCCCCACCAGGCTGACCTATTCTGGTGTCAGGTGACCCAGAGTAGGGGATTGGGTGGTCATCATAAGATGACCAGGAAGGTGGCCATGAAGATCACTTTCAAACTTGGCAGCATAAGGCAGGGGGAACTGGAATTGGCTTTGGGTGGGCCTTGAGGTCCTAGAGAGTTAGTGGAGATCTCACCAGTGACCAGGCACTGCTTTAAGTACGGTTGGCAGAGAGAGGCAGCGCACCTGCCACAGCCCTGGGTCAACACGCACTTCTAACAGCATCTGCTGCATCTCCTGCATGCCCCCACCCTTGGCCAGCCTGCTGCCCCCTTGCCAGGTCACTCCAAGCAGTGGCCCTGTATGTTGTGTGGTAGATACTAACAGTGACACTTAGCAGATCCAAGGACAAAGAAAAGCAGCTGGGTTTCGTCTACCGACCTTTAGCTCTCTGGCTCTGTGAGCAGAGAACCAAGCATAACGTGGAATCTTATTTTGTATTTTATCAGCTCGCATGGTCAGTAAAAGCAAAGATGGGACTGGAAGCGAGGAAAAGAAAGCAAAGGTAAGTCGCTGAGCAGCCGGTCAAGTCTGTCAGGAGGCTGTGCTTCACGCCTGAGTTCGTTCTCATCTGTAATGTGTGGGAAATGTTTGTCACTAGAGTGCGGCTGTCATTGAAAAGCCACTGCATTTATTTATTTATTTATTTATTTATTTATTTATTTATTTATTTATTTATTTATTTATTATTTTGGTCTTTTTGAGACAGGGTCTCCCTGTAGCCCCAGCAGGCCTGGAACTCACTATGTAGACCAGACTGGCCTTGTACTCACAGAAATCCTCCTTCACAGAGATTAAAAGTGTGCACCACCACACCTTTTGTAACCAATGGGTTAAAGGGTAGCCTTTCTGTCTGGTACTTATACAGGGAAGGGTGGTCAACAGGTTATTCACTTCCTGCCCCACTCTTCCATTTCTTCACACAGTTTAAACGAAGGCATGTGTGAATATTCTGCAGTAAAGTTGGGGTTTGTACTTCTTACTATCGTTACTATAAATGTTGGCTCAGAAACATGTATGTGTAAGATGCATGGACTATATTGAGGGGGCTGGGAGCAATGAGCAAGGAAGGAAGTGCTCTTTGGCCAAAGGCAGGGAAGATTCATCATGAAGAAGAGCTGGGAGGCAAGCAGGAGGGGGAACTGCGCTGCTGCTTCAGAGCAGAGAACAGCAAGCCAAGGCCTGGGACCAGACGTTTAAGGAGGATCAGCAGGCAGGCCTGGCTGCTGAGGAGTTCTTCATGGGGCTGACGTGGGCTGGAAGGCTGCTGAGGAGCAGAACCTCCTTTAAATGCAGCATGGAGAAGCCTGGGTTGACAGGGATGTCAGTGCTTCAAGCTTGCCCAAGTGGCGATTTGGGCTGAGCGCTACCTGGTCTTCAGCAACCAACCCCAGCAGATGCAGCCACCTGCTCACCACAGACCTGTGCCCTGAGCCCTGCCCACCCTCAGCCCTTCAGCTGTATTCCTTCCCTCTGTGATTTTGTATCTTAGAAAGTCCTGGAGCTACACAGTGGTGTCCTGGAAAATCTCACTCTGGCCCAGATCGGATCTACTGGGCAGCCAGTGTGAGTGGCTGCTAAGAACATCTGGTTTGTAATCAGTGCCAGAGGCTCCAGATCCCTCCAGATGGTGGCGCTAGAGTTCAGTAGCAGGGGTTGAAGACCTCCTGGAAGTGCCTGTTCTCTGTAGATCAGAGCTTCCCGTCACAGCCTGAATCTAGAAAAGCAGTTGGGCATGCTGCAGAGACAGCCTGCCCTGGCTTATTTAGTGCCAGGCTGAGGGGCAGGGAGTCCTAGCCTCATACTTATCTGTTTGTGTATTCATTGGGTCCACATGGGTATAAAGCCCCTGCCCTGGCCTGGGATTTGCCCTCACATGTAACAAGAGACCAAACCTATTGCACATCTCGTCTGGGTGGAGAGAGCTGCTAGTGGAAAGAGCCCTTGCCCAGCCAGGAGAGAGGGATGGGGCTGCCCGAACCTGCCCTGGTTGCTCTGTGTCAGCAACCTCGGGGCCTGTATCTCTGTCCCTTGGGCTGTCCTCCTGCCATGGTGGCACAGACTGGGCCTCAGCACTTTCGGTGAGGAAGTCGATGGGATGAGGAAACAATAGTTGAGGTACATGAAGTCTCCAGTCAGGACCCTGCTCACAGCT
The DNA here is from genome assembly GCA_009823505.1 of Rhizomys pruinosus. Lineage (NCBI taxonomy): Eukaryota > Metazoa > Chordata > Mammalia > Rodentia > Spalacidae > Rhizomys > Rhizomys pruinosus. The sequence continues at coordinate 1,378,120 of VZQC01008331.1, read as the reverse complement.
CTGACATCCCCCGAGAGCAGCCCAGCCTTAGCCTCTCAACCTTTATTCGCAAAGGTCTGGTCTACACCCTCCACCACATCAGAGCCACATTTCCAAGTCAGTAGGACAAAGCATGGGTGTCAGCCTCGAGCCCTCAAGTATCCGGATGCAGGGAGCCAGCCAGCGGCACATATACCTGTTTCTGTAGGTGGGCTATGCTGTGGAGTTAACTTTGGACCAACTGGGATTCTCTAGGTATCATGAGTTTTACTTGATTCTTTAATCAGGAAGTGTGGTGCATGTCTATCACAGTGTGCGTGTGTGTGTGTGTGTGTGTGTGTGTAATCTCGGTGGCATCCAACAGAAGCTTTAGATTGGCACTGGAACAGTCTTCCTTGGACAGTTAGGATTCTGTTGGCATGGTGGAGGAGGTGGCTCAGCATGAGCTAGAGCAGATAGTGGGGTGCCTCTGACCCATGACACCCTGGAGTGCCTCCCCTGAGCTAGAGCAGATAGTGGGGTGCCTCTGACCCATGACACCCTGGAGTGCCTCCCCTGAGCTAGAGCAGATAGTGGGGTGCCTCTGACCCATGACACCCTGGAGTGCCTCCCCTGAGCTAGAGCATATAGTGGGGTGCCTCTGACCCATGACACCCTGGAGTGCTTTCTTGAGAAAATCCTGGCACTTCTCTGATGATCTCCACGTTCTTTCCAAGTGTGAAGCACTTGTCAGCCGTGGTCTCGAGTAGGAGACACCAGATGATCCAGTCGCTAGAGAAAGATTGCATATCAGAACTTCCATCCATTTCAAAGTTCTGTGCTATGCTAGGTAACTGTTATTATGTCCGTCCCATGTCAGCCATGTAGCATGTGCACAGCTGAGGAATAACACAGTGCTGAGGAAACGGTAGCCATCCTTTCTTACTGGTAGAAGGGCTGTAGAAAGGGGCTGCTTCGTGACCTGCCTTCTTTATGTGTAGTTCCTGTCCTTCTTCTCAGTTTGCTACCCTCCTCCATGTGCTGACTTTTATTTTGATTTTATTTATGTTTATGTTTAAGACATCCACACCTTCCTGTGCTAAAACCCTGAGAAATAGGCCCTGCCTTAGCCCCAAACGCCCCACTCCTGATAGCTCAGACACTTTGATCAAACCCTCCAGCCCTGCCGTGTGCCCTGAGCCAGCCACCTCTCCTAAATACGTCTCTTCTGTCACACCCCGAACTGGCAGTTCTGGAACAAAGCAGATGAAACTCAAGGTAAGGAAACCACCTTTGGCAAGAACCAGGCTGCTCTACCGTGGTGTTCAAATACTTTCTTCAGATATGCTGACAGGCCAGCACCAGATGGTTGAAGAGGGGACAGGGAGGGACAGGCCTCGCCACTTCTGCTTGCTTCCTTCTCCCCTTGAAGCATTAGGCCCAGGGACAACTGGGAGACCCTAATTTGAAAGTTGAAGCTCTAAGCCAGGACCGGTGTCTAATGCCTCTACTCCCAGGACTGGGTAGGCAGAGGCAGGAGGTTTCCTATAAGTTCAAGACTAGCTTGAGCTATAAAGTGAGTTCCAGACCATCTCAGGCTATAGAATGAGACCTTGTCTCAAAGAACAAGAAAGAAACCAGGCGTGGTAATGCACACCTGTAATCAACACCCAGGAGTGTGATGCACAGGGATTCCTGCAAGTTCCAGGATAGCTAGTGCTCATAGAAAGACTTTGTCTAATTAACTAATAAATGGGAAAAAACCTAAACCCAAAAAATTAAAAATAAATGAAGAAGCCACAGCTCTAGCTAGAGTTCCCACGGCGGCTGGATTGCCGCTTCTGCTGGAACAGCGCGGCCTTCAGGCCCCCAGTCCACCCAGCCCCTTCTCTCCTCCCTTCAGTACCAGCTTGTGGACTGTAGTTCATGTGGTTTCTTGGCACAGTTCATGCCTTGCTCAAGGGTCATCTGCTGAGGGCCAAACTCATAGCCACCCAAGTCAGCAAGCAGACTGTGCCTGTCCCAGCTCCGGCTCCCAGCCTTCAGCCAGTGTTCCTAGCCAGGTGACACCTGAGGAGTCACTGATACCCCAGGGCCATGGGGGGGGTGGACGGACGGACAGGGCTTGGCTCTGTATAGCATCTCTGCTCAGGCTTAAGCACGGGTTATCTCCACGGGCCTCCATCAGTCAGCTGCATCCATGATTAAGAGTAGGAAGGAGCCGTGCATCCTTCCAGACCCTGCACATGGATCTTCTCTGAGTGGATACTGATCCTGATCTTGCTCTAAGCACTACTGTCTTTTTATAACACATATTAGCACACGATGCCCCTAGGAATAGGAATTTGGGTGCTCGACATATGGGTGGGCTGTGGGGCCGTGTGCCAGTAAATCTTCAGACTGTGTAAGACCTGTCTTGTATCCAGTAAGCAAAGGACCACCCCAACCTTAGCCTCCTTCCAGTCCTGGCGGGAGGATGGGCCTGGCCTTGCCTGGTGTTAGTCACCTTTCCCAATGCTGAAACCCTTTTATCCTAATTCTCTTCACAGGGGGTTGATGGTAAAACTGGAACAAAAATTGCTACACCCCGGGGAACAGCCCCATCAGGCCAGAAAGGCCCATCCAGTGCCACCAGGATTCCAGCCAAGACCACGCCGAGCCCAAAGACCCCTCCTGGCACAGGTAAGAATGTTCTCTGGAGTCCTATGAAAAAGCTTCCAAAAGGTGTAGCCCTCACTTCACGAGGCCCCCGACAGTAACTCCTGGCACTAACACTGCAGTCCGCCGTGCACAGAAGCATTTCTGACTACTTTTTGAGCCTTTGGCAATTTTTTGAAGCAGATATTGAATCCTTGCTTTTTAAGCAGTGAAGAAATCTGGCTCATCTTAAGCATGAGGAAAATGTAATCACGTGACTGAGTGGCAGTAAGGGGCATCTCTGGCCCCATCTCCAGGGCTCCAGGGAGGTAACCTGTGCTAGTTAGCTTTCTGTTGCTGGGCTGAAACACTATGACTGAAAGGAACTTGGGGAAGAAGGCGTTTATTTCATCTTACTCTTACAGGGCACAGTCTGTCTTTGACGGACGTCAGACAGGAGTCAAGGAGCATGGACGTAGTAGCCCAAGCGCAGATTGTGGAGGAACACTGCTGACTGATGGCTCTTCTGGCCTGTGCCCAGCCGCTTTCCTATACAACCCAGGACCATCTGCCCAGGGTGGACCAGGTCCTCACACATTATTCAGCAGTCAGAAAGCCTCAGAGACGCCCTCTGGCCATGATGGAGGGAATTCCTCAATTGAGGTTCCCCCAGGTGTCAAGTTGACAGTGGAAGCTAGCCGTGACTCAGCCTCTCATGAGGTGTTTTCAGGCCCCAAATGGGACATGTGACCTTGTCCCTTTGGAGGAACAGTAGCCAGGGCGGGACATCATGGGGAACTTCACACAGCTCAACTCCACATAGCTGAGATGTTAGGAACCTTTGGGCAAAACCCAAGGTTCTTGTCTGAGCAGTGGCCTGCTCTGACCACTGCCCTGGCCCCTGTGGGTAAAGCCTAATCAGCACTGAGGACCTGGCCAGGCCTGGCTCACGGAAGCCCTGGGGAGATGCTGCATGACTCAGGGTGTCTGCTCTGCCTTTGCTCCCTGCTGGCTGCTCACCCAGCTCACCTGTGAGCTTTGGTGCAGGCCGTGGTAAAGGACCGGCTCATGTCTTCCTGCTCTCCTGGCCAGAGGCAGCCACTCAGAGTCCCCTGTTGCCCGCCGTGTGCTTCTGCCTGGCACTGTAAAGAGTGGTGCCTTGATGACGCTCTCTGCTCAGAGTGGTTGGGCTGTTGTCACTGAGTAGCTGTGTGCCTGGTGTGTCTCAAGCACTGATGATCTAGGGTGTCAGCTGCATGTGGGTGGGTTTTCATACACGTCTCCATTAACACTGTGCCCACCAACTCATGCCACAGACTGAGGCAAGGGGCCGCCTTGCCCTTAATGTCTCATCTGTCCTTGGGTGTTTGCCTGTGGCTACCGGATCTTCCCACCGCTCCTTGCACCTGTTCCCAGCCTCTGTCTCTTACGCTAGGTGGACCAGCCAGATGCTGCCACCTGAAGAACTCACAGAGACCTTTGTGAGCCTGATTGTAATGAGGCTATCTATGGATTTTTCTTTTTAAGCTTCCAAGAAAGTGCAGAGAAAACCACCCCCAGCAGGGGCAAAATCTGAGAGAGGTAATTCTGGGCCACTGCCATGTGTGGGCAGACCCTCTTTGTGTGTGTGCTGGCCGCAAGCTTGTTTGCAGGGCTCGGGGGACCTATGGCTACAGCCTAGGCTAGCCCATCGAGGCTGAGCCGATCATCCTTCATACTCCACTCTCCAGTGTGGTTTCCACAGAGGCATCTGTCTGTGGACTCAAATGCTCTCACTTATTTCAGAAACAAGAGCCATGGTGGGGTGGAGAACTTGTGCCTTGGGATGTTTGGGAGTGCTGGAGGTTTGGACCATCTCTAACCAAAGTTCCATTGGGAAAGTCTCACCGGCAGGCAGAAGGATTTTTTTGTTTTGTTAAGAAATGTGGTCTTGGGGGCTGGAGAGATGGCTCAGGGGTTAAGAGTACCGACTGCTCTTGCAGAGGACCCAGGTTCGATCCCCAGCACCCATATGGTGGCTGAGAACTGTCTTTAACTCTAGTTCCAGGGGAATCCGACACCCTCTTCTGACCTCTGAGGCATCGCACGCACCAACCTACATGCAGACAGTACATTCATACACATAAAAAAATAAATAAAAATTTTTTTAATTAAAAAAAAAAGAAATGGGGTCTTGGGGGCTGGAGAGATGGCTCAGTGGTTAAGAGTACCGACTGCTCTTGCAGAGGACCCAGGTTCGATCCCCAGCACCCATATGGTGGCTGAGAACTGTCTTTAACTCTAGTTCCAGGGGAATCCGACACCCTCTTCTGACCTCCGAGGCATCGCACGACACAGGTGCACCAACCTACATGCAGACAGTACATTCATACACATAAAAAAAATTTTTTTTTAATTAAAAAAAAAAGAAATGGGGTCTTGGGGGCTGGAGAGATGGCTCAGCAGTTAGGAGTGTCGACTGCTCTTGCAGAGGACCCAGGTTCGATTCCCAGAACCCAACCAGCTTAGGCCGGGCATGGTGGCGCATGCCTTTAATCCCAGCACTAGGGAGGCAGAGGCAGCCTGGTCTACAAAGCAAGTCCCAAGCCAGCAGGAGCTATAGGGAGACACTGTCTAAACCCCCCCCCAAAAAAAAAGAAAAGGAAAGAAAAGAAATGGGGTCTTTGGGCTGAAAAGATGGTTCCAAGGTTGAGCACTGACTGCTCTTCTAGAAAACTGAGGTTCAGTTCCCAGCATCCACATCAGGCAGCTCACAACAACCTGTAACTCCAGCTCTAGGGGATCTGACACCCTCTTCTGGTCTCCATGAATGAACACCTGCACACATCACACACACACATACACACACACACACACACACACACACACACACACACACAGAGAGAGAGAGAGAGAGAGAGAGAAAGGAAATCTTTAAAAAAGAAAATAAAGGTGGCCTTAATCTTCAGCCCACCTGGTCTCTGACTTCTGGCCTCAAGCCACCCTCAGCCTCCCAAGCAGCTGCCACCACACCTGGCTCTGCCTGTATTTACCCGGTGCGCAGACATTTCTCTGGGCCCTGCGTCTGTAACTACATCACCCTCTCCAAGCACTGTCTTCAGGGAGCTGATCTCCCATCTTTCAGATGAGCACGCAGGTGTGAGGAGGGTCACTGACTCACTCAAGGCCACTCTGCAAGTGTCATTGGAAAGGACACCTGCCACTGCCACCAAGCCCACCACCACTGTGTCCCTGGGGATAGGGAGGTCATGCAAAGCCCAGGGCATCATTTGTCTTGTCACAGAGCTTGATGGCTTTAGAGAATCTGAGACATGGAACTTGGGACTCAAACTTTGTTCTCTGGACAGAGTTGCAATGGCCGCAGTAAGAGCGTTTACTCTGACGCTTCCTGGGACGGCAGCCTGAGAAGGAGCAGTTTACTCTGATGCAGTTTTGCAGGCCCAGCTCTGGGGTCTGCCCTGTCAGATCTGGATTGGGACCAAAAATCTGCATATCACAGGTCCCACTTCCTCCTCCAGAGATTTGCAATTGATCAACTAATTAGCTAATTAAAATAAAACAGAGATGTGGGGGCTGGAGAGATGGCCTAGTGGTTGGGAGCGCTGACTGCTCTTGCAGAGGACCCAGGTTCGATCCCCAGCACCCACATGGCTGCTGAGGACTGTCTTTAACTCCGGTTCCAGGGGAGTCCGACACCCTCACCTCCATGGCATTGCATGACATGGGTGCGCAGACCTGCATGCAGACAGTACATTCATACACATACAAAGAAGGAAAAAAAAAAAAAAACAGGTGTGGAGGTGATTCAGTAAATTCTAAGTGTATTGGAGCCATAGTAAACCCGGAGGAGGGTCAAGTTAGGGACAGAGTCTGCTGCTGAGAAGAGGTCCAGGCAGTCTTCCTGGCATCCAATGGTATTTGGAAAGGTGCTCGGCCTTAGCCTGGGGAAGGGCATTCTAGGCCGTGAGCAGCAAGGTGGGGCTTAGCAGTGTGGGTCATGGCTTGTCTGGAGCGCTCTGGCCAGGCAGACCAGCCACTATTCTGCAACCGCAGGCCCCCCAAAGTAGAGAAGCCCCTGCTTTGCCCAGCAGCCTCAGATCCACCCACCCTGTAGGAAAGGGTTCAGAAGGGTCAGGGCTTGAGGGCAGCAGTGGATCCCTGTGGCTGCACCACCCTTAAAGTAAGTGACAGGCAACAGTGAGAGCACCAGAGCCCCCTTGCGGCAGGCATCGGAATCACTTCCATTTCCACACTGAGGCAAAAGAAAGTGATTTATCAGACACAAGGCTAGCCGGAACCCATCTCTAGAGCTGCGAGGCAGAGTTGGGCTGTCTCTGGGAGGAGGTGTTGGGTGTTGGGTGTGGGCGCACTGGGGAGAATGCAGTTGCTTTTTTGGGAAATGGATATTACTACATCTACGTGACAGGGCAGAAACTGATGCTTCTCCACCGATGGGCTCCCCTGCCAGATCCCCTGCTGAGTCTGGCGGTGGCCCCCAGGCCGGGAGCCTCAGAAACTTTGCCGCCCTCACCCACCGGGACTCACTCCCTCTCCCCCACCTCCAGGTGAACCGCCGAAATCCGGGGAACGCAGCGGCTACAGCAGCCCCGGCTCCCCAGGGACTCCGGGCAGCCGCTCGCGAACCCCGTCTCTCCCAACCCCGCCCACCCGGGAGCCCAAGAAGGTGGCTGTGGTCCGCACTCCCCCCAAGTCGCCGTCTGCCACCAAAAGCCGCCTGCAGACTGCCCCCGTGCCCATGCCAGACCTGAAGAACGTCAAGTCCAAGATCGGCTCCACCGAGAACCTGAAGCACCAGCCGGGAGGTGGGAAGGTAAGGGCGTGGCCGCCTGGGGGGGGCGGTGTCTCCCAGCCCAGGCCTCGGCTCCTCCTCCTAGGGCACCACAGGCCTCCGCCCTTCTTCTCTTTGAGCCCTGCTGACTGGACAGAGATAACAGCAGCGGTGTTCTGTCCGGGGTCAGGTTCTCAAAGTGCCACTGAGCACGGGGGGGGACGGGGACGGGACGGGGCGACGACACCCTGTGGTGTTTAGAAGTGGCACCGTCCTAGGTGGCCTACAGCTGGGGACGGCCCACATTGGGTGTGGCTTTTATCCTACTTTGGGGAAATTCAGGACCTTTATTAGGAACAGCTGGTTCTTTGGCCATCACTGGAATCTCTTTTAGCTATCGAGGAGTGCCCAACCCTTTGGGGCGGCATGGGAACTGGAAGGTCCCCTCCTCCTTCCTTGCTCAGTGTGAGAATTGCTCTGACTAATGCGCAGAGATAAAGTGCCAGGAAGGTTTCGTCAGGTTTCCAGAATCTACAGCCCAGACTGTGTGGGGTCAGCATTGCGAAATTGGAGTCTCAACACGTCAGCATATGAACTGGGGTGCACATAGTTCACCTCTCCATCTAGCCCTGGTAGGGAAGGCAAATGTGGGGTGTGGAGGACTGTGACTCGCTGTTGAGTGTCTGGTCCTAGCCTTCTTGAGCTAGGGCTAACCTTGGTATAACACACCTCTGGGGTTGCCAAGGGTAGACCTCGGAGTTCTGGGCTGGTGCTTCCCGTCCATCAGCACAGCAGACACTCTCCTCACCATTGAATTTTCTGTCCTGCTTAGTAGGCTGATCAGTAGAAGATGGCAGCCATAGGCTACTACAGCACTTTCCCTGAAGCCCTGTGCTCTGCTCCGAGGACCGGGGAGCCTGGGGCCTTCCTGTTGCCTCTTGGGTCCTCTAAAGGCTCTGCACAGTAAGGGATGGACAGCCTCTGGGGTCAAAATACTGATGGTGTCACCCTTTTCTAAAGTTCAATGCTGTGTCTCACTAACGTAACTGGGTATGATCAGGGACCACTGGCTCCGTCCTGATCTGTGTTAACTCCCCTCAGAGTAAGTTGTGCTCTCCTACCCCAAAGACACCTTCCCTCCTTCAGAAGGGGCCTGGAGCTGGATTTGGCACTCAGGATAGGGGTGAGGGGTCTCAGGTTTGAGGCCAGCTTGAGCTACGTAGTAAGACCCTGTCTTAAAAAAGAAAACAAAACAAAACAAAACAAAAAAACCCAAACCTAGCTGGGTGTGGTGGTGCACACCTTTAATCCCAGCACTCAAGAGGCAGAGGCAGGCAGATCTCTGTGAGTTCAAGGCCAGCCTAGTCTACAAAGCAAGCTCCAGGCCAGCAGGGACTAAAGGGAGACCCTGTCTCAAACACAGACACAGACACACACACATATACCAAGTATGTTTTCAGAGTCAGGAAGATCTGAGTTCAAGGCCAACCACTTGGTCAGCATAGTGAAACCCTGCCTAAAAAAGAGGAGGAGGCAGAGGCAGGTGGATCTCTGTGAATTCAAGGCCAGCCTGGTCTACATAGTGAGTTCCAGGCCAGCTGGGGCTACAGGAAGACCCTGTAGGAAAAAAAAAAAATGACTTCCAGGAGCTGGCAAGATGCTCAGTGGGTAAAGACACTTTGCTGCCAAGCCTGATGACTCGAGGGCTCCCCAGAACCCAAGTGGGTGGAAGAAGAGAACTGATTCCTCCAAGTTGTCCTCTGACCTCCATATAGTGAGCTATAGTGCAAGCACAGACACACACACACACACACACACACACACACACATGCACACACATGCACGCACGCACACTGAAAAAAATATGAAGACCTCAAGAAGCTGCATCGTAAGACCCTGTGATCATCATTGTGCAGGGCATTGGGCCTTGAGGCTGCCGAGCACCCACAGGTGCCCGCACTGTCCCTCCTGCCGTCTCTCCAAGCCATAGCACCAGCCCAGGATGCAAACACGTCAGGGTCTTTAGGGACACATGGCACACAGAGCCTGCAACCCAGGGACCCTGAAGCAGTCACAGCCCCACTCTTCCCGTCCCACCACCAGTGTCTCTCCGAGTCTCTGCTATGGCCAGGCTCCTGTCCCGTCCCTGCCCCATTCCGTTTCCTGCCTGTGGTTCCTTGCTCCACTGTTGTGTTCCTGTCAGATCTGGACCCTGAGCACAGGGACTTCCATCTCCCAGTTGACTCGCCCCCTGCCCAGGCCTGCTGCCTGTCCCTCACACACCCCTCGTCCTTGTCTGGTTCATCTGCTGGGCTGCTGTCAGCATAGAAGGCCCTTCCTTCATCCCTCCCTCTCTCCAGGCCAATTACCATGGCACCTTGTCCAGACAGTCCCCTGGTGCCTGTCTTCTCAGCTTTTAGCACCGTGACATGTGGCTGGTGGGAAACGAAGGGGACCCCGTCTTGACATCCCTACATCCTGTTTACCTGGCCTCTCAGGAATCGAGACCTCACGGAACAGGGCCGCTTAGTTCCCACAGCATTCAAAGGCAGACCCTGCAGTGTGGGTGGAGGACGGCTGCCCTGTCGGCCCCGGGCCCATCAAAGGTCAACTTGAAAGGTTTCACAGCTTTTCCAAAGTAGTGTCAGGAACTGGGCTAAACAGGGATTGTGACATTCCATGATGTCCTGTGGAATAAAGGGCCTGGCCTGCCCCCTGTCGGAGCAGCTGTGCTTTGCTGCGCTGATGCCCCCGTGTCTGCCGAAGGCTAGAGGACACAGGTGACGTGCCTTGGAGCTTCTGAGAGAAGGAGCATGGGAGGTGGCAAGCAGCGACAGGCTTCCTCACATTCTTTGAGAGGAGGTCCAGGGGGGATGGTGCCGGGGGGGGGAGGGGGCAGGAGGATTATCTGAACAGGGCCCCGGCCCCCCACCAAAGAGCAGCATCTTGCCCACAAGAACAGTGTCAAGTTATTTATTCAGGGTCAGTGGACAAGGCCTGGAACATCCACTCAAAGGTTCTGAGTGGGGCTGACATCTTGGGTCCTGAGAACATTTTTATTGAGAACTTAACCACTGAGCTCTCCAGACCCATAAGTATTTTTCTTGATGCCCTAGATAGATTATTGGAATAATATATGAACTTGTTTATTTGTTTTAAGCCAAGATCTCCCTGTAGCCCCATCTGGCCTGTGGAACTTACTATGTAGACCAGGCTGGCCTTGAACTGACAGAGATCTTCCCACCTCTGCCTCCTGAGTGCTGGGATTAAAGTATATACCACCATAACTGGCTACAATGTTTTATTTATCATTTTTATTTTATGTGTATAAGTATATTCCCTGCATGTGTATAAATGCACCTGTGTCAGATCCCCTGGAACTGGAGTTATGGACAGTTTGTTAGCTTCCATGTGATTAAGAGCACTAGCTAGTCTTCTTTTTTGGTCTTTTTGAGACAGGGTCTCTCTTTAGTCCCAGCTGGCCTGGAGCTCGCTCTGTAGACCAGGTTGGCCTTGAACTCACAGAGATTGGCCTGCCTCTGCCTCCCAAGTGCTAGGATTAAAGGCATGCGCCACCACACCCTGCTGAGAACTGGCTAGTCTTAAAAAGGACCCAGTTGGGGCTGGAGAGATGGCCTAGTGGTTAAGAGCACCAACTGCTCTTACAGAGGACCCAGATTCAATCCCCAGTACCCACATGGTGGCTAAGAACCATCTGTAACTCCAATTCCAGGGGAATCCGAGACCCTCTTCTGACCTCTGCGGCATTGCACAACACGGGTGCACAAACTTGCATGCAGACAGTACACTTATACACATACAAAAATAAACAAAAATTTAAAAAAAAGGACTCAGTTTTGGGGCTGGAGAGATGGCTCAGCAGTTAAGAGTACCGACCGCTCTTACAGAGGACCCGGGTTCGATTCCCAGCACCAACATGGTGGCTAAGAACCATCTTTAACACCCTCTTCTGACCTCCGCAGCATTGCATGACACGGCTGCACCTACTTACATGCAGACAGTACATTCATACACATAAAATAATAATATATATATATTTTTAAAAAGGACCCAGTTTCAGCCACATGCAGCTAACAACAGGCTGTCACTTAAGTTCCTGGGGATCTAATGTCCTCTTCTGGCCTCCATGGGCACTCTACACATGTGGTGTACACACAGACATGCAGGTAAGCATTCATATACATAAAATAAAATAAATGACTTTTTTTTGAGACAAGGTCTCCCTGTAGCCCCATCTGGCCTGGAATTCACTATGTAGACCAGGTTGGCCTTGAACTCACAGAGATCCACCTATCTCTGCCTCCCAAGAACTGGGATTAAAGGCGTGCACCACCATGCCCGGCCTCAAATAAAATAAATTTTTTTAAAAAGGAAAAACATTTTTTAATTATTTTTATTTTTAGTGTATGAGTGTATTACCTTTGTGTATGTGAGTGTGCTATGTCGTGAAATGGCTAAGGCGGTCAGAAGAGGGTGTTGGATTTCCCTGGAACTGGAGTTATCGTTGGTTGTCAGCCACCATGTGGGTACTGGGAATCGAACCTGGGTCCTCTGCTAGAGCAGCTAGTGCTCTCAACCGCTAAGCCAACTCTCCAGCCCTGGGAAAAAAAAAAAATTTTTTTTTAAAAAGAAAATGCTGCCGGGCATGGTGGCTCACGCCTTTAATCCTAGCACTTGGGAGGCAGAGGCAGGCGGATCTTTGTGAGTTCAAGGCCAGCCTGGTCTACAGAGTTCCAGGACAGCTGGGGCTACAGGGAGACCCTGTCTTGAAAAAGACAAAAAAACAAAGATGGACTACTTGAGCTCTGTCACATGAGCAAATCAATAAATTGTATATAGCTATAAAAAAAAAGAAAAAGATAGAAAATGCTTACAAGCACAGCGTGGCGGCTCATGCATATAATCCCAGGACTTGGGAGGCTGAGACAAGAGAGTCCCGAGTTCAGGGCCAACCTCAGGTACACAACAAATTGGAAGCTAGCCTAAGTCACATGAGACCCTGCTTCAAAAACCTAAAAGAAGGGGCTGGAGAGATGGCCTAGCGGTTAAGAGCGCCGACCGCTCTTGCAGAGGACCCGGGTTCGATCCCCAGCACCCACATGGCGGCCGAAACCGTCTGAAGCTCCAATTCCAGGAGAACTCCAGTTCCAGGGGAATCCGAGACCGTCTTCTGACCTCCGCGGCATTGCACGACACGGGTGCACAAACTTGCATGCAGACAGTGCATTCATACACATACAGAAATAAATAAAATTAAAAAAAACAAAAACAAAAACCTAAAAGAAAAAAATTAGTGATAATAATAATGAGACAGTGAGGTAAGCTATCAAGCAATGGCGCTTGCTGTGCAAGTCGAATCCCCAGAACCCACATGAAGGGACGCAAAGGCAAAGGGAACTCTGTAAGTTTGAGGCCAGCCTGGTCTACGTGTGAGGCTAGCTGTGAACTTGTAGCAACACTCCTGCCTCGGTCTCCCAAGTGCTGGAATTAAAGGCATGCGCCAGCACGCTCTGCTCAAAACAATAATTTTAACAAACAGAAGTTTGATATTTAGGAAATGAAAAACAATTTCAAAGAAAACACCTGTAGACACAAAGAAACAGAAATTGCAGTTGTTTCCTCACCATCTGGCTTGGTTCCCTGTCCAAACATGGAAGTGGCCTGGTTGACGGGATATTTCCTTTTCCGAGCTGTACAAAAATTTACAGACTGGGGTTTCCAAGAGAGTAGGGGACGCAGTATAACAGGTGGCCACAAGATGGCGACAGAGCACTGTAAGCCGCCTGCGTTGCTGGGCCACCCACAGGAATTGATGCTTTGTGTTGTGATTTTCCTCCCACTTCTCCTTCCCTGACTTTACCTCTCACCTCTGCCCATTTCTTTCTGTTTCTGTTTGTCCATCCTTCTGTTCTTCACTACTGACCATATGCAGATATGGAAGTATTAAAAACACTAATTTGATTTATGTATTTATTTTTATGTGTCTGAGTGTTAAGCCTGCATGTGTGTAAGTGCACCGTGTCATGCAGGGCTTGAGGAGGACAGAAGACAATGTGAGATCCCCTGAAACTGGAGTTACTGATGTTTGTTATCTGCCATGTGGGTGCTAGGATCTGAACCCAGTTTTCCTGCAAGAACAGCCAGTGCTTTTAACCACTGAGCCATTTCTCCAGCCCCTACAGGTTTTTTTTTTTTTTACATTCATTTATTTAGTGTCCGGAGTCAGTTCTTGCCTCCGCCATGTGGGCCCTGTGGATCAAACTGGGGTCCTCAGCCCTGGTGGCAAGCACCCTTACCTACTGAGCCACCACACTGCTAGCTGTATGCGAGTTTTGTTTTAATATTTTTTATTTTATTTTCCATGTATGAGTGTATTGCTTGAATGTGTTAGTGCACCCATGTTGTACAATGCCCGAGAGGACAGAAGAGGGCATTGGATCTCCTGGAATTGGAGTCACAGATGGTTGTTAGCCACCAGGTGGGTGCTAGGATTTGAACCTGGATCTTCTGTAGGAACGGCCAGTGCTCTTAACTGCTGAGCCATCTTTCCAGCCCCCATCTATGGAAGTATTTTAAATGCAATATATTCACTGACAGGGAAAAAAAAAAAGTCATCACTTTTTTAAAGAACTCAAACTCACTGTGAAACTGAATATGGCGTAGAATTTTTCATCTTTTGCCTCCACCTCCCAAATGCTAGGATTACAGGCTTTACTAGAACACCTAATAGGGTGTTGAAGGGATTGAAGCAGGGCATCATGCATGCTGAACAAGTACTCTGCTAGTGAGCTATATCCTCAGCTACCACCACCTTGCAATGACGGCACTACACTCTTAAGGAGTCTGCCCTCTGGGACTGGAGAGATGGCTTAAGAGCACTGGCTGCTCTTGCGGAGGACCTAGGTTTGATTCCCAGGACCCATATGGCAGCTAACAACCACCCTTAACTCCTGTTCTAGGGTATCTGATGTCCTCTTCTGACCTCTTCTGACATGGGTGCACATACATACAGACATAACACTCATGCATGTAAAATAAAAATAATAAATAAAATAGTTTTTTTTTTAAGGAGTCTGCCCTCTGTTATCTGACCACCTTTGACCTGTTGGCTTGACAGGATATGGGCAGGCCTTCTGTGCCTGCTCCCAGGCTGATCACCTTGGACTTTGAGACAAGGCTTGCTGTGGGTGTGTGGTGCCCACACCAGGTTAATTTCCCACCGGGGCATTCCCCTGGCCACTGTCTGGGTGAGGCCAGTGGCAGCATCCTGTTAGCTCCTCTGGCTGAAGGCATGGGAACAATGAGGGAGCCAGGCTGGGTAAACCAAAGCCCAGCAAGGGCTTGGGCTGGCTTTGGACTCTCTGGGCAGTGGAGAAACTAAAGTGGACTCATCCCAGGCAGCCGCACCCCATCGTTTTGTCAGGGGTCAGTTCCTGACCACAAACATTTCTCTCCTGACTTAAAACATCAGCCTCTCCCTCTGGTGTTTCCAGGACATATTCAGGGCTGAGGCCCAGTTGTGTTCGTGTTACTGGTGCTGCGCAGTTCCATCTCGGGGCTGCAGTTCCATCTCGGGGCTGCAGTTCCATCTCGGGGCTGCAGTTTCCCAGTGGCAGCCACTACCCTCTTTTCTCCCTTCTGAAAATCTGAGACCCTATGAAGCCTGTTGACTTAAAATGATAGTTTACAGTAATTCAAGTCTGCTTTGTAAACATCTTTGTGTCTATTGCCAAATCCCACAAAAGCTTCTTGCCTTTTCTGTGGGGCTACAATAAGAAAAGGCCACGTGGGAAAAAACAGTTTCTATCTATGATGTTACATGATTGCCTAATGTCCTTGGATTAATTTGATTAGTACAGAAAACAGAGTTATCTTCCTCCAAAAACTGTCTTCTTTGTCAACTAAGGAGTTCTGTAACCAATTGTGTTTCCTTTTTCATAGTGTCTGCCAGGAACCCCAGGGATGAATGTAATAATCAGTGTCATATGTCTACCTCTGTGACCTCCCTTACATTAACATTAGCTTTAAAGTGGCTTGTTTTGTGATTGGGTGTGTTTTCTCATTCTAAACTGTTCTCTTTCTGGGTATTTATTATTTTAGACAGGATTTCATAGTGTAGCCTAGATTGATCTTGAACTAGCAGTAATCCTGTCTCAATTTATTTGTTTGTTTATTTATTTATTTATTTATTTTAGACGGCTTCCTAGTGTAGCCTAGGCTGGTCCTGACCTAGCAGCAATCCTGTCTCTATTTATTCCTAGTGTAGCCTAGGCTGGCCCTGACCTAGCAGCAATCCTGTCTCTATTTATTCCTAGTGTAGCCTAGGCTGGCCCTGACCTAGCAGCAATCCTGTCTCTATTTATTCCTAGTGTAGTCTAGGCTGGCCCTGACCTAGCAGCAATCCTGTCTCTATTTATTCCTAGTGTAGTCTAGGCTGGTCCTGACCTAGCAGCAACCCTGTCTCAATCACCAGAGTGCTGGGATGACAGGCCTGAGCCACACCTGACTTCCTGTTCCATTTGTTGTTGTTTTAATGTGTATATGTGCTTCACTTGCATGCATGTAAGTTCATCACATGCATGTGGTGCCCACAGAGGCCAAAAGAATGAGTCAGATCCCCTGGAACTGGAGTTACAGATGGGTGTCAGCTGCCCGTAGGTGCTGGGAACTGAACCCTGGTCCTTGGAAGAGCAGCCGGTGCTCCTAATCACTGAGTCGTCTCTCCAGCCCTTGTTTTCTTTTTTTGGTCTTTTTGAGACAGGGTCTCCCTGTAGCCCCAGCTGTCCTGGAACTCACTCTGTAGACCAGGCTGGCCTTGAACTCACAAAGATCCGCCTGCCTCTGCCTCCCAAGTACTAGGATTAAAGGCATGCGCCACCACGCCTGGCTTGCCTGCCTGTGTCTGTGTAAATGTGTCCTGTTCTGTGAGATGCCTGCAAGAGGCCAGAAGAGGGCATCAGATTCCCTGAAGCTAGAGTTACAGACAGCTGTGAGCTGCGGCCGACTGGTCATGGTGACTCAGTGTCCTTAATCCCAGTACTCAGGAGGCTGAGACAGGAGGATGGAGAGTTCAGGGTCATCCTTGGTTACATATCAATCTTGAGGTCAACTTGGGCTACATGAGACCCTGTCTCAAAGACAAAAGAAAAAAGAAAACTAAATGGGGGGGGGGGGAGTTTACCATGACATTGTGTTACACTTGGGATCTGAAGCTAATTCAGGGCACTGGGGACAGTGACAGCTCACTGGGTGATCGCCAGGCCCTGTTTCTGGCGCTCCAGAGATTAACCCATCTTGCTCCTCACGGGCTCTGGAAGGTCATTATTGTCAGCACCCCCCAGTTTCCTGTTTGTGGGTGGGGAAGCTGAAGCTTGGGGGTCTAAATAAATTATCCAATATCAGCAGCTGAGCCAGTTCCACACCCAAGCTTTTTGGTTCCAGAACATGTGCTTAACTTGAAAGAGCGTGTCCCTGGGACTCATGCTGAGGGTAACAGACAAGCGCTGCTACATGCCCAAGGCTGGTACAGCAAGGTCAGCTGGCTTTGTCAACAGAACTCGAAGGGAGGATTAGCCCAGCCCTTTTAGGAGGCCATTTGAAAAGTTGTGTTCACAGTTCTTAGAATATTTATAACTTTGTCTTAGAAATTCTTATTTCTAAGACTGTGCTATGAAAATAATTCACAATAAGAAGAAAAAACTCCTCGCTGACAGATGTTCATGATGGGGTGTTTACATGGAATCAGTGCAAACATTTGATAACCCAGGAACAGTCCACACAGTCAAATAGGACAAGGTGTTAAAAAGAATGCTTACAGGACAGGCGGATCTTGAGTTCAAGGCCAGCTTGATTACAGACCTCTCCAAAAAAAAAAAAGTGCTTAGACAGGGGAGGTGACAGGCATCTATGGTCCCAACTACTCAGGAGGCTGATTCCGAGGTGGGACAATGACTGGGCCCCTGGGCAACTAATGAGACTCTGTCTCAGAACAAAAACAAGGGGCTAGCGATGTGACTCAGGGGGTAGCATGCATGAGGCCCTGGGTTCAGTTCCCAGCACTCCATACACCCTGCGTGGTAGAACATACCTGTGACTCCATCACTCAGGAAGCAGAGGAAGGAAAACCAGGAATTCTAGATCGTTCTTGGCTGCGTAGTGAGTTAATGTCCCTCCAGCTATCCACCCCTGTACCTACATCCCATCAAGCACCGGAAGAAACTGAGTCCATGTCCCATGTACTCTGTTTTCAGCAATTTATTATTATTATTGTGTGTATAGGACAGGCTAGGAGGACACACGTGTGCCATAGCATGCGTGTGGAGGTCAGGGGACAGCTTTGTGGTGTTGGTCCTCTCCCTCTCCTAGGATGTAACTCGGGTCTCCAGGCTTGTGCAGCAAGGGCTATAACCACTGACCCATCTTGCCGGCCCTGGGAGCTGTTTATCCTTCCCTCAGGTGTTAGAGGAGGTGAGGGGAAATGAACATTGTGTAGAGAAATAATTTTACCCATTTTGCCTAAAAACTAGGAAACAAGCAGCCATAGTTCTGAGAAGGAAACTGGCTCAGCACAGTTGTGCACACCTGGAACCCAGCACTCCAGAGGTAGAGGCAGGAGGCTCAGGAGTTCAAGGTTATCCTTGGCTACACATTTGAGTTGGAGGCTAGCCTGGGATACATGAAATCCATTTTCAAAAACAAACCTCAAAACACATAAAAGGAAAGAAAAATGTGTAGCTACTTACAGCAGATTTTCAATATTCTAATCTTAGGTTGGGATTGGATAGGATTTTCTTCAGGGTCTCAGGTGGTCCCCGTGGCCGACGGGATTGAGAACAGCCAGTGACGCTTCCCAAGGGTGTTCCGTGGCTCTGGTATGAGTGAGGACACAGCTGTCACCTCAGAACATGGATTTTGGGTTACCCCAAATACTGAGTTCTGACAAGGTGAATAGTGTTGTGAAGTGTTTCTAGTAACAAAACAAAAAGTAGTTGACACCTTTTGATCCCAGCACTTGGGAGCCAGAGGCTGGCAGACCTTATAGAGATCGAGGCCAGGCTGGTCGACATAGTGAGTGTTAGGCCAGCTGGCTAAAGGAGACATGTCTCAAACAAACAAACCCAATGAAACTTATAAATTGGTGGTGTTTTCTAACACATCAGTAGGAGCCATCAGAGGGTGGGTTTCAGAAAAGCAGGGATATCTCCCCAGTGCCCTTGGCCTTTGGGTTGGTGGCTTGGCATGTTGGTTTGGTGTTTACACATTCCAAAAGGATTTAGCTAATTAGTCACAAGGATGTTGGTGACACATGGAGAAGGGCTATGCATGGCTATGACAGGGGGTAAAATAGCACAAGATCATTTTTTCAAATGTAGTACATTCAGTTAGTGTGTGTGTTCCATGGTATGTGTGGAGATCACAGGACAACTTGCAAAAATCAGTTCTTTCCTTCCACAGTGTGGGATCTGGGGATCTGATTCAGCATCCTCAGACTGGGCAGCAAGCGCCTTTCTTTACTCGCCAAGACATCTCACCAACGCAGTGTGAGATCATTTGGCTCAGAACCTGTAACAAATCAACTCTCCACAGTTATGAAAGTTCTAATCAGTTGTAGAAGAATCATTAGCACAGATGCGGCTGTTTCTGTTTGTTTCTGAGAACTTCACTGAGGGGATGTTGGTCACTCCATGAAAACTTGCTGGGGTCTCATCTCTGACTGGCTTCTTCAGATGCGTTTTCTGAGGGATGCTCTGCGCCTTCCCATTCAGCCTCTCCCTCCTCCTCCTCCTCCTCCTCTCCTCCTCTTCCCTCCTCCCTCCTCCCTCCTCCCCCTCTCCTCCTCCCCCTCCCCTCCTCC
>VZQC01008331.1:1266230-1355370 GCA_009823505.1 Rhizomys pruinosus | reverse complement strand
AAAAAAAAAAAAAAAAAAAAAAAAAAAAAAAACCACTTCTCCAGGATAGGGACTCAAGGTACAAAGAGCCAAACAAAGGTGCTGCAGTTTGCCAGAGTGAGGTGGTCCCTCCAAGCACTACCTGGAGCCCCAACAGTCTTCAGTGGGTCCCTAGATGTCATCAGGTTCTTCCCATCTGCTCCTTGATGGGCATAGGGATTCCCTTGTCCTCCTGGCTAGTCTGTGCCCACAGGCCAGGGTTTGCAAACTGGCCTTGGGTTTCTCTCTGCCAGCTCCCTCCTGGTCTCCAGCTCTGGGTCAGCCCCCAGGAGGGTCTGCTCTCTGTTAGCATCCTCCCCGCTAGCTGAACCCTATGCCTGCTGGAGTCCTGGGGTAGGTTGTCTTTCTAGAAACTACCTCTGGCAGGGTTTATTCTTGCAATGTGCTGCTGCCTCCTGCCCCGCCTTCTGCCTCACAGACCCGCTGGCCCCAGTACAGCAAGTGCTGGCCCATGGCCGCACGAGGCTGCTTGAGCTTCCTCATAGTCGTCTGCCTGCCGTCTTCTCTGCCCCACCTCCTGCGCTCTGGCCCACCTGCCACTTGTCTTTTGCTTCAAAAAGGAGAGAGAAGGCTATTAGCTGGTCTCGGTTTCTTCCCACCCTCCTGCCCTCTCATGTGTCCTCAGTAAATTAGTCAAAAGGAAGGGAGGGAGAAGGGGAGGGAACAGGAAAGGAAAGGAAAAAGGAGAGAGGAGAGAGAGAGAGAGAGAGAGAGAGAGAGTCATCAATGACCCCTCACTGTCCAGCCCAGCCCTTATCCCTGGGCCTCTGTGCACAAATGACAGTTTGAGGCTCTCTGGCTTCCCCGGCTTGCTGTGGCTCAGCCAGGGGTGTCTGGTTTGGCTCCCGGCCGGCCTGCTGCTGGGGCTGAGGGCTCTGACTCCCACAGGCTGCAGGCACTCCTGCAGGGGAAATTGGGAAGAACCAGCTCAGGGCAGCTCAGAGGCTGCAGTGCCCAGGACATTGGGGAACTTTCTCTTATATATGCTGGACTGTGCTAGCCTGTGGGCTAGCTATGACCTTATACAGAGCCACAGATAGCCTAGGACAACCTAGAGGGCTGACCTTGGGCTTGACCACTTGACTGCAGAACGGTCTACAGAAAAAGCACTCTTGGGAAGATGGTTGGTAGTTACAGCCCGTAGCGTTCCGGAGTGCGGATCGCTGGAAGGGGCCACCTGGGGCTTGCACCCAGCTCCTCTCTAACTCCCGGGACTTCCTGCCGGCAGCCTGCTCCCCTCCGTCTTGGGTCTTGGGATGCCTTCCCTCTGGGCTCGGCTGCAGCCCCTTCTCCAGGCTGCTTTCCTCCCTCTGTGGGCTCTGGGAGCCCAGGGCCCACCCTCATATTCTGTGTTTTTCTGGCCTTTCTGAGGATCCTGTTATTTCTCCCCCTGCCATACCTTGATTCTCTCTCCCAAGTGACTCTGTCTGAGAGAGAGGGAAGAGAGTGAGGCCCTGGCCAATCGGCAGTCCTGCCCCTCCCGAGGTGGTCCCTTGGCTCCCCCATCAGCACCTACCCCAGAGACCTCCACTTCAATCATCTCTATCAGCAAAAACCACCATCAGCGTAGCCGTGCAGGAAAATACCGCATCGCTCCATTGAGACTCTGTGGGCGGCCCACCTTGCTTTCTGCTGCCCTTGAAAAGCCAGTTCTCACATGAGCCCAGGACAGGAGATGAAACCCTACATTTAGTCACTGTGGGACAGACTTGGAAGTGGGAGTCACGTGACCAGCTTCTAAGCTGTGTGGACCACAGCTCTGCAAGACTGGCCTCCAGGAGACCCATCTGCTCAGGGAGTCTCCTTGAGGACGTCCTCCCACTGAGAGGAGCCTGGATCAGGGGCTCTCATTCCCCAGACAGGCAGGGCACTGCTGCTGGGCCACAGTGAAGGACCCCTGGGCCACTGCGCGTCCGTGTATCCTGTCTGCTCGCTCGCGCTTGCTGAGACATTAAGCCTGTGGTTCCCGCTGTGCGCCTGTCCTCCCTGTCTCCCTCTCCCTCCGTGCTGCTTTCTCGTCGTAGTAGAGGCTGAAGTGTCAGGAGGCTGTGTTCAGGAGCAAGCTGGCTCTTACCCCGGGTCCAGGACTGTGGAAACTTCCTAGATGGAACCTAACTCACCCCTCCCCTTCCAGGCTGTTCCAAGGAGATTGAAGCCGGCACAGTCTGGCCCTTCTTCCCCCTCCTCCTCCACTGGGTGTGATTTGTTTCTCCTCAACAAAAGCATTCATTTTTTTTCTGCATTTAAATGTTTACTAAATAGATGGTCCAGTTATGCATGCATGAGGACCAAGTGTCCCTGCTTCTCTACGAAGGTCTTTTGTGCTGGCTAAGATTGAAGAGGTTCTGTCCCACAATTACTTTGTGAGGACCCAGAACCCTGGGGCAGGGTGGGGTTGGCACTGTTTTATTTTCCACCCTGATTGAGGTGTGTCCAGGTGGCTGATGGGAGCCATTCACTGAGCCGCTCTTCTGGCTGTCTCAGCTGCTTTGCATTGTTACACCTGTGGTGACTTAGCCCCATGTATTCTCTATTTACACCCATGGTGACATATCCCCATGTATTCTCTATTTACACCCATGGTGATGTATCCCCATGTATTCTCTACACCCGAGGTGACGTATCCCCATGTATTCTCTATTTACACCTGTAGTGATGTATCCCCATGTATTCTCTATTTACACCTGCGGTGATGTATCCCCATGTATTCTCTGTTTATACCCGTGGTGATATATCCCCATGTATTCTCTATTTACACCTGTAGTGACGTATCCCCATGTATTCTCTACACCCATGGTGACGTATCCCTGTGTATTCTTTATTTACATCCGTGGTGCTTTATCCCCATGTATTCTCTATTTACACCTGTAGTGACATATCCCCATGTATTCTCTATTTACACCCGTGGTGACTTATCCCCATGTATTCTCTATTTACACCTGTAGTGATGTATCCCCGTGTATTCTCTACACGCATGGTGAAGTATCCCTGTGTATTCTCTATTTATACCCGTGATGATATATCCCCATGTATTCTCTATTTACACCTGTAGTGATGTATCCCTATGTATTCTCTACACCCGTGGTGACGTATCCCCGTGTATTCTCTGTTTACACCCGTGGTGACGTATCCCCGTGTATTCTCTGTTTACATCCGTAGTGACGTATCCCCATTTATTCTGTTTCTTTTTCATCCTTTCACGCACAGGTACAAATTGTCTACAAACCTGTGGACCTGAGCAAGGTGACTTCCAAATGCGGCTCATTAGGCAATATCCATCATAAACCAGGTACCTTGGGAGAGGAAGATACTGGCTGGGCTGGTGTGTCAAGGCTGGGAAGACGTCCTCAGACAAGCTGGCCTGGGCAGCCAAATTGGGGATCTTCAGGGGCCTGGGAGGTGTGGCTCTCCTTGCTGACTCCTGAGCCACCACCTTGGGTCAACCAAGGCAAGGTTTGGAGAGAGAAGAGAGTCTGGACTCAGACCTCAGCATGTGGCTATCTAGCAGAGCCTGTACAAGAGGCCTGGTCATAGGCCTGATCTGGTCTCCAGAGGCCAGCTTTGTAGATATCCCAGCTTTGTCCCCAGCCAACATGGGAACCATTGCACCAGCTGTACTAGCTACATTGAGGGGCTATCTGGGCTGTTGTCATCGCCTCACTGTGACTGTGTCTGATTGAAGCATGCTGTGAGCAGCTCATTCTACCTTTCCCAAGAAGGCTGCCCAGGTTACCCCCTTCCCTGCTAGCGGGTATAGAGTGCTGCTGGGTCAAGGAAGAAAGAGGTTAGGCCTGTATTTTTGTTATTCAGCTCCATTCCAAGATCTTGGCGGGGAGGGGGCGGGCTGTGGCATACAGAGTGTTAGTATGAAAAACTTCACTGATTGAAAGGCAACCGATTTAGAGTTTAGCCTAACTTCTCCTGGCCAAGCTTCATTTACCTTTGAGTTATCTCAGAAGGAAGACTGCAGGGTAAATATTATGTGCACCTCAATTAGAGACAAACCTTTTACAAGGGTTCCCTTCTAGATAAAGAAGAGTCCTGTCAACTCTGAGAGGTTGGGCTGGACTTGGGATCACTAGCCAGGCCCTTACTGAAGTCACAGAGTGATCATGTCATTGACACTCCCTTCCAGAGCACTGGAACCTCACTTCATTTTTGCCATGCCTCCAAGCAGCTCTGGGCACTCTGCTCTGCAGGCTGCAACCTCAGGGAATGCATGCTAAGTCCCCCAGATCGCAGAAGACCGCATGAGGGTCTTGTGTGGTTGTGTTCCAGGAGGAGGCCAGGTGGAAGTAAAATCTGAGAAGCTGGACTTCAAGGACAGAGTTCAGTCGAAGATTGGGTCCCTGGATAACATCACCCACGTTCCTGGTGGAGGGAATAAGAAGGTAAAGGGGGCAGGATGGGTTGAAGGCCACATTGAGAGATGAGGATTAATAGAGTGGACAAGGCTGCTTCTGGAGGATCCCGTACAGAGATGGATTCTCAGCCCCAGTACAATGCACCAATCTCGGGCAGGGGATTGTAGGCACCTCCACCAGGTGCCAGGACCTAGAGGAAAATGGTGATGCCGATTCGAGGATGTGGCTCGGTTGGCAGAGAGCCCTGAGTTCTATTCCCAGCACTGAACAGAACTGGGGGATGTTGTGGTATACCCCTATAATCATAGGAAGAGAAGGAATTCAAGATCATTGTTGGCTATAGAGTAAGTTTCAGACCAGCTGAAACAGGCTGCATGAGACCCTGTTTGGACAGACAGTCAGACAGACAGACAGATGTCTCTTTGGAAGTGCTCACAGGGAGGCTGCTGGGTCTCATTCCAGACTGTGTCTGGTCTCTAGACTGTGGAAATGTAGTGGATGTGTTGTGTGAGTAGGGTGAGGAGCACAAAGGTATATGTAGCCTGAACACGCTCCTGCCGTGTCCAGCAGAGGGCACCACTTTGGGGCTGGCCTGGCTTTGCCTGTTCCTGAGTTGTGCAAGTGGCTTCCAGGAAGGGTCCTCCCAGTTGGTGACTAAACAGAAGGACACCTGGGATGGGGCTGAATCAGGCCCAGCTCAGCGTGAGAAAGTGCATCACCTCGATGCCTCAGTCCTTTCCACCTCATGGTGTGTGGCTTCTGGGAGTCCCTGCCTTCTTGGGCTTGTGTAAACTCCTTAGTGTTGTTTGTGAAACATCTCCTGAATTCCCACCCCACACTGGACCACAGGCTGAGAGGAGCGGCGGCATCCTGGTCCTCAGATGACCTCTCAGCAACCCCTCTGGTCTTTAGAACCGCATGGTAGATGTCACATGGACTGGAAATTTCTGAAGCCCTGGTGCTGGCTCAGGGGAGGAGATCTTCCAGACCTGGGGGCTCTGCCCGAGGGGTGCCGGGCAGGGCCCAGTTCTCTGGGGAAACTCCACTGCGTCTGTCACATACCTGCCCAGTTGAGGACTGGGCCCCAGGGTGCCATAGGGTGCCCCAGGCCTGGCTCCAGGTTGGAGTCAGATTGACTGGCGCTGGGGTAAGCTGGGGCCTTAGAGAGGTCCTAGCAAGGGAAGGACTAGCCTGGGAGCACCTGTGCCGTAGAGGAGGATCTGGACAGGCAGGACTCCCTTGGAGGCCTGATTTAGGCAAGATCTATATTTAGGCAAAGTCATTCTCAGCTACAAAGAGCTGGAGCCAGCCTGGTCTACATGAAACCTTGTCTAAAACTAAGAAAAAAAAAACACATAACACACATGCATACACACGAAGTTTTTTTTTTTTTTTTTTTTTTTTTTGGTCTTTTCGAGACAGGGTCTCCTTTAACCCCAGCGTCCTGGCACTTACTAGATAGACCAGGCTGTCCTTGAACTCACCAAAGCTCCGCCTCCTGCCTCGCGCCTCCCACGTGCTGGATTAAATGGCGTGGCCACCCAACCAGACACTACACAGCTTTTTTAAATAGCCTTTTCAAGTATAAGCAGTATGGGGCTGGGGAGATGGCTCAGTGTCTAAAAGCACTGGCGAGCCAGACATTGGTGGTGCCCGCCTTTAATCCCCGCACTTGGGAGCAGAGGCAGGAGTGACTCTCGTGAGTCTCCCCCCCAAGGCTTGCCTGGTTTACATAGTGAGCGCCAGGCCAACTGGAACTAAAGGGAGACCCTGGTCTCAAAAAAGCAAAACAAACAAAAAAAAAAAAAAAAGGAGCACTGGCTGTTCTTGCAGAGGACCCAGGTTCAGTTCCCAGCACCCATATGGCAGCTAACCGTCCATAGCTCCAGTTCCAGGAGATGCAATGCAATGCCCTCTTCCGACCTCTGTGGGCATTACATGACGCAGGTACACTTTTACATACAGAGAAGCAATACACTCATAATACACTCATACGCATAAAATAAGCATAATAACATTTGAAAAAAAGTATAGCAATATGGAAGATCCCTTAGGGACCCAGAAAGAAGACATACATGTAGAAAGAAGACATACATGTAGCCTAAATGGGAGCCTGATGTCCTGTGCCCACATTCAGCATATTTCCACACTCAAGCCCCTGCAAAAAAGGCTCTTTACCTGGGGTCTCCTGATCCCACAAGCTGTATAGAAAATGCAGTGCGTGTGGCCTACGCAACAGCTCAGCCTGGGATTCAAGACAAGGTTGGACCTTTGTCTACCACTTGGGTTAATCAGTAGACAGTAGACACTATCAAGCACTCCTCACACCTCCATGTGGCACTTTCTACTTCCTTTGGGCCTTCTGACTCTGACATCGTGTGTGTGTGTGTGTGTGTGTGTGTGTGTGTGTTGCATGTACATGAGTGTGCTCATTTACATGCATGCGAGTCTGGAGCAGAACATTATCTTTTATCATCTCTATCATGCTCCACCCTATTCCTTTGAGACAGGGTCTCTCACTGAACTGGAAGTTTGCTATTTTGGCTAGAATGATTACCAGTGAGCTTCTGAGATTTACCTGTCTCCACCTCTCCTGATGCTGTGATTACAGGCATGCCTACTCTGCCCAGCATTTTTACTTGGGTCCTGGAGATTCAAACTCAGATCCCCATATTTGTAGAACAAGCACCCTCACCCACTGAGTCATCTCCTCAGCCCATGACAGATTTTCTTGAGAAGGGCTTCTTAGCTGGGCGTGCTAGCACACACCTTTAATCTCAGCACCTGGGAGGCAGACGCAGGCAGATCTCTGTGATCTGTACAATGAGCATAGGACAGCCGGGGCTATATATAGGAAGACCCGTCTTAAAAAGACCGGGGAAAAAAAAAAAGCCAGGCAGGTGGCTCACACCTTTAATCCCAGCACTTGGGAGGCAGAGGCAACAGGATCTCTGAGTTCAAGGCCAGCCTGGACTACATAGTGAGCTCCAAGCCAGTTGGGACTAAAGGGAGACCCTGTCTCAAAAATACCAAAAAGCAAAACAAAATCAAAACAAAACAAAAAAAGACAGAAAAAAAGATGGGGGGCTTCTTGGCCCCAATGCTCCCCACAAATGCTGCCCCCTGAAACCTGAAAGCTCCTGGGGGCGGGGAGGGCGACTCCTGGAAGCAGTCCTGTTCGAAGGTCTCCTTCAACACTTCCAGCTGCAAGGTCCATGTCGGGCACGGGTGGGCGTTGTGCTTAGCATGCTCTTAGGCTCGATGTCGGGCACTAGTGGGCGTTGTGCTTAGCATGCTCTTAGGCACTAGGTTCCATCCCCAGCATCATTCTGTTTTTAGGATACGCTTAACATAAACGTGAAATGAGGTGTGCACAAGAAGGTCACACAAGGTTATTCACACACAGCATCGTTTGTATTAGAATAGCAAAAGACCGAAATCACCTACACTTCCATCCTCAGGCCGCAGATAAATTGTGGTGCACAGGTGACCGTGTGAAGGACTGCAAGCCCAAGGATGCTCCTTGTGGGCTGAGGGAAGTGAAGCCTGCGCAGGGGGTGGTGCACACCTGCAGCTCCAGTGCTTGAGAGAGGGAGGCATGAGAATGGATGGTTCTAGGCCATCCTGGGCTAAATAGTAAGATCTTGCTTCAAAAATCAAGCAAGGCCAGTGAGATGGCTCAGGGTAGAGGTGGTTTCCATTAAGCCTGATGACCTGAGTTTGGTCTCCAGGACCCACATGGTAGAAGCAGATACCCAGTTCCCAAAAGCTACCCTGTGACCTCTGCATGTATCCAGACACATATAATTATACAGATACACACATCCACACACACACACATGTGTATAAATGTGAAAAATCTGAACAAATGTCTGAATGTGGTGACCCCTGCTTTTAATCCCAGCACTCATGCTGTGTAGTGAGATCCTGTCTAATTTTTATTTTTTTTAATAATAAAAAGAGGGCTGGAGAGATGGCTCAGCTGTTAACAGCACCAGCTGCTGTTGCAAAGGTCCCAGGTTCGATTCCTAATATCCCACATGGTGGCTGTAACCCAATTCCAGGGGAGTCTGATGCCTTCTTCTGATCTCCATGCATGACACAGCTGCACTTACACACATGCAGCAATACACTCATACACGTAAAATAAAAATAAAAAAATTTTTGGTCTTTTTGAGACAGGGTCTCCCTTTTAGACCCAGCTGACCTGGAGCTTGCTCTGTAGACCAGGCTGGCCTTGAACTCACAGAGATCCTCCTGCCTCTGCCTCCCAAGTGCTAGGATTAAAGGCATGCACCACCACGCCCGGCACAAAATATTTGAAAATAAATAATAAAAAGGAAAAAAGGAAAAGAAAACCTTAAAAAATAAACAAGCAAACTCAACAACAACAACAACCAAAAAAACAGGCATTAAGTTCAAGGACCAAAGTGCAAAGCACTGTGTATATTGCTAGTTGCTCGCAAATGCATGTATGTGTTTGTGTATGTGGGACAGCCTGAAGGACAAAGAGGCACTGGCTAATAGGAAGACAGTAAACAGAGGGGAGGGAGGAAGCCGAGGATGCAGCTTTGTTGCTAGAGGGTTTGCCTAGCCTGCACAGGCTTTCTGGTAATCCCTAGCGCCATGTAAACCA
Organism: Rhizomys pruinosus; assembly: GCA_009823505.1. Classification (NCBI taxonomy): domain Eukaryota; kingdom Metazoa; phylum Chordata; class Mammalia; order Rodentia; family Spalacidae; genus Rhizomys; species Rhizomys pruinosus. Next base: position 1,346,331 of record VZQC01008331.1, on the reverse strand, counting down.
GGCGTGCTGGCCTGTGCCTGTAATCCCATTGGGGACAAGGAGACAAGGAGGAGCCGAAACTCAAGGCTACCCTCAGCTACATAGCAAATTCAAGGCCAGCATGTGCTACATGAGACCCTTCTCAGACCACCCCCTTCTGCAAGCCACACGCTCCACAGCTCCCTCCAGCCTCGGAGCAGCTGGGCCTCCTTTCCCTGACACTGGAGTTCCTCTCACCCCCCCACCCCCCATTCTCCAATGCAGATTGAGACCCACAAGCTGACCTTCCGGGAGAATGCCAAAGCCAAGACAGACCACGGGGCAGAAATCGTGTACAAGTCGCCAGTGGTGTCAGGAGACACGTCTCCACGGCACCTCAGCAACGTGTCCTCCACTGGCAGCATCGACATGGTAGACTCGCCGCAGCTCGCCACGCTAGCTGATGAAGTGTCCGCCTCCCTAGCCAAGCAGGGTTTGTGATCAGGCCCCTGGGGCCGTCAACAATCACAGAGAGAAGAGAGTGAGAGTGTGGATAAAAAAAAGAATGATCTGGCCCCTCGCCCTCGCCCTCCCCACTGCTCCTCACAGACCAGCCGTCACCTAACCTGCTTTTGTCGCTCGGCTTTGGCTCGGGACTTCAAAATCAGTGATGGGAAAAGAGCAAATTTCATCTTTCCAAATTGATTGGTGGCCAATAATAAAATATCTTAGAAGAAAAACATAAAAACATGGCCACACCCAACATCTCCTTGGGCAATTATTTTTTATTATTTTTTTCCCCCTCTCTGAGTATTAGAGGGTTGAGGAGAGGTTCTGGAGCTATTGCTGGGAGTTTGGAAGCACTAAGTCATCCAGTGCCCCAGCCCCATCTCGGAGGTGACACAGGGATGGTGGCAACAGTGAAAGATTTGAAACTTGGTGTGTTTGTGGAGCCAGAGGCAGATGATGTCAGCAGTGTGTGTGTGTGTGTGTGTGTGTGTGTGTGTGTGTGTGTGTGTAGCCTGGGATGGGGAAGGCTGGGGAGGTGGGCAGGCAGGGTGGTGAGGATAGGTTGGGACAGGGGCACTAGCCCCTGCCAAGTATTGCAGGAAGGGTAAGTAGCCCCAGCTGCCCGCAGCAGCCTTTGATGGCTTGGCTTCCTGTTGTGGGAGGTCCTGGGGTGTGCTGCGGGTCAGTGTGCCCTTTCTGTGGGGTGGCCTTTGTGAGAAGGGACAGCAGGTATAAGGAAGGTGGGCTAGAAAGTGTCACGTTGTGCATTCTGCGAAGACTGACCTTGACATCCTAGAGTGCTGGCCTCTTCCAGTAATCCTGAGCTGAGGGGCTTCCATTTGCCCCCAAGGAAAAAATCTGTTCTACTGAGTTCTGAAGTTTGAAATGGGAGCCATGATTTTGGCCACCTCACAGACCTGTATTTTAGGGCTAACCTGTTCTTCGTAAGGACTTGTGCCTCTTGGGGGACATCTGCCTGTTCCCGAGCCTAGGCCTCCAACACCCCTGCAGTGTGTGCGATGTGGGGGGGGGGCACATCTGAGAGGTGGGTCCCAGGCCTCCCATCCTTCCCCCGCCACTGCAACCCCTCTGTGCCCAGGTATCTGCCACGAGAGCCAGTCACTGCCGTACTTTGATCATGTCTCACTGTCCTGAGTGGCCAGCCTCCCCAAGGCCATCCTGCCCCCCCCAGCAGATGTGGATGACATCTGCTCTATACTAAGGGGTTGAGTCCAGGCTCAAGGGTTGGGGCTCAGTCTCCCTACGTTCCATACATCTAACCAGTGTGCCTCCCACAGGAACCTTTAGTTCTCTCCCTCACCCCCCACCCCAGATGTGGTGGGACCAGGCAGTGACCCTGGACACTTGACTTGATGATGAGATTGCTGTTGCCTCCCAGACCTGGTCCTTTCCTGTGCTGAGCTGGAGGCAGCAGGTCAGGTCCAGTGCTGTCACCAGGATGGACAGGCAAGAGAGTCCTAGACAGGGTCACAGTCCTTCCATCCTGTTCCACCCCAACTTGTGACTGCCAGCTTCCCAGAGCCCAGCCATCATTAATTTCCCGTGTGTGCACAGAATCAGCCCTCCACACCCCAACTTGGGGAACATGCCTGTCGGAAAATGTTTTCCCTCCAGTCCCAGCGCAAGCAGTGCTGCCTGTCCTGCTGGAGCAGCCCAACGCCTCCATAGACATGGCCCTTCCCTCCCCATTCACACCCTGTTGTGTTGTAGTTGGATTTGTCTGTTCATGTCTGGGTTCACTAGAGTGACTACGATAGTGAAAAGAAAAAAAAAAAAAAAAGAAAGAAAAAAAAAGGACGCATGTATCTTGAAATATTTGTCAAGAGGTATTTGCCCCCCCTCAGGAGGGTCTGGATAGCTCTTGTCCCCATCACGACTTGGTTCCCAGAAGCCAGAGCAGCGCTACCCTGCTGGGGCAACCCATGCTTTGAAGGGTCTCTTTTGCATCTGTGACCCCATAGACACTAGATTGTGACATTGGAGGTCTCCCTGGTGGCAAGGCTGGAAGCACAGGACCAGCTGGAGACAGCAGGCTCTCTCTGTCAGGGAGAGCTTGTGGCTGGCCTGGTTTGCAGAGTGAAGATGAGCCTCTCTCCAGTCACAGCCTCAAGCTCTACAGTAGCCCGGAAGGAAAGATGGTCTTACGCCGGTACCTAAGAAAAAAAAGAGACGCCAATGCCCCCTCCCATACCCCCCCCCCCCAGAGAGCTGTGGCCCGAGAAGTTCCAGGACACTCCAGCAAACACCCTGGGCCTGCCTCGACTCCTCCCCAAAGTCCTCCCTGGGGAACAGCCTTGGCCTCCTCACTGGGAATGTACTGAGGAAGGGGAACAAATTAAGACACCCCCTTTGGTTTCCAAGATGTCAGCCCACTGACTTTTCACAAGCTCCACCTGCCACTGCAGGGAAGAGGCCTTGGCAGAAACTCAGCAGCCTCTGACCCAGTTCTGCCCCTTTGGGTGTGGGTAGTTAAGGATAGCGTGGGGGTAGGGGGTGGGGTGGAAGCAGCAGGACTTACACTCTTTAAAGAATTATATGGGCCCAGAAATGTATGGTGAGGCTCCCCACTGCTCTTGAGTCTCAGCTATTCTTACAACTGAAGAGTCCTATGGAGAAAAAGGCTGTGTGGTTTGGGTATGCGGACCCTGCTGCCCTGCAGATCTGGGCTGTGCTTCTTTCATACCTGTTTGCCTCTCCTGCAGTACTCACCCCTGTGTATGGAGAAGTCAGAATGCAGCAGTTAAAGTGGTCTGCAACCCTTTTCATGCTGTAAGCACTTGCTAGAGAGGAGGTGCCACGGGGCCACAGAGGCTTAGCCACTGACAGGGTCTCCCTGGCAGAGACAGCCAGCTAGTTCTGGGCCTTCCCAGTCAGGCGCAGCTTTCTGGCTTGCATAGGAATCCCGAGACCCACTTTGGCCAGCTGCCCTCTTACGAGTCCAGAGCACCTCACCCTGCCTCCATGAAACCTTGGCCTCCTTGACAGCCTACACTTCTAGCAGCTGCCAAGATCCTCCTTCACCCTAGTCCTCCTCCTCCAGTAAAATAAGGCAGGGATGAGGCACTGAAGTCATCAGCTCCAGGTCTCTGGCTTCATGAGCTTCAGACTTCTCTGGCTTCTGAGTTACCTTGGGCAGTGACCCAGAGTCTCACCTGATGGGGCCTGTGCAGTTACTGAGCTGGGCATGATGATCTCCGGCACTTGCAAGTCCCATGATTTCTTCTGTAATTTTGAGGGTGGGGGGAGGGAACGTGAAATCACCTTAGCTTAGCTTTCTGTCCGTGAATGTCCATATAGTGTACTGTGTTTTAACAAATGATTTACACTGACTGTTGCTGTAAAAGTGAATTTGGAAATAAAGATTACTCTGATTAAAGTCTGTTCATGGGTTCCAAGTTCTTTTTTTTTTAATTTTATTTATTTCTGTATGTGTATGAATGCACTGTCTGCATGCAGGTCTGTGCACCTGTGTCGTGCAATGCCGCAGAGGTCAGAAGAGGGTGTGGGACTCCCCTGGAACTGGAGTTCTCCTGGAATTGGAGTTTCAGACGGTTCTCGGCCACCATGTGGGTGCTGGGGATCGAACCCGGGTCCTACTGCAAGCGCGGTCGGCGCTCTCAACCGCTAGGCCATCTCTCCAGCCCCAGGGTTCCAAGTTCTTTGCCACCCTTAAGAGAACTCAGAACAGGAAATGAAAGAACTATGAAAAGCTGGACATCAGAGTAACAGCTTTCTGGGGTCCTGAAGGCAGAGTTCAGACCTTCATACTCAGCAATTGGTTTTAGCAAACTACCCTGGGGGGGCAATCAATCAGCACCCTTGTGGCTGTAACTCACAAAGGTTAAACTGCCTATGCTAGTTCATTGAACCTGAAGAGCTGGGTGTCTGTCCCTGCACATTAGTGGAAGGCCTCACTGAGCTGCAGGGACTGGTCTAAATTCCTTCTATGTTTGCATCCATGGACTGCTGCCTTCCTACTTCCTGTGCAACCCTACTGGAGACTGAGGAATATTTCTGCCAGGGATACCAGATAACTTCTTCCTGGCAATGTCCCAAAGGAAACCAGGAACCCATGTTTTGTTTTTGAGACAAAGTCTCACGTAGTACTAGGTGGCTTCAAACTCTAGTTGAGGGTGACCTTAAACTCCTGATCCTTCAGCCTCTACTTCCTGGGTGTTTGGATTTTAAGAGGTGCACCATTGTGCTAGTTGCTTATGTGGTGCTGGGAACTGAAACCAGGGCCACATGCGTGTGTGTCACGGCATGTGTGTGCTAAGAGGACACCTCAGGTACCAGTCCTTGCCTTAGGCCTTGAACCCTTGCTGTTTTTCTGCAGTCCCTGCTAGCTGGCCCCTAGTTTACAGGGAGTCTTTTGCCTCAGTCTCTTCACATTAAACATGGGTTACAGATGTCCCGCTTTATGTGGGGTCTGGATTCAAAATCAGGTCCTCACACTTGTACTTTATTCAGTCAACCCCCCCCCCCCAAACCCATTCTTTGGTAACTATGTCAAGGTCATGATAAGGAGTCCTGAGATATACATCTAAAAGCACAACCAGGCCAGCCAGAAAAATAGTCTCAAACAATAGCTCTGATACCTGACAGAGGCTCACATCTTCAACAGGAGGATCGAGCAGGCCCTTAAGTCTCCTTAGAAGTAGCCGGGCATGGTGGTGCACGCCTTTAATCCCAGCACTCGGGAGGCAGAGGCAGGTGGATCTTTGTGAGTTCAAGGCCAGCCTGGTCCACAGAGTGAGTTCCAGGACAGCTGGGGCTACAGGGAGACTCTGTCTCGAAAAGACAAAAAAAAAAAAAGCTATGACTTCTCTCAGGTGATAAGGAACCCAGGCAGCATGCGAATGACAAACATTTTCACTGACCTCTCTCCACCCCAAGAAGTTTGACGGTGTAAAGTAAAATGTCCATTAAAGAGAATTTGGGATGTCATACTGCTGAGCTCTGGAGAAAGGGATGAGAGCCAATGCATAGATGGTGCTCCCTAGAAAGGGCAGTGTGCAGGTGTCTTCTGGCAGCTCTTACCTAGTCAAACCTCCCATCACATTGTGCTACCATGTTCCCATTAGACAAATGTGAGACACTTCCAGGGTTTAGAGCAAGTCACAGAATCCCAAAGAATGGCCCTGTAGAGTGGTCTCTGCAGCTCCTCTACCATGCACACCCAAGTCCAATATGTCAAGAAAGGGCTGACACAAAGTTTCTGTATCTTTTTTTTTATTATTTTTTTTTTCATTTTTTCCTTCCTTTTTTTTTTTTTTAAAGCACTAGTCTGTGCTTTGCGAACAGAATCAAGACATTAACAAAGATCAGCTTCTCTGAAGAAAAGCATTTCTATAGAACAAAGACAGCTACATATTTCGCTGCCATTACACAGCTCAAAGCAGGAAAAGAAAATATTTACAAAATACAAGTTTTTTTAATTTTTTTTGTGTTTTTTACAATGCTAAAAGGGTTATTCAGAATTTTCAACCTTATAAATAGAAGAAGCACTTTATGCATAGGGATATGGTGCATTATTGTTGTTTAAAGAAACAATGACAAACCTTTTAACTTGCAAACAGAACAAAAAAAAAATCACTAATGTTGAAAACTGTGAAAAAACCCCAACCATTAAGCGGTCTGCCTATTTTCATACGATTATAAAATGGCAGAAAAAGAAAATTCCTTTCCCCCTCCCCTTTTTTGGTGATGTGATTATACATGGGACAGGCACAAGGTTAGCAGGAGGTGGATGGGGAATGAGGAAACCACGGCTCGGATCAGACAGTGTTCCACAGGAAGGGGAAGTGGAGAGACAAGGGTCTAAGTGGCCCTGAAGAGGATAGGGACGTGAAGGAAACATGAGGAAGTGAACCAGTCAGTGAAAACACCATGATTCGGGGCAATGGTGTGTGCTCTGAAGGGATATGGGGACAGGTTAAGCAGTCTGAACCCTAGTCACAGACCAGGATAGGTGGTAGCTATGTTCCGAGTGAAAGACTATGTAGGTGAGTACACGACTGGGGAGGCAGACAGGGAAGGGCAGCACAGGGCGACCTGAGCGGCTGCAGCAGGTTACTGCAGTTAAGGAGCCAAGACAGCGATGACCAAATGCAGATGAAATTGAAAACAGGTCTTCATGGGCCAGGTGACAGGGTAATAGCTGGGTAATAGCTTTTACCTATTACCTGGGTATTGTAATAGCTCAGTGAGGACTGCCTGGCTGCTCCAGCACAGAAGACCAAGGGGGCCTAGCCAGAGATAAACCAAGCCATAGACTGGAGGGAAGGGTAAGAGCCCAGAGTGCTCTTGCTCTATTCGACCCTAACCTAAGGCCATGCTGACCTGGAGCTTTGACCCTCTGCCACTCGGCCAGTCCACCCTACCGACAGGGGCAAGGGGGGGGGGGGAGTGATCACCTAAGAGTGGGAAGTCCAGTGAGTCAACAGTGCAGAGGACCGGCCGGGACCAGGCCAGGAGGGTCTTATCCTGAACTTGTCTGCTAACTGGAGGAAGTGCTCAGGTGTGACAAGAAAACATGAAAACAAAAACAAAAATCAAAACGAGAAAAAGACGGGGAAAAAAAGAGGATCTAAATTCCTTAAATTCACTAAAAACTGTGAAAATTTCCGGCATATGATGTTTGAATATCAAACGCAGAGATTTCTGAAGCTTTAATGCCAATAGCAGTGAGTCTGTATAGTCTCATCTCTTGCTCATCTGTGAGTTGGGCGCTGAGCTGTGACCGTTGCTGCCAGATGTCGACTCTTAATTGGGACAATAGGAGGCGAGGTAGGTGCCACCTCTGTCTCACGACCAGTCTTGCTGCCTGAGGTGCGTCGAGTGCAGCGGGCTGCCCGTTCCTGTGGATCCAGCTGGTCCTCGCATTCTGCCTGGGGACTGTATGCCAGGGGGAAGGTCCTCCGCTCCCATGGCTGGACAGACTTTGGAAAGACAAGATGCTCTGGTGAGACCCAGGCCCAGTTCATCCCTGCTGCAAAACCCTGCTCTCAACTTGTAGCCTTGAACCTATGACCAACGTATCTAAGAGTATTGGGGGGACAATCTAGGAAGAACCCTCCCAGGGTGAGTTGTCCTCTGAACAACAGCTAGTACACTTCCATTGTACCTTTGATCAGATTGGGCCTAGCCTCCAGTCCCCTAAAAATGAGGGCGAGGAAGGCATATAAAACAAAGGTCCTAGCCGGGCGTGGTGGCGTGGCGCATGCCTTTAATCCTAGCACTTGGGAGGCAGAGGCCCTCGGATCTCTGTGAGTTCAAGGCCAGCCTGGTCTACAGAGCGAGTTCCAAGACCCTGTCTCGAAAAGACCCCCTCCCCAAAAAAAAAGGTCCAATCTCCTGCACAAGCTGTCCTTTCCCAGTTCTACCCTACACCTCCCCCTCATGCCATGAGAAGGTGGTACTCCTCACCTGTTCATCCAGCCCTAGTTCTGGTGTGGAGCAACGGGTGTCTTCACTGGCTAAGCTTCGCAGAGTGTCCCGAGCCACAGGAGTGAGGGGGGCTGAGTGAAGTTCTGGGCTAATGGGGCTCCTAGGGGATTGACCATGGGAGAACTCCGACAGAGAGTGGCTACTACTGACATCAGGGGAGGCAGGCTGTGGGGTGGAGGGGTTGGCACTGCCCAGCTGAGGGGTGGTCCGGCCGTCTGATGACCTGTAAGACCTGTGAACCAAGGAATGCACATGTGAGTACCTGGGTCCCAAGGTGTTTCCATCCTTTCTTGGGAGGAGGCATGAATAAGTATCCACACCAAAGTGGCTGAGGCAGGCTGACCCAATGGGGCTTTTCAAAGCTCTAAGTCCCACTTGCTTCCTCTGCCTTCTGAGTGCTAGGATTAAGGTATGTGCCACCATTCCTGCCCATTATTATTATTATTATGTCTTTTTGAGACAGCTGGCTTTGAACTCACAGAGATCCACCTGCCTCTGCCTTCCAAGTGCTGGGATTAAAGGTGGGAACCACCACACCCAGTCTATTATTAATTATGTGTATATTTTTTTTTTTAAAGACTTCTTTTTTTTTTTTTATTTCTGTATGTGTGCGAATGTACTGTCTGCATGTAGGTCTGTGCACCCGTGTCGTGCAATGCCGCGGAGTTCAGAAGAGGGTCTCAGATTCCCCTGGAACTGGAGTTCTCCTGGAATTGGAGTCACAGACGGTTCTCAGCCGCCATGTGGGTGCTGGGGATCGAACCCGGGTCCTCTGCAAGAGCGGTCGGCGCTCTTAACCGCTAGGCCATCCCTCCAGCCCGTGTATATTATTTTTAATTATGTGTATGCACATTTGCCTGTGTGTGGGTATGTACAGCTAAATATAGGTTCTGTTGGAGCCCAGAAGTATCAGATACTCTGGACCTGGAGTTACAGGCAGCTGTGGGCCACTTGACTCTGAACACAGGTCCTCCATAAGAGCAGCAATTGCTCTTAACACCTAATCCATCTCTCGAGCCCTGATTTTACATCTACCTGACTCTGCTGGGATTAAAGACATGCACTATCATGCTCTGCTGCCCAAAAGTTTGTCTTTAAACAACAACAACAAAGTATGTTGGAGAATACATGTAGAAGTGTGTGTGTCATGCTATTGTGCACAAGTGAAGGTCAGAGGACACTTTCACTTTTTCCTGGAAAAAGGACAAGCACTACCCACTTGAGCTATCTCAAGCAGGACTGCAAAACAGGCCTTCAAAGTTCCTCTGAATAAATCACCATGATATTCAGTAGGCCTAGAATATTAAGCAATGACTAGAATCTGAGAGACCTGGACTTAACTGAACAAAGAATGGCCATGTTGTCTCCTGCACCAGCAGATAAAGAGCAACAAGGAGTTGGGGGGACTCCATGGACAAAAATAGGAACCAGATCCTGTTTTCCTCTCCCCTTGCCCCCTCCCCAGGTCCTGAAGACCTGTGCCTGCCCATCACCTGCTGCCCCGCCGTTGGGGTGGCACACTCGTGGTCCACAGCCATCGTGCCCTCTCCATCTCCTCACATTTGGCATGCAGGGCGGCAAAGGCTGCATCAGATAGGTCCTCGATCTGCAACAGAGCAGTTTCATTGATTTTCTTTTCCTAGGAAATTGAGTTTCTAAATGAGCAGAATGATTCTAGAATTGGTCCCTCCCTATTGCAGGTGCTTCCTTATCAGGAAAGGGATACAAAGAGTTTGCATTTGATACCCACAGAGGTCTTAAAGCATCCTGAGTGCATGTACCCATGGTATCTGTGTTCCCGTAAAAGACAGTATGACCATGGCATTACCTCCTCATTCTCTTCATCAGGATTTCCCTTTAGAGACTGAAGATCAACCTCTCGCCAGCTGTAGAAACCAAGATTAAAAAAAAAAAAAAAAAAAAAATGAGATGGTAGACAGGCTAGGATTCCTTACCACCTGGTGAGGCCTAAATGAAGCCTCATATGCAAATACCACAAAGGCCAGAAACAGAAGCAGCAAGTTAGGGCTGCATCTGAGGCTGAGACTGACAAAAGGTTTAAAGGGAATAAACATTATTCAGAATCAGTGAATTGGTACCATAAGGGATTGTGGCTGGAAATAAAGATTTACATGTGAAATCTGCTTTGATGTTGAAACAACACTCTAAATGTATTTGTAAGTGGCCTGTCAGGTTGTGACCTTTGGTCTATCTGGTGAATTCAAATGAGAATGAGAGAAATTATACCTAGAAACTCTCTACACTCCTATCACTCAAGACGCCACCCCATCTCTATTCACACCCCCCTCCTATCTTTTCTGAGACAACAGTTTCAATATGTAGCCCAAGCTGGCCTCAAACTCATGGCAATCCACTTGTAGTCTCCCAAGTGCTAGGACTGCAGACATGAGCCACCATGTCTGACAAATCTCTTTAGTATTGTTTTTAGGGATAAGGTTTAGATCTACAATCCAGTGTGCACTCTGGAGAGCTGGGATTATAGGTGTGCACCATCATACCTAACCCAGGCCTTTTTTTAAAAAAGAAGACATAACTCTAAGATAGGGTCCAAAGCTTGATTCTAAGAGAAAAAGGACATAAGGCAATAGGAAAAGAGGGAGTGGAGCTGTAATAAGGCTTCTACCTGGGAGTAAGGATTTCCTTGTACTGTAGTTTCTCTACACGAGTTGTTGCAGCAACAGACATTGGGATGACAATGTTATTAATATCGAATGAGCTCTCTCCCCTTCTCCTCCTCACTGGCTGCTGTAAGACAAAGGTTAAGTTTAGAGGGAGGCACAATGCTACAAATATCTTTATTTTATTTATTTTTTGAGACAGGATCTCCTTATAGCCCCAGCTGGCCTGGAACTCACTCTGTAGACCAGGCTGGGCTGGAACTCACAGAGATCCGCCTGCCTCTGCCTCCCAAGTGCTGGGATTAAAGGCATGCACCACCACTCCTGGCTTAAAGACAGTTTTTAGCTGCCATGTGGGTTTTGGGAATCGAACCTGGGTCCTCTGCAAGAGCAGTCGGCGCTCTTAACTGCTAGGCCATCCCTCCAGCCCGTGTATATTATTTTTAATTATGTGTATGCACATTTGCCTGTGTGTGGGTATGTACAGCTAAATATAGGTTCTGTTGGAGCCCAGAAGTATCAGATACTCTGGACCTGGAGTTACAGGCAGCTGTGGGCCACTTGACTCTGAACACAGGTCCTCCATAAGAGCAGCAATTGCTCTTAACACCTAATCCATCTCTCGAGCCCTGATTTTACATCTACCTGACTCTGCTGGGATTAAAGACATGCACTATCATGCTCTGCTGCCCAAAAGTTTGTCTTTAAACAACAACAACAAAGTATGTTGGAGAATACATGTAGAAGTGTGTGTGTCATGCTATTGTGCACAAGTGAAGGTCAGAGGACACTTTCACTTTTTCCTGGAAAAAGGACAAGCACTACCCACTTGAGCTATCTCAAGCAGGACTGCAAAACAGGCCTTCAAAGTTCCTCTGAATAAATCACCATGATATTCAGTAGGCCTAGAATATTAAGCAATGACTAGAATCTGAGAGACCTGGACTTAACTGAACAAAGAATGGCCATGTTGTCTCCTGCACCAGCAGATAAAGAGCAACAAGGAGTTGGGGGGACTCCATGGACAAAATTAGGAACCAGATCCTGTTTTCCTCTCCCCTTGCCCCCTCCCCAGGTCCTGAAGACCTGTGCCTGCCCATCACCTGCTGCCCCGCCGTTGGGGTGGCACACTCGTGGTCCACAGCCATCGTGCCCTCTCCATCTCCTCACATTTGGCATGCAGGGCGGCAAAGGCTGCATCAGATAGGTCCTCGATCTGCAACAGAGCAGTTTCATTGATTTTCTTTTCCTAGGAAATTGAGTTTCTAAATGAGCAGAATGATTCTAGAATTGGTCCCTCCCTATTGCAGGTGCTTCCTTATCAGGAAAGGGATACAAAGAGTTTGCATTTGATACCCACAGAGGTCTTAAAGCATCCTGAGTGCATGTACCCATGGTATCTGTGTTCCCGTAAAAGACAGTATGACCATGGCATTACCTCCTCATTCTCTTCATCAGGATTTCCCTTTAGAGACTGAAGATCAACCTCTCGCCAGCTGTAGAAACCAAGATTAAAAAAAAAAAAAAAAAAAAAAAAGAAGAAGCAGCCTCAGGGCTGGAGAGAAGGCTCAGTGGTTAAGAGCACTGGCTGTTCTCGAAGAGGATCTGAGTTTCATTCCCAGCACCCACAGGGTGGCTTAACAGTCATTTCTAACTCTACTTCCAGGGGACCTGACGCCCTCTTATGGCCTCTGTGGGCATTGTATACACTTGGTGCTCTTACATGCATGCAGGCAAAAAATTCATACACATTAAAAAAAATCTAGGCGTACTTGTACACTCGTGTAACCCCAGCACACACATAGACACATAGACACACACACACACACACACACNTGTTTATTCATTTATTTTGGTCTTTTTGAGACAGGGTCTCCCTGTAGCCCCAGCTGTCCTGGAACTCGCTCTGGAGACCAGGCTGGCCTTGAACTCAAGATCTGCCTGCCTCTGCCTCCCAAGTGCTAGGATTAAAGGCGTGCGCCTAACACTCCTTTTAAAATCCCTGTTTCTGACACTGGAGAGATGGCTCAGTGGTTAAGAACATTGCTCTTGTAGAGGATGGGGGTTCGATTCCCAGCACCCACATGGTGGCTAACAACCAGTTTTAACTCCAGTTCCAGGGGAATCCAACGCCTTCTTCTGATTGCAAGGGCACTGCACAACATACATATATGCAGGCAATACACTAATACATGTAAACTATAAAAGAAAATTCCCGCTGGGCATGGTGGCAACACACCTTTAATCCCAGCATTTGGGAGGCAGAGGCAGGTGGATCTATCTCCATGAATTCAAAGCCAGCATGGTCAACATAGTGAGTTCCAGGACGGTTGGGCTACAAAGGAGACCTTGTCTCATAATCCCCCCTGCCCCAATCCTTGTTTCACTTTGTCATCCTTGTCTATGGCTCCTAAAAACAATGTATCTACTTAGTGGTAACTGACTTTAGGTTAAAAATATTGAATTTTCAGCTGGGTGTGGTGGCTCATGCCTTTAATCCTAGAACTTGGGAGGCAGAGACAGGTGGATCTTTGTGAGTTCAAGGCCAGCCTGGTCTACAGAGTGAGTTCCAGGACAGCTAGAACTACAGAGAGACCCTCTCAAAAAACAAACAAAAAAACAAACAAAAAGTTGAATTCTCATAGCCAGGCCTGGTGGTGCACACCTTTAATCCCAGAACTTGGGAGGCAGAAGCAGGTAGATCTCTGTAAGATTGAGCCCAACCTGGTCTACATAAGCAAGTTCCAACCCAGCTGGGGCTACAGGGAGACTCTGTCTCAGAACAACAGCAGCAGCAAAAAATTGAATTCTCAAAGGACAGGCCCAGGCCCATCTCAACAGACCACCTCACCTTGGATGTCACGAAATACTTTCCCCTTGAAGATTTCAACTCTTCTGCTAAGTCTGTACCACCCACCTTCTCAGCCCTTAGATAATTCACCTCTTTATACTACTCTTGGGGAAAGAGGGGTAGGAGTTGGGGAAAGAGGGGTAGGAGTTGTAGAGAGAGCAGACAACTGAAGAGGAGGACCCGCCAGAAAAAAGAAACCTTTCCACAAGAAGCAGGGATGACTAAACCTTTGGTGGAATAAGGCTTTCAAGGGTCCACTAATAGAGGCAGAGCTGGACATCTATGTAGACAGGACATCAAGAATGAATAAAGCAGAAACCAAATGATCTAGTCTCCTGAATGGAAGAAATCATCTATTAGCTGCTTCTGCCCAGATAGCAAATACCCTACCCTGAAACACCCTGTTTAATGAACTGTGAGAGGCCATAGGGAAACAGTGGGATGACATACATGTTGTCATGGCAACGATACAGCTGGAAACACCCAGGAGGCTGCATTCATACCCAAACCACTAAATGTGGCCAGCTCACAGGGGAAGGGTTCCCTCCAGCTAAGTATTATACAGCTGATTGGAAGGTAGGACAATTTATTCGCTCTATCATCTTAGGACATTGTAAGAATGTTAAAAAATCAGCACTTCCTGGGCTAGGACTGCAGTTGCTGTCATGAATGATTTGAGGTCATGATACTGCTTCCTCTTCAGTTTCCTTCTGTATCAATAAAAGACTACACTGCCCCTAACTCACAAATTCAGAGCCATAGCTAAACCAAAACTGTTGAGATTTTTTTTTTTTTTTTGTCTTTTCGAGACAGGGTCTCCCTGAGGCCCCAGCTGTCCAGGAACTCACTCTGTAGACCAGGCTGGCCTTGAACTCACAAAGATCCACCTGCCTCTGCCTTCCAAGTGCTAGGATTAAAGGCATGTGCCACCGCGCCCGGCAACTGTTGAGATTTTAAAACATCCTGACTAGATAAGTTTTGCAGTTGGGCTTAAGTGACCTAATACCAAAGGCTTCTGCCACTTTCACACCTCAGCTGAAGTTCTATGACCCACACAAGAAATGTGTCTTGTGGAGAGACAGCTTTCCCTCTATCTTTGGTCAAGAATGAAACTTCTTGTAGAAGCAGGTATTTTTCCTGAATTTCTCAAGCCTTCCACCTGTACCCTCCACTTACATTCCATCCTGCCAGCACCATTTGATCTAACTTTTACTATTTCCTACCTAAAGCCAGAGGTAGAAAGCAGGCAATGGTTTCATAGCAGAAAGAAATTCTGAGGTTTCTTCCCCTGTGATTTTTTTTTGGGGGGTGGTGTTACTCTCTAGTGATCCTTCTATTTTGGCCTCCCAAATGCTGCGATGGTACAGACATCTGCCACCAACCACAATTTCTGAAGCTCTAGGTATTTATTATTATTATTATTATTTTTTTTTTGGTCTTTTTGAGACAGGGTCTCCCTGTAGCCCCAGCTGTCCTGGAACTCACTCTGTAGACCAGGCTGGCCTTGAACTCACAAAGATCCTCCTGCCTCTGCCTCCCAAGTGCTAGGATTAAAGGCATGCGCCACCACGCCCGGCTGGTATTTATTATTTTTAAAGCAATTGGAGGGCAGTCAGACAAAATAAATGAACACAAGTTTTTAAAAAGCCACTAAGGTGATTCTGATCTAACAAATGATCCTTGTGGAGCACTGCCACAAACACTCTCAAAGCTCCTGACTCTTTTCTCCAGCTTCTCGACTTTGCTACTACTAGGATAGATCCTGATTCACTGAATAAATAAGGGAATAAGAGCCTGAAGGGTCAGCACAATGCTCTACACACATAAAACATCTGTATTAAGTTAAAATTCCAAATAGTCTACACCCAAGTTAATTCTCTTTAGACCCAGAAGAGCTCATGGGTGAGGAAAATGCTAATTGACTCATTGAGTTCTGGGACTCAGCATTCAGATTTTTCATTAGAATGACTCTCTGGTTTTTCCTCTGATTATCTGAGAAACTCACTGCTAGTCCTTTGCTGAGTTATGTAAGGAATACAACACACGTATCTCGACAAACTGAGAGTAGGGAAGGGGAGAAGGAAGAAGAAGGACAGGCCTAGACTGTATGAATGGTAAGAGATGACTCTGTAGTCAGACAGACTGCAAAGGTTTGAATCACAATCACAACCCTCATAAGCTGCCTCACCTTATAAGATATACTCAACCTCAGGGAGCCTTAGTTTGTATGTCCACAAAATCAGAATCTATAATACTACCTAATCTCAAAGGACAGTGTAGAATTAAACTGGATGGTCTATACTTGCAGTGATTTCTTGCCTCGGCCCCCTGGGTGCTAGGATTACAGACCTATGCCACTGTACCCAGTGTCATGAGTGTTTAACAAACATCAATGCTCCAGAGTTTATTATAATTATTACTGTTATAATTGTTACTAAAATTATATAAAGAACCCTTGCATGAGTATTATTAATCAGTTACAGGTATATGCCTAATAAGACTGTGTCCAGAATGGCTATGCAAACAGCTTTCTGGATGCAATTTGGAATTGTAAAAGCTGCTGGTGGGGAATGTGCCTCAAATGGCCTGCCATTATGAGTATACTACATGTACGCACTGTCAAAGTAGGTTGCTGGACCTGTAATTCTGTTCTATAGACCTAAATAAACAGACTCAGCTTCTAACACCCAGTGTTCATTCATAGTACTCAACTGCCAATCATCAGTAGGATAGACAAGGACATGGACTATTGTTTTGAATGTCTATAAACACTCTCTTTTCTCCTTCCTCTCATTTTCACTTCTTTGGCCAACAGAATTAGGGCCCAAGTATGGAAGTTTCTCAGATCTTCAACAGTTTCAAATCACCTCAAGAGCCTTCCTCTGGATCCAGGTTTCACCTTTAGTTTCTCCCTAAAAAGACCTTGCCTTAGCATCAAACTTTAAATACCCATGGCTCAGTAGAGTTTCATTTCTATTATGAAAAACAACTCAAAGAAAACAATTTAGCTGAAGGTCAAGTACCATGCTTTACATTGTCCTTCAGAGCTACTATGAGTGGCCTGAGAACCTGAGAGGATGTCCTATCAACTGCACACAGGTACTTACAGAGGTGCTGACTGTAACTTGTGAATTAGAGCTGGTGGGTGTAGAAATGTCTGATGAGGTGGAGAGCTGTCGCACCAGGGGGCTGTGCGGTGGATGATGGGCAGCTGTCAAGTAGCTTGAACTGCTCATGTCAGTGTGATGCTTCAACACTGGGGAGGGGGAAAAATCAACAGAAAAGAGAGAATACGTGACTATCTTAATAAGTTCTACTTCTAATATATGCTAAGAATGCCAGAGATAACACAATGGTAAAAATGCTTTCTAAGGCTAAAGGATAAAAAGCTGAAGCAAACCGGCTGACAGGAAATAAGGGGCTGAGCAGATGTTGCTGTAGCAATTAAGTGACCTGCATTTATAAGCAACCCGGTCCTCTACTATGCCTTTCTAGAAAATGCTGGATGAAGCTGGGAGGGCGGGGGGGATTAAGAGAAGCTTGGGCTGTCCCAGAAAGCTGTGAGCAGGTGCGAATGCAGGTAGAAGTGCCGGGCCTGGCCCTACCTTCACTTCTCTCAGATGAATGGTCTCGCAATCTCATTTTGCTGTGG
The DNA here is from genome assembly GCA_009823505.1 of Rhizomys pruinosus. Classification (NCBI taxonomy): domain Eukaryota; kingdom Metazoa; phylum Chordata; class Mammalia; order Rodentia; family Spalacidae; genus Rhizomys; species Rhizomys pruinosus. Next base: position 1,329,251 of record VZQC01008331.1, on the reverse strand, counting down.
TTTGGGTCATGCACAGGTGGTGCTGGGTTGAGTAAGCGCTCTGCTTTTGGCGCTGTCACTCGCTCCACCATGGGCACAGCCCCCACATCATCTAAATGCTGCCTGTGGGTCCTGACAGGCTGGGTTTGGTGATGGGACAGCTCTGAAGAGGGGAAGAAAAAGAGCTGTGAAAGATCTTCCCTCAAATCTTAAATCCAGGGCAGAATAGTCTTTGGGAATGAATCTTCTAGTAAATGGCACAAAAGGACAGGTACAGGGAGCTACAACATTAGAGAAACATTAGCACCAGGCTAGAGAAGTTAACCTGCCACAGATGGACCCAATGCCATGCTGCTGGCTGCTCTCTCAACATTTGGGTCCTGCCAGAAGAACATGGGGTTTGAAATAGCTTCCAAGGTCTGAGAACACTCAAACAAGCAGAAGTAGTAAAGTGTGAGCTGAATTTATACTGCAAAACCTACCTGGAAAAAAAAAAAAAAAAAAAAAAAAGACCACCTAACTGAGCCAAGCATGGTGGTACATACCTTTAATCTCAGCACTCGGGAGACAGAGACAGGTAGATCTCTGTGAGTTCAAGGCCAGCCTGGTCTACATAGTAAGTTTCAGGCCAGCTAGGGCTAAAGGGAGACCTGTCTCAAAAGGACAAAAACAAAAAACCTTTCCCAATCCCAGGACACTGGCACAGCGATCCAGTAACTTGAGAATATAAAAGGAACAAAGAGCAGCAACAGGAATTCCAGAGGACAATTTAGTTCCCTGAAACTTACTGGATGTTGTTAGGAAGGAGTTGACCAACTTGTGCCTGTCCTTACGAACTGGATCTGGCAGACTGCATGGCACAGGTGCTCTGTGCTTAAGTGAAAACTTTTTGGTAGGCTTGATCTTATCAAAAGGTTTGTTTTGCCACTGAGATTTCAGCATGCTCTGAAACTGTAGGCTTGTGGGAACATCTGTAAGAAACAAAGAACATTGCAGGTTAGTCTAAGAACCAACCACTGGGCTCCTTTCTTCTGAAGTGAAGAGATATTTACCAGTCACTGACTCTTCAGTGGTCAATACCTATCTCACACAGCAGATCTGATGAGTGGTTTCACCAGCAAGGCAGGGACTACCATGTGGACCCATTTATGTGATCCTTATCAATGGTTATTCTAGTCATAAACAAGTAAATATAATTAACATCTTGGCCTTTTATTTTCAAGTTTCAGCAGAGTGTAAAAATCCTTTAGCTAGATTGACAGGATATTTCTCCTCTCATGCATTACTCTGTTGCTTTCATTACTTTGATAGATTGTCAACACCTCTTCAAATTTTTCTAGCCAGGTGTGGTGGTGCACACCTTTAATCCCAGCATTGGGGAGGCAGAGGCAAGCGGATCTCTGTGAGTTCAAGGCCAACCTCGTCTACAGAGCGAGCTTCAGACCAGCTGGGGCTATAGGCAGACCCTGTCTCAAAGAGCCCAAAAATTTTCTAGAAATACTCAAACATATTTAAACCCACTTCTTTCTATCTGTATAATCAGGGTATATTCACTCAGCAGTTAAGAGCACTGGCTGCTCTTGGAGAAGACTCTGGTCTTCTGCAAGGGAGTAGAAGGCACTCATTAATTCCTGGGCCATTCATCTCTTAAGGCCCCTGGACTTTGTTGGGTCATTTTTTTTTTAATTAATTAATTTATTTATTTTCATATGTGTATGAATGTACTGTCTGCATGTACGTTTGTGCACCCATGTCGTACAATGCTGCAGAGGTCAGAAAAGGGTGTCGGATTCCCCTGGAACTGGAGTTAAAGACGGTTTTCAGCCGCCATGTGGGTGCTGGGGATCGAACCTGGGTCCTCTGCGAGAGTAGTTGGCGCTCTTAACCGCTAGGCCATCTCTCCAGCCTCTGTTGGGTATTTTTGAGAGACGAGGATTCCCTGGACTCCCAGCTGGTCTGAAACTCACTATGTAGATCAAGCTGGAATCAAACTCACAAATATCTTCCAGCCTCTGCCTCCCAAGTGCTGTGATTAAAGGTGTGTACCATCGGGGACTGGAGAGATAGCCTAGCGGTTAAGAGTACCGACGCTCTTGCAGAGGACCCGGGTTCGATCCCCAGCACCCACATGGCGGCTAAGAACCATCTGTAACTCCAATTCCTGGAGAACTCCAGTTCCAGGGAAATCCGAGACCCTCTTCTGACCTCCGCGGCATTGCACGACACGGGTGCACAAACTTGCATGCAGACAGTACATTCATACACATACAGAAATAAATAAAATTAATAAAAAAAAAAATTAAAAAAAAAATCTGCAACAGTTTGCCCACTTAAATAAAACTGAGCTTTTGCTAGGAAAAAAAAAAAAAACATTTTAGACAAACTATCCGCTAGGTCTAATGGTGCATACTTATAATCACACCTACTGAAAGGGAGGAAGAGGAGGAGGCCATCCTGGCTACATGAGAGACACTGCCTCAGAACAACCAGCCAATCTGCCTTCCTCCTAGAAAAAGAAAGCGCTTACAACTGTAACCTTACCATTAAAAAAAAAAGTTTTCACCAGGAGTGGTGGCCCATGTCTTTAATGGCAGCACTTGGTACAAGGAAGACCTCTGTGAGTTGAAGGCTAGGCCTGGTCTACATAGTGAGTTCCAGGCCAGCTGGGGCTACAGGGAGACTCTGTCTCAAAAAGGAAAAAAAAAAGTTTACAATTGTTCCCAGTGGCATCAAAGTCAAAAGTAAAAGAGTTTATGTCCTGGCTGGGTTAAAAGTGCTTACTGCTATGTCAGAGGACTGCAATTGGGATCTTGGCACCCACATCAAGCAGATCATTAATTCCTCAAAGTCCACCCCCAAGGATCTGAACCCTACCCCCCTTTTCTGACCATTGTGGGCACTCACAAATACATGTTTATGTACACACACACACACACACACACACACACACACACACAATCTAAAAACAAAAAGTCTGTGTCATCTGTTTTCTTTGCTTTGGTCCGGCCTCATCTCCTATATAATTTGAAGGCAGGGTCTCATACATCCCAAGCTGCTCTCCAATTCCCTGCATAGCTGAGGATGGCAGTCAACTTCTGATTCTCCTGCCTTCACTTCCAGTGTTAGAAGTACAGATGTGCCCACCAAGTCCAAGTCCACTTCATGATGCTGGGGATCAAACCCAGGTATTCACAACGTGAGGCACACCACAGTAATTGAGTTACATCTCCACCCCCTGTACAAATAAAGCATTTTACATGAGTTTTATGAATTTATTCTTTTCTTTGGGGGGGGGTCTTTTTGAGACAGGGTCTCCCTTTAGTTCCAGCTGGCTTGGAGCTTGCTCTGTATACCAGGCTGGCCTTGCACTCACAGAGATCTGCCTGCCTCTGCCTCCCAGTGCTGGGATTAAAGGTGTGTACCACCACGCCCGGCTCAAGTTTATGAATTTAAACAAAAACTCTTTCTTCCTTTAAAAAAACAAACAAAAAAAATGGCCAGGCATGGTGGCGCACGCCTTTAATCCTAGCACTTGGGAGGCAGAGGCAGGTGGATCTCTGTGAGTTCCAGGCCAGCCTGGTCTACAGAGTGAGTTCCAGGCCAGCTGGAACTACAGGGAGACCCTGTCTTGAAAAGACCAAAAACATAAAAAAATAAAAAACAACAAAAAAAATGAAGCCAGGCGTGGTGGCACACGCCTTTAATCCTAGCACTCAGGAGGCAGAGGTAGGTGGATCTTTATGAGTTCAAGGCCAGCCTGGTCTAGAGAGTGAGTTCCAGGACAGCTGGGGCTACAGGAAGACCCTGTCTCGAAAAGACCCCCCCAAAAAAGGGGGGGGACTGGGAGATGGCTCAGCGGTTAAGGGGACTGATTTCTCTTGTAAAGGACCCAGATTCAATTCCCAACATCCATATGGCAGTAACTCCAGTTCTAAGGGATCCAATGCTCTCTTCTGAATTCCATGGGCACTGCATGTGCACTCCCACATGTGTAGGCAGTACACACATATACATATAATAAAAAATGATAATATTTTTTAAAAGACCCTGTGACAAGGAAAAAAAAGATAATATTTAAAAACAAAAAAGACAAAATGAAACAAAATGCAAATTGTAGTTTAAATTGTCTATGTCATAGCATTCATATGGAGGTGAGAGGGTAACTTATGGGAGTCAGTTCTTCCCACCATGTGGAGCCTGGGAATCAAGCTTAGGTCATTAGACTTAGTGGCAAGTACCCACTAAGTCAAATCTTGTTGGCTGTGTGTTTTGTTTAAATAAAAAAAAAAAAAAACTTTAGAAACACTTATTTATTGTATCTCATCTCTTTAAAATGTCTTAAAAACCACTAGGTATGGACTTGGCATGATGATATATACCTTTGATCCCAGCACTAGGGGTGCAGAGGCAGGCAAATCTCTGTGAATTCAAGACCTGCTGGTCTACATAGCAAGTTTCAGACTAGCCAGGGCTACCTAGACTTAGTGAGATCCTAGCTCTAAAAAAAAAAAAAAAAAATCAGCCAACCAACCAACTAACTGATCACTATGTGTGGTGGCACATGCCTGTAATCCTCAATACTAGGGAGATGGAGGGAAGAGACTAAGATACGGAATTCAAGGCCAGAGGCCAGCTTGAGTAGTACTTTGCCTAAAAATAAATAAATAAAATAAAAATAAAAAGTTAAAAACCCATTCTTCTATAAACACTTTGTTTTTGAGACAGGGTTTCCTGTAGCCCCAGCAGTCCTGGAACTATGTAGGCCAGGCTGGCCTTGCACTCACAGAGATCTGCCTGCCTCTGCCTCCCAGTGCTGGGATTAAGAGTGAACCACCAGGCCCAGTTAACACTTCTTAAATGTAAACCTTAATTATAATGACTGAATTTCAAAATTTACACCAAATTATTAAGTACTATGATTTTATTTATGAGAGAGAGAGGGAGAGAGGAGAGAGACAGAGATTTACTATGTAGGCCAGACTAGCCTCAAATATTCAGTGATTCTTCTGCCCAATCCTCCCAAATGCTAGAATAGGTAGGTGCTACCATGGCCAACTTGTAACATAATTAAAAAAAATTTAATTTATTTTTATATGTATGCGTGGTTTCCATACATGTAGTATGTAAATACACCCATGCCACGGAATGCTTGTGGAGGGTTTCGGTTCCCCTGAAACTGGAGTTGTAGATGGTTATAACGTGTTGCCATATGGGTGCTGGGAATCGAATCCAGGTCCTCTGCAAGAGTAGCCAGAGCTCTTAACCACTGGGCCCCCTCCTCTCTAGCCTATTGTATTATAATTCTTACACTCTGAATTCTGGCTTCTTCTCACTTGTTTTGTTTATAATTAGATTAAAAAATACATACTAAGCCGGGCGTGGTGGTGCACGCCTTTAATCCCAGCACTCGGGAGGCAGGTGGATCTTTGTGAGTTCAAGTCCAGTCTGGTCTACATAGTTGAGTTACAGGATAGCTGGAGCTACCGGGAGACGCTATGTCAAAATCCCCCCCCCCACAAATACATACTAAAAAAAAAAATATACTAAATAAAGTGCCTGACCACAATCTGGGTCCTGTTTCTTAAAACTGTGGAGCCAATAACAAGCCAAAGCATTAAAACAAGACAAAACAAAACAAAACAAAAAACCAGCCGGGCGTGGTGGCTTACGCCTTTAATCCTAGCACTCGGGAGGCAGACAGATCTTTGTGAGTTCAAGGCCAGCCTGGTCTACAGAGTTCCAGGACAGCTGGGGCTACAGGGAGATCCAAAAGACAAAAAAACAAACAAGCAAACAAACAAACAAAAAAAACAAGAGCTGGGCATGGTGGTGTATGCCTTTAATCCCAGCACTTGGAAGGCAGAGGCAGAGGCAGTTGGATCTCTGTGAGATCGAGGCCAGCCTGGTCTATGTAGCAAGTTCAAGCTATATAGCAAATGGGGCTATAGGGAGACTATGTGAAAAAGACAAAGGGAGCCGGGCGCGCACGCCTTTAATCCTAGCACTTGGGAGGCATAGGCAAGCGGATCTTTGTGAGTTCAAGGCCAGCCTGGTCTACAGAGCGAATTCCAGGACAGNAAAAAAAAAAAAAAAAAAAAAAAAAAAAAAAAAAAAGACAAAGGGTCAAAGCAACAAGAGAAATGTAAAAAATTTCAATATAGATGCATTCAGATAAAAGATGATCCATGCTTGACACATGCACACTATATTAAAATGCTGTTAGCAAGCTGAGTGTGGTGGCACACTCCTTTAATCGTAGCACTTGGGAGGTAGAGGCTGGCGGATCTTTGTGAGTTCAAGGCCAGCCTGGTCTACAGAGTGAATTCCAGGGCAGCTGGGGCTACAGGGAGACCCTGTCTCAAAAGGACAAAAAAACCAAAACAAAACAAAAAAAACCTGATTATGAACTCCATGTCTCAAGTTTCAAAGAAAATGAAAGGTAATCAAAAGTCTGTGTCTTCAGTTCCACCAGGTTCTGATATTTATGTTCACTTGCTGGTTCTGCAGTTACCTTTTTGCCATTTTTTGAAGCTGCTTTCTTGGCATGTTCACTTCCTCCTACTGGGAAGCTATGTTGGCACATGTTGGCAATTTCCCCCCAAATAGCATATATCTTCCTGGCCAACAGGTGGCACTCTTACTAGGTCCTTACTAGGGGGCCTGTAGGTCGGGGTCTGTCTCTGTCTCTCTCTCTCCATACTGACACGTATTTTTAAAAATGTTCACCAAGTTTACATACATCTCTCTGTATTTCCAGGTAGGGATTAAGATGATTACTAAATAAGGTGGTAAGAGAACAACACTTATAAATCATTATCCCTAATCTCTCACCTTCCACAGCTAGGGATAGAGAAGGCTGTATACAACTATGCAATTTTATTTTCTTTTGCATACAAAGGTGGAGGGAGGGGTTGCTGGAGTCCCAGGGTCTCACACATGCTAGGCAGACGCTCTTCCTTACTAAGCTAACTCTTCCTTACTAAGCTAACGCACCCAGCCCTCATTTTGTCTCTCCCTTCCTTTAAAAAAAAATTAATTATGTGAATGTGGGTATCCATTTGTCATAGCCTGAGTGTGGGAGTCAGTTCTGGCTTTCCACCTCATTGACTCAAGGTCTCTCATTTTTAATGGTGTACTGCCTACTCCACGCTAGCTGACCTGTGAGCTTCTGCGTAATTCATTCTCCTGTCTTTCCCTCCATCTTGCTATAGGAATGCCTGGATTACAGATTCATGCCACCAGACCTCAGCTTTTTAGATGGGTTCTAATGATTAAACTTGAATTATCAGGCTCCAGCCTGTGTGAGCCATGCACCCTCTTTTTACCTTTTTTTAGACAGGGTCTCACTGTGCAGCCTTGGCTGGCCCAGAACTCAAGAAATCTACCTGCTTCTGCCTCTCTGTTTCCAGGATTAAAGACGTACACCACCACGCTTGGACCTTTTAATTAAAAAAAAAAAAATTTTTATCTGGGCCTGGTGGTGCGCGTCTTTAATCCCAGCACTCGGGAGGTGGAGGCAGGGGCAGAGGCAGAGGGATCTCTGTTGAATCTCTGACTTCAGGCCAGCCTGGTCTACAGAGAGAGTTCCAGAACAGTTGGGCCTGCAAGGGAGACCCGGTCTCAAAAAGACCAAAAAAAAAAAAAATAAATAAATAAATAAATAAATAATTTCTTCTTGAGATGGAGTTTTCCTCATGGCCTGGACTTGCTATGCCAGCCAGGATGGCCTTAATAAATTGCCCTGCCCCTGCCTCCCAAGTGGTGTGGACTTTAAAGTGTGCACTATCACATCTGGCTCTTTATTTTGAGACAAAGTCTCACTAAGTTGCCCAGGCAACTGAGTAACTAGGATTATAAGTCAGCACTATGAGGCCCAGTTCAATTTCTTAGCTGGACAAACATAACGGGAGTATCTACAATGTGATGAAGACGGGGAGAAAGAACTGCAGAACAAAGACTGGCAGCTGGCTGTGATCCCAACAACTGCATAAACTGCTAAGTAGAGCTCTACTCAACTTGTTACCTGGGCCATGAAACAGCTAACTAACTTAACAATTTTAAATATGGAGGGAACTCCAACAGACAATAAATGAAAAATTAAAAATTTAATGGAATCAGTGGGCTGGGGATGTAGCTCAATTGGTAGAATACTTCCCTAACATACTTAAAGTCTCGGGTTGGATCCTCAGTATCACATAAACCCAATGTAGTGGTGTCTACCTAAAACACTGGAAATTTCACTATTTTTCCCCAAGAGACTGCTGAAGGGTGGTTCAGAAATTAAACATGTTGCACAACTGTTGGAGCAACACAATACTATGCTGAGTTGCTGGTCTTCACTGGTGCACAAGACTACCTTCAATGACATTCATGAAATACCAAACCTCAGAGATGCTTGTCATACAGACTCTAATGTGAATAGGAGTTGGGCACATCTGCACCTCTTGGATCTTTCAATTTACAAATTAGTTGCTTTCTGATGTGGCGGTTATTTGGATTAAAGCAAAATTACTCCAAAAGGAAAAATATTAAATATGGTGGTTAGGTCTACAGTTGAAAGCACAAAGGTCTAATTAATCTATAGGCAAATAGAGTACCCGGGATTGGTAGAATACATATATACTCACATACACAAATCTATTAAGTTGAGCTTTACTGATCAACTCTCTACGAGACCATGGTTAGGGGACTGAGTGTTGTTACAAACATCTTTAGAGTAAAGAAAATTAAAATGGGAGCTGTAAATAGGCTCAGCAGTTCTTACAAAGGACTCGAACTGGGTTCACAGCATCATGTAAGCCCAGAACCACCTTTAACAGCAGTGTTGGGAATATTATGGTATCTTCTGGCCTCTATGGACAGCAGTACACACATGGCACAAGGGAGACCTGTCTCAAAAATACAAAAAAAGAAAAAAAAAAAGCACAACACGGGTACACCAACCTATAAGCAGACAGTGCACTCATACACACTAAAAAAAAAAAAATTTAAATGAGGGCTGGATGCAGTTGCGCATGCCTTTAACCTTAGCATGCAGAGGAGGCAGCCTGGTGTACAGAGTGAGTTCCAAGACAGCTGGGGCTACAGGGAGACCCTGTCTCAAACTCTCAAACACACACACACACACACACACACACACACACACACACAAAGTTAGGCATGGTGTTGCATGCAGAGGCAGGCAGATTTCTGTGAGTTCAAGGTCAGCCTGGTCTACATAATGAGTTGCAGGCCAGCTGAAGCTACAGGGAGATCTTGTTGCCAAAAAGATCAACCAACCAACCAACCAGATGGGAGGGAGGAAGGAAAAAATGAACACTTGGGAGAAGTCAGGTATGGTACATGTAATCCCAGGCTGAAGCAGGAAGATCCCCTCAAGTTCAAGGCTAGCCTGGGGTATGGAATGAGTCTTCAACTCAAAAAATGAACAAGGGGCTATAGAGATGGTTTAGTAGTTAAGAGCACTGACTGCTCTTGCAGAGGACCTGGCCTTGATGCCCAGCACCCACATGGCAGCTAACAAGTGCCTATAACTCCAGTTTCAGGGGATCCTACACCCTCTTCTGGCCTCTAAGGGGACTGCATGCCATAGGAGCACTTACACATATGCAGGCAATTACTTATACAAATAATAATAAAAAAAGGAATACCATGTTTATTTGGTGATGAGACCTATGAGAACAGCTACAGGTTTCAGGCTTTTGCTTCAAAATTGAGACTATAAAATTTATGAATATAACCTGGAGAGTACCTGAATGTTTCCAAGTATCCCTGAAGGCTCTGCCTAAAGTCAGAATCCTAAAAGGAGTAGAAATCTGGTTTTTCTTATTTTAGAGCCACTCAAACACTACTGAATTGAATCAGCCAGCACATCTCACTATGCTTTCCCAAGTTATAGGATTTCTAAAGCAAATGAGACAAATACAAGAAAAATTATTATACACACTACAAAAAAAGTCACTATTTGCTATAATCCAATGGCAAGAATAGGGGAAATTTAATCATTGATTCTGGATTTTGATTGATAGAGGACAATGATCTGGCTTCCTTCTTAGTATGCTCTGAACAGCCTGTTATCCATGTATTCCCTTTTCTAAATTTCTCTGCTCTTACAAACATTCATGTGGCAATAGTGTATCATACCAAATCTTGACCACCTAAGAGGAATTTGTAACTGAAGCCCAAACTCCTGACAGTTATACAATTTTTAAATGGTCAAGAGAGAAAAACATCAACAAGAGTGGATTAAAAAGTGTTTCTTTGGAACACTGCCATGACCACTTGTTTACATGCTGTATATCACTGCTTTCATACTCTAATGACAGAACTATGCTCATTACTTTATCCCAGTACTCAAAGGGCTGAGGCAGGAGAACTGCCATGAGTTGTAAGCCAACCCTGGCTATGTAGTGAGATCAAGGCCAGCCCAAGATAGTGTGAGACCCTGTTTCAAAACAGAACAAAAAAGCAAGTTTAAATTCAAGTCAGGTTTTTCTTCATACCATCAAGCCAATTCGACATATCTATAATCCTCATTCCTCAGATTATTCCAGTCACTTGCTTTCAAAAACTTGCACTTTATCTGAGGAGTTATAAAAGAATATAAAAAACTATGGATACCTTTTATCCCCAGGCAGGTAAGAAACAGAAATTAGTACATAAGCAACAATCCTATATGTTATTAACTTAGAAATAAAAGGGATTCAAGAGGAAATTCTTTACTTTTTATTTTGATTTTGAGACAGGGTCTCACACTGTATCTCAGGCTGGCTTTGAGCTTACTACACAGCCTAGACTGGCTTAGAACTCAGGGCAGTCCTCTTGCATGCTGGAATTAAGGGAGCGCACCACCACATACAGCAAATTCTTCATTTTAAAAAAAGTGAGAAAGTAGGGGCTGGAGAGACGGCTCAGCAGGTAAGAGCTGCTCTTAAGGCTGCTGCTTCAGAGAACCTGGGTTCTATTCCTAGCACCTACACAGTGGCTAACAATCGTTCATAACTCCAGTTCTAAGGGCATCTGAGGCTCTCTTCTGGCTTCCTCAGGCACTGAATGGACACAGTACAATTACATACACAAAGGCAAAATGCTCCTAGACATAAAATGAAAATAAAACTTTTTTTTTGGAGGGGGGGTGTCTTTTTGAGATAGGGTCTCCCTGTAGCCCCAGCTGGCCTGGAACTTTACCTTGTCTTCCTTCCAATTGAGGTTTATCATATTTTTTAAAACTTCTGGGCTAGAGAAATGGCTCAGCAGTTAAGAGCACCGACTGCTCTTGCAGAGGACCTGGGTTCGTTTCCCAGCACCCACATGGAGGATAAGATCAGCCTTTAAGCAGGGCATGATGGTACACACCTTTAGTCATAGCACTGGGAGGCAGAGGCAGGTGGATCTCTGTGAGTTCCAGGCCAGCCTCGTGTACAGAGTGAGTTCCAGGCCAGCTGGGGCTACAGGGAGACCCTGCCTCAAAAAAGCCAAAAATAAAACAAAACCTTTCTATTATAATTTTATCCATTGTGTGAGTGCGCACACATGAATGTGTATCTGTGCACAAAAAGGTCAGAAGACAAACTTGTGGAGTTCTCTCTTTAAACCCTGGGAGTCCCAGGGAACCAACTCAGGTCGGGCTTGACACTAAGTGTCATCACATGCTGAGAAACCTTACTGCTGCACTAAGGTTAATTTTGTCAAGTGAAGAGATTTTTTTTTTTTTAAACAAGAAAGTAAAAAGCTCTCTAGGGCAAAGCAGCATTGGCCAAAATTTTATTTTCTGTAGGCAAGCAAAAGATTATGAGGTCAGGGATGGAAAAAATGCTTTTTTTTCCAGTTAAGAGTACTGGCTGGTCTTGTAGAAGACCTGGGTTCAGTTCCCGGCATTCACAGTTCAAGGGTATCTGACACCCTATTCTGACCTTCGAGGGCACTGCATGACATGGGTGCACCCACCTACATGCCAGCCACGCTCATACACATAAAATATAAATAATAAAATATTTAATAAAAAGATCATGTTTAAAAAAAAAAATCAATGAAACTAACCCTAATTATTAAAGCACTGACTTCCTGAAGTCTATCTAGGAAAGTAGTTTAGAAAAAAGTTTTGGGACAAATAGGATGGAGTATGCTTGTAATCTCAGCACTCAGAAAGCAGAGGCGAGAAGATCAAGAGTTCAATATCGGAGCACTGAAACAGCTCTGTTGGGGGAGTGTTAGACTGAGGAAGACTTCAAAGTCATCCTCAGGCAGGTAGTGAGTTGAGAGGTCAGCATGAGCTTACCCAACTCTGCCCCAAATCAAACTAAAAACCTCCAAAAGATATACTAACAAGTCTCACTGTATACCCAACTCAGTTTGGCCTTGAACTTGTAACACTTGTGCCTAAGGCTTCCAAGTGTTAGAATTACAGACTTGAACCACCCTGCATCACCCCTCCCAAACCTAGGATGTATCTTTAATAGCAGGGTATCTGTGGTTGGAGGCAAAGAGACGAGAATCAGTTACAATCTTTAGCAGTACCTTCTGGTTTGGTGAATCTGTTGCACCCTTTTGCAAAATTCTGAGAAGATATTGTTAATAGAAAGTGCCATCTTTAGAGTATCTGTGCCACACAAAGGACATCAACTGAGTTTCTTTCACCTGGAACCCCTTTAGATCTCAATGACTAGAGATTGTCTTTCTTACCATCTGGAAATGCTAGCACAGGGTGAACACAAGAGTCCAACCGGGAAAGACGCTCCAACAGAGGGGCTTCATAGTGCATTTCAGGAGGCATGGTATTGACACTGCCTGAACCACACAGTGCACAAGAAGGATTCACATCACAGCCAGAACGGAGGATGGTGCTGTTCCGGTAAATCTGTGAAAAGCAAAACAAAATTTGACAATTTGGCTCTGATGAAAACCTAGTTCCCAGGCTGGCAAGAGGGCTCAGTGGGTTAAAAGCATTAGCAATGCAAGCCTGATAACCTACCCATCCCTGGAATCCACAGTGGAAGAAGAGAACCAATTCTTGAAAGTTATCCTCTGACCTCCAGGGCTACAATGTAATCTAATCTACTCTAATCAGCACTGCCACAGTACTATTACCCACACATATTCTCTCTAAAACTTAAATACTCTAGCTTCCTACTAACCCTAAAGATTCAGAAAATCTTTCTAGATAGCTATGTGACAGTTCTAATAAATAGTTCAGACATTTATTTCATTTCTCTAAAACACTGTCAAAGTGATGAAAGAAACTTTCTTCTTTTCCATGATGAAATCCAGCATCAAAGTTATGATGTACTTAAACACTTAAAGCCTATAGGCTTTATCAACTCATGATTGTTTTTTTTTTTGGTCTGCATGCCACCACACCCAATTTGTTGTTTTAAGACAGCCCTGGCTGGCCTCAATCTCACAAAAATCTGCCTGCCTTTGCCTCCTGAGTGCTGGGATTAAAAAGGCATGAACCTGGGGGCTGGATAGATGGCTCAGAGCTTAAGAGCACCAATTGCTCTTACAGAGGACCCGGGTTCGATTCACAGCACCCACATGGCAGCTAAGAACTGTCTTTAACTCCAGTTCCAGGGGAATCTGACACCCCACAGGGAAGGGCTCAGTATATAACCTCAGGAAGTGAAGAGTAGGGACAAACCTTGATTCAGAACCATGAACTTTAAGGGCATGTATCTCAGACAGCCACCCCCACCCTGTAATAGGACAGAAGTCAGGTGTCTGTTTTCTAAGACAGGGTCTTGGGTAGCTAAGGCTGCCCTGATCCTCTAGCCTCTATCTCCCAAATACTGAGAATTCAGGTGTGTTTCATCTATCACAAGCTCATTTGACGGTTTTCAATGTCTACTCAGGGAAGTAGCTGGCTACTTATTCCCAGGATATTACTTGCTCTTTTCAGAAACTCTGCCCACTTGATGCCTTCTTTAGTAAACAAAACATCTTTCATTAATATATACATTCTCTTCCAAAGCTTTCTTACACAACTTTCATAAGACTAATAATTTTTTTTTGCAGTTGTAGGTTTTTTTTTTTTTTGGTCTTTTTGAGACAGGGTCTCCCTGTAGTCCCAGCTGTCCTGGAACTTACATTGTAGACCAGGCTGGCCTTGAACTCACAAAGATCCGCCTGCCTCTGCCTCCCAAGTGCTAGGATTAAAAGCGTGCACCACCAAACCTGGCTCTGCAGTTGTAGGTTTTTAACTTTTATTATAATTTTTATGTGTATGAGTGTACTGTCTGTGTGTAGGCTGGTGCATCCGTGTCATGCAATGCCTCAGAGGTCAGAAGAGGACATCGGATTCCCCTGGAACTGGAGTCAAAGACGGTTCTCAGCCACCATGTGGGTGCTGGGAATCGAAACCAGGTCCTCTGCAAGAGCAGTCGATGCTCTCAACCCCTGAGCCATCCCTCCAGCCCCAAGACTAATAATTATTCTTTAACCTTTCTAAACCTAAAACCCCGTGGTGGTGCACACCTTTAATCCTAGCACTCGGGAGGCAGAGGCAGGCGGGGGATCTTTGTGAGTTCAAGGCCAGCCTGGTCTACAGAGTTAGTTCCAGGATAGCTGGGGCTACAGGGAGACCCTGTCTTGAAAAGAACCCCCCCTAAAAAAAAGCCACTTGTAGAGCTTCCAAGATGTAGCACTGAGTAACCTATATATTTTCTGAGTCCTAACTAAGAAAAGCTTCACTTAATCTTTTCCTTCTCCTTATCTCTTTTTCTTTTGGGTATTGACCAAAGTCTAAGCAAGCTTTCTGTTACTCTGTGTTTTCTCCCTCTCTCAAGCCCCCAGGTAGCTATTTCCCATCCTCTACTGCAAAAGGCATGTCTTTCTTTCTCCCTCTTCATCTTCAGGAGACTACCAAGATTTATAATTTGCCTGCTCCAGTGTTTTTCTATCAAACTGGAATAAAACTGTGTTGAATTTCAAAAAATGAGCCTCATAGCTAAATCATGAAAAAGTGTTCTCATTCACAAGTTTTGTGTTAGATTAATTCCAAGAGAAATAAATTTTTTTTTATTAAACTTTCCTTACATAAGGAGAAAAAGAGAAATCAATAAATTTAAGTCCTCAAAAGACTTGAGTTTTTTAAATTTTTTTTAATTTTATTTATTTCTGTATGTGTATGAATGTACTATGTGCATGCAGGTCTGTGCACCCGTGTCGTGCAATGCCGCAGAGGTCAGAAGAGGGTGTTGGATTCCCCTGGAACTGGAGTTCTACTGGAATTGGAGTTTCAGATGTTTTCGGCCACCATGTGGGTGCTGGGGATCGAACTCGAGTCCTCTGTAAGAGCGGTTGGTGCTCTTAACCTCTAGGCCATCTCTCCAGCCCCAAGACTTGAGTCTTACAGTTTAGACTTTTTTTTTCTTTTTTTTTTAGATTTTATTTATTTTGTATGTGTACGAATGTACTGTCTGCTTGTAGGTTTGTGCACCCATGTCGTGCAATGCCTCGGAGGTCAGAAGAGGGTCTCAGATTCCCCTGGAACTGTAGTAAAGAAGGTTCTCAACCACCATGTGGGTGCTGGGGATTGAACCTGGGTCCTCTGCAAGAGCAGTCGGCGCTCTTAACTGCTAGGCTATCTCTCCAGCCCCTTACAGTTTAGACTTTAAGAAAAGATGAGATGTCAAATGTGGGATCCCTACAGAAAATTTGTTACAAAGAACAGTCTGAAATTTGCCAAAGCATGACTCATTATATCATCTGCACAACGCCAAGTCCCGTAAGCAAAAAGCTTCCTGGTAATGGCACTGTGAGAAGGAATACCAGAAGCAAGGCTAGTACTGTAATAAAAACAAAGCAGGAGCACTAAACCTCTAACCACTAAACTGCAATTTCTGTCCCCTCTCTCTAGAAATTCACAGCAATTCTTTTGCCTTAGTTCACCCCCTTGCCAAACAAATGCTGGCTTCAGTGTCAGCGTGTGTGTGTGTGTGTGTGTGTGTGTGTGTGTGTGTGTGTGTGTTTGAGACAAGGTCTCCCCGTAGTCCCAGCTGGCTTGGAACTCTCTGTAGACCAGGCTGGCCTTGAACTCAGAGATTTGCCTGCTTCTGCCTTCTGAGTTCTGGGATTAAAGGCAAACATCACCACACCCAGCCCTGTTTTTCTTTAAAAAAAAAAGGGGGGGGGGGTTTGCTGGAGAGATGGCCTAGCAGTTGAGAGTGCCGACTGCTCTTGCAGAGGAACCGGGTTCGATCCCCAGCACCCATATGGCAGCTGAGAACAGTCCGTAACTCCAATTCCAGGAGAACTCCTGTTCCAGGGGAATCCGATGCCCTCTTCTGACCTCTGCGGCATTGCACAACGTGGGTGCACAAACCTACATGCAGACAGTAATTCATACACATAAAAATATATATATAATGTAAAAACTAATATATTAAAAAATTTTTAATTTATGTGTAAGTGTATTGCCTGCCTACATGTAAGTGCACCCATGTCATGCAATACCCTCAGAGGTTGGACAAGGGGGGTCAGATCCCGTGGAACTGGAATTACAGTTTTGAGCCATCATGGGATGTGGGTGGTGTATCTGTTGTTGTTACAGAGGACCAGGGTTTGATTCCCTGCCTTAAAAAAAAAAGCAAATACTGAAAGGGAAACATTTTTTTTTTCTCATAAACTGACCCATGACATATAGTAAATATAGGAATGACTCAGCAGTTAAGAGCGCTGACTGCTCCTGCAGAGGACACGGGTTCTATTCCCAGCACCCACATGGCAACTAAGAACCGTCTTTAAGCTGGGTGTGATGGCACACACCTTTAAACCTAGCAGTCAGGAGGCAGAGGCAGGTGGATCTCTGTGAGTTCCAGGCCAGCCAGGGGTACAGGAGACCCTGTCTCAAAAAAAACCCAAAACAAAAAAAATAAAGAAATAAACCTGAGACAGGAAACACATGTCATAGATGATAAATTTTCAATTTTTATATTTTTGAGACAAGGTCTCCTCTGTAGCCCCAGATTGCCTGGAACTTGCTATGGACACCAAGTTAGCACTGATCTTACAGAGATCCACTTGCCTCCTCAGTGCTGGGTTAAAGGTATGTGCCACCACACATGGCCTGATGACACATTTAAGAATTTTAAAAGGTCCAGAGAAATGGCTCAGCAGTTGCTGCCATGCCGAGTCTCCCACATGTTATAAGGATAGAACCAAATCCCTCAAGTTGTCCCATGACCTACACATGTGCTATGGTATACACATGAAATAAACACTTAAAAAAGAAATGTATATGAAGTATCAAAATTATATGGACAACTAAAGCCATGTAAGGGGATGAAACACTGAAAGAAAATATGCATTTATTTGACTTTTTTGGAGTTCTACAAACTGTTTTAGATTATATTCAACTTCAGATGGCTCCTTCTCTCATGCTCCCCCTCACTTTCAGAGACAAGGATCTCTCAATGAACCTAGGGCTTATCAATTCAGCTATGGCGGCTGGCCAGCAGCTCTAGGGATCCTCCTGTCTTTCTCCTCCATCTTCCTTGGCCACTGGTGTTACAGACATGCTTTGCTGCTCCTGGCTTTTACATGGGTAGTGGAGATGTGAACTTAGGTCCTCTCATGCTTGTGCTATAAGCACTGAGCCATTTCCCCAGGCTCAAATTGCATATATTTTTAATACAGACAGACTGACTTCTATAATTCAAGACCACTATCTGTTAAGCTAGATACAAAATAAATTTTGAAGGCAGCCTGGTACAAAGAAGCAACTATGAACAAGAATGGTGTAGGAGTTGGCCCATGTAAGTAAGTATGAACTTATAATAGTAGTAGCAGCAGTAACAATAATAAACCTAGCCAGGAAATACAGTTAAATACAAATATGCGGGGGTGGAGAGATGGCTGCTTTTGCAGAGGACCCAAGTTTGGCTCCTAGCACCCATATGGTGGCTAACAAACTGTCGTCAGTAACTCCAGTTCCAAGGAATCTGGCACCTTCTTCTGGCTTTCACTGGCACTGCATGACATGGGCATACTTACATACATGCTAGGTAAAATACTCATACAAATATAATCAAAATAATATTTAAAAGTACAAAAAACACACCAAGACCTGATCTTTAAAAAAAACCCAATAAAACGAAAATAGCTAAGGTGATTAATGAAGAAATAAGATGACAATTTTTAAGACTAAGCAATTAAGCCAACCTTAAAACAACCTATATTCACTCTCCTATGGTAAATATACCCTAATGAACCACAAAATTCTAAAGTCATGCCATGCCAGCCCACTGGCAAAGTTATAAAATGTTACTTAACGCTGGGTACAGTAGTTCACATCTGCAAACCTCAGTACTTGAAAGGTTTGGAAAAGATAACCATAGGAAGTCTTGATTGAGGCCAGGCTAAACTAAATAATAAAAAGAAATACAAAACTTGCCCCCCTATATGTGCATGTACTATCTAGACCCTGCTAGAGCCAGAGGGGAATCTGAAAGCTTCACTTTTTCAACCAAGTACAGCTGTACCAGCAACTTAACCATATAAATGAGTATTGCTTTCAACCTAGGCCAGTAAAGCGTCTGTGTCTACAGTGGACACCAACCAGTTTACACAGTGACTACTAACTAGTTAAAATGCTGAGAATGAATGTTTATCTGCACAGTCCTAAATAGTACATCAATACCACCTCCCTCAAAAGGGAAGGCAACATCAACCTACCACCCCCACCCCAAAGGCTCAGGAACATCAAAGAATGTCAGAGTTAGAGGACAGGGAAGAATGCTCTGAAATGCTGCCTTCTAGATGTGACAAGGTCCTCTGCTCATGAACTCAAAGCCACTGTGGTAACCTACATAAATCAATCAACATTCCAGGAGGTAGCACTAACTGGACTCTGCGTCCCCTCCACCCCCACACCCCCGTTACCAAAGACATTCAATGTTTTAGAATGGATCAAGACGCACTGTATGCATGTATAAAACAGTCAAAAGAATAGGCAAAACATTAAAAAAATTTGTTTATTTTCTTAGCTGGGTGTGGTGGCTGGCACTTGCCTTTAATCCCAGCAATTGGGGAAACCTGACTCCCTTAGCCAATAACCAAGCTATCTTGGTTACTCACGGATTTTGTTCAATGAATTTGCCTGGCAAACTCTAGCATCACCTGATGAAGTAAGATGTTTGCTGATTAGCACATAAAAACAGGGAATAGTACATCATTAGCCATGTGAAACATAGTAAGTAGCCAAGATAGAGGGAATGGTGGTGTCCTGAAACATCGACAGAACTCCTTTATACTTCATAGTAAATATTTCCCCCTCCCCTTTGTGTTTTGGCTGGATGGCAGGATAATCAAAAATTTAAGGCCATCCTCAACAACATGAGACCATGCCTAAAAAAAAAAAAAAGAGAGAGAGAGAAAAAGGAACCATGCCTAGTGGTACATGCTTTTAATCCCAGCAATTGGGAGGCAGAAGCAGGCCCCTCCCCTAGACCTCTGGGAGTTCCAGGCCAGCCTAGTCTACACAGCAAGTTCCAGGCCAGGTGGGGCTACAGGGAGACCTTGTCTCAAAAAAAATGAGAGAGAGAGAGAGAGAGAGAGAGAAAGAGAGAGAGAGAGAGAGAGAGAGAACACTGAATAGACAGCTCAGTGGTTAAGAGCACTAGCTACTCTTGCAGAAGACCTGGGTTCAAATCCCGTCATCATCAAGGCAGCTAACCATCTATAACTCCAGTTCCAGGGAATATCACACTCCTCTGCCCTCTGGGAGCACTGCATGACACAGGTGAACTTACATACATGCAGGCAATACACTCATACACATAAAAATAAAAAAAAATTTTTTTTTTTGGATGTGGTGGTGCATGCCTTTGATTCTAGCACTTGGGTTGGGAAGCAGAGGCAGGCAGATCTTTGTGTTAGTTCAAGGCCAGCCTGGTCTACCTAGTAAGTTCTAGGCCAGATGGTGCTACAACAGGGAGACCCTATCTCAAAAGGACCAAAAAAGTGTGCGTGTGCACTTGTGTGTGTGTATATACACACACCCTAACATCCCCCCCGCTTTTTTTTTTTTTTTTTGTCTTTTAGAGACGGGGTCTCCCTGTAGCCCCAGCTATCCTGGAACTCACTCTGTAGGCCAGGCTGGCCTTGAACTCACAAAGATCCACCTGCCTCTGCCTCCCGAGTGCTAGGATTAAAGGCATGCGCCACCATGCCCAGCTCTTTCCCTTATTTTTTATGCAGCTTAGTTTTGCATGTGTCAGGAAGATTTTATTTTAAGGACTGGCATTGCAAATAAAGGGTCTGAAGATTTTATTGTATTTTACTTTATGTGTATGAATGCTGGGGTTGATTACACAGGAATGCATCACTGTATGTGAATAGTAGTGCATTATTTCTTGTCATCAACTCATCATCTTTCAGATAAATCACTTGAGATTTAAATAGACTCAAATATCAACTAGAATTCTGTTAAATATGTTATACTTTCTACTTCTTGTATTTTGGTATTTCAGGCATTATCTAGGGAAAGACAGAAGACTATTGCCTGACAGTCAATTCTTACAATATTGTCCCTTTAAAATATCATGGCAGGGGTTGATGAGATGGTGCCTGTATCTGAGATTCTCAGCACTCTGTACTCCCCTATGCTGTACTTTTACATATTAGTACTTAATGCTGTAGGATACACTGTACAGTCAAGTCCATTTATTGATTTGTTTTCTGTCACAAGCAATTATAATTCTGTTTTCCTTTTGTCTGGTAATATACTTGGCCAGACAGCTTACTGAAACGCAGGAAGTACTTGAATGAGGGAATCAACAAAAACGAAAAAGATTTCCTATAGGAAAAGTACTTTTGTCACAGTAACTTACGAACAAGGGCATTCCACAAGCATTTTCCATGGATTTCAAGAGTTTCAGAATAAAATTAACTTTGCTATTTGAAGAATAAACAATAAAAAGTTCTTTTCAGGGCTGGAAAGATAGCCTAGCGGTTAAGAGCACTAACTGCTCTTGCAGAGGACCCGGGTTCAATCCCCAGCACCCACATGGCGGCTAAATAACTCCAATTCCAGGGGAATCCGACACCCTCTTCTGACCTCCGCGGCACTGCATGACATGGGTGCACAAACCTACATGCAGACAGTACATTCACAGACATAAAAAAAAAGTTCTTTGCAATTTTGAAGTCTCTGTTTTTGTGAACATACATTTGCTTCGTAACATAAACTGGGACCCTATAATGGAAGCTGGGTGTGGTGGCACATGACTATTCTCAGAACTTGGGAGGTGGAGGCAATAGGCCCTCCAAGACCAGGGTAGAGACCCTATCTTAAGATACACCAAAGAAGAGGGGAGGGAAGAGGGAAAAGAAATGAACTGGGGTGTGTGTATGTAATAAGTAGGACTTTCAGTATTACCACTTTCAGCAGGGTGTCCTGGTATAATCCCAGGGAGGGCAGAGGCAGGAGGATCAGGAATTCTAGGCCAGCTTGGTCTACATAGAAAACACCTCTTTTCAAATAAAAACAAGCCAAAACAATAACAAAAAACCCAAACCCAAAGCAGCCAAGCCTAGGCTAGACGAGATCTTGTCTCTAAAGAAAGAGAAAATAGTGGTACAGTGCAGTATGTTTTATTTTAATTAAGACAGGATTTCATGGGGCTGGAGAGATGGCTCAGTGGTTAAGAGTTCCAACTGCTCTTGCAGAGGACTCGGGTTTGAGTCTCAGCACGCATATGGCAGTTAAGAATGTTCTTTAGCTCCAGTTCCAGCGGGAATCCGACGCCCTCTTCTGACCTCCGCAGCATCGCACGACACGGGTGCACCAACCTACATGCAGACAGTACACTCACACATAAAAAATAAAAAAATATAAAGCCGGGCTGGTGGTACACGCCTTTAATCCTAGCACTCAGGAGGCAGAGGGCAGGCGGATCTTTGTGAGTTCAAGACCAGCCTGGTTTACAGAGTGAGTTCCAGGACAGTTGGAGCTATAGAGAGACCCTGTCTCAAAAAAAAAAAAAAAAAGACAGGGTTTGACATGGGGCCCAAGAAATGGCTCAGCAGTTAAGACCACTGGCTGCTCTTGAAGAGGACTTGGGTTCAATGTCCAGCACCCACATGGTGGCTAACAACCAGCCCCTACTCCAGTTCCAGGGGAATATAACACCCTCTTCTGACCTCCATATTGTATGACACAGATACACCTATCTGCATGCAGGAAATGCATATATTTTTTAAAAGACAGGATTTCATATAACCTTGGATGTCCTCAAACTTACTATTTAGCCAAGGCTGACCAACTCCTGATTCTTCTCCCTCTACCTCCCAAGTGCTAGGATTACAGGTATGCTTTACTATACCTGGCCAACATTGCCATTTTCAGGGAAAATAGTGCAGGTTATTAAAGTATTCTCCTTCAAAGTGTTCATACCAGCATTTAAACTTTCAGAGCTCCTTCCATTTCTGTCTCAAAATTCAAGCTAGTAGTTTCCAAATCTCGCTTTAGTCATCTAAGAGCATTGCAAATAAATAAATAAATAAATAAATAAATAAATAAATAAATAAATAAAGACTTTCATCCTAGTACTTGGGAGGCAGAGACAGGTGGATCTTTGTGAGTTCAAGGCCAGCCTGGTCTACAGAATGAGTTCCAGGACAGCTGGGACTACAGGGAGACCCTGTCTCGAAAAGACAAAAAAAAAAAAAAAAAAAACCTTTCCTAAGAACAATGTATATGTGAAAATGTCCCAATGAAACTGTATCCTAACCAATAAATAAAATAAATGAAAAAGAAAACAAGATTTTCAGTCCTAATTACAAAGCAACCGAATCAACCTCTAAGGAACATGCCTGGAAACTTAACAGTTTTGTAACGCTCCCAAGGAAGCCTTGAAGGTTAGCCAACTCTAGAAAACACTGGATAAATGAAGGCAAGCTGACAACAGGCTGATCCTTCTATCTGAACACCTTGGCTCACTGTTTTGACAATGACCAAGTTTATTGGGTACTGACCTTCTTAGAAAGAGGAACGATGCTGCTAGGTCGAACAAGCCTCCGTTTCTTGCAGCTCAGTACAGGTCGTGTTCGGGCTGCCACACAGGTGCCATCAGATGATGAAGAAACTAAATTCAGTCGTTGCTTTTTATGTAACTGTTCCTCAGCATCAGAGTTGTCACCCGGAACATGGTCTGCCAGGACAGGCTGAAGACTGCAAAAGGGGAAGGAAGATAATTTGCTTTTCAGAATACCCAGGATACAAAGCCTCTAATATAGGCTCTACCTCCTGACTTTCAGTGTTCACAAACCAAACAGGCATTCTACTATAGAAGCAGGTCATCTCTGGATAACAGTACAAATCTATACACACACACACACCCGTGCTTACTCATAAGGCCCTTGGCCTATTACCGAAAAGTAAAAAAGCCCATTAGCAAACTCAAAAGTGACAAGGTCAATTAGCAAAATCAAGTTTTCATGATTAAGTTTTCTCCCCAAACAGACATATGACTGTGAGTATAGAAAAATCACAACTTTAGCTAGAAGATATCATGCCGAGTGAAGTAACACAGTTCCAGAAAAACAAACAACGAATGGTATCCCTCGTCTGTGGATGCTAGCACCAATTACCTAATTGTATGGCAAACTGAGCAACGTCAATGTGATCTGAAAACAACTGTGCTCTTATATTGTGAATCTCTTAAAAAAAGAAAAATCAGAACTGGAAAGAAATGATCTCTCTCTCTCTCTTAAATGACACCATGTCATGAGGTAGCCCTTGCTGGCCCCTAAGTCACAGAGATCTGCCTGCCTCTGCCTCCTGAGACCCCAGATTAAAGGCATGGGCCACCACATCTGTCATAAATTAAAAATTTTGCAAATAAGGGACTGAAGAGATGGCTCAGCAGTTAAGAGCACCACCTGCTCTTGCTGAGGACCCGGGTTAGATTCCCAGCACCCAAAGAAGCAGCTAATAACTGTCCATAACTCCAGTTCCAGGGGAATGCGATGCCCTCTTCTGACTCTGTGGGCAATGCATGACAGAGGTGCGCTTACATATATGCAGGCAATACATATAAAATTAAAATTTAAAAATTGCAAATATTATTTTTTAATTTATTTTCATATGTGTATGAATGTACTGTCTGCATGTAGGTTTGTGCACCCATGTCGTGTCAGAGGGTGTCAGATTCCCCTGGAACTGGAGTTAAAGACGGTTCTCAGCTGCCATGTGGGTGCTGGGGATTGAACCAGGGTCCTCTGCAAGAGCAGTCAGCGCTCTTAACCGCTAGGCCATCTCTCCAGGCCACCCCCCAATTGCAAATATTATTAAACTGCCAAAAAGAAAGTTCTGTAAATATCAAATTCTAAGGATGGTATATAGTGTTCACTATGTAGTAAGGATTTTGCCTGATTTAGAAACACACCTTTGCCGGGTGTGATGGCACACATCTTTAATGGTAGCACTTGGGAGGCAGAGGCAGGCGGATCCTTGTGAGTTCAAGGCCAGCCTGGTCTACAGAGCTGGGGCTACAGGGAGACCCTGTCTCGAGGAAAACAAAAACAAAAACAAACAGAAACACCTTTGCCTGATTTAGAAACACAACCTCACACAAGATATGCCTGCCTTTGACTCCAGAGTGTAAAAACAAAGGTATGTAACACCACATCTGGCCTAGAAAAACAGCTTTTAAAGAGCCCTTCTGTTCTGGAGCAGAGGAGTTTCTATAAACATTTCCTTCACTTTCCATCAAGATTACAGTCAACAACAATGTACTACCTACAATAATTATAGGATTTTACTCCTTTCAGTCAATGAAAGGTACATGGGAATATAGGAACACACTAAAATATACTTGGGTAGGGTACAAGGCATACAAACTATTAGTCAGTAGTCAAGTTTCTGCTTCAGTCAGGATTTCTCTAGTTAGTCCTGGATGATAATAACTGAGGGTTCCAAATTAATATTTACAATACTGGGTATAAAGAGTAGAAGGAGCCTGGCATGGTGGCACATGCCTTTGATCCCAGCACTAGGGAGGCAGAAGCAGGTGGATCTCTGTGAGTTCAAGGCCAGCCTGGTCTACATAGAGAGTTCTAGGACAGCTGAGGCTGGGAGACCCTGCCTCAAAGACGGGGGAGGGGGGGGAGTACAAGGGAGGAAACTCACGTGTTGACAACTCCATTGACAGGTCTCAGTACTCCACAAGACTTAGTAGGCAATGACTCAGAAATATGACCAACAGGGGTACCATGGTTTTCCAATGGCTGAGAAATAGACTCAATCTGAGTAAGGAAGGAATATAAAACACATTAACATTTACTCCAGCAACATCACTTCATTTATATGAATGAAGCACTTGAAACATCTGACAACCAACTTCAAAAAAAATAAATAAAACTTCAAGAAAGTTACAGTAAGATCAGTATCAAAGACAGCTGAAAATAAATTGAAATGTAGATAACTGTTGATGTACCATGAAAATTTAGGTTTCAAAAAATGTACTTCACTTAAAAATATACATAAACATAATATATAAATGCTTATATTATTTTTCAGTAGGAAATTAAAATTACAGTTTCAAATTAGAGCTGGGGAGATAGTTCACCTTGTGAAGTGCTTAGCATACAATATGAGGAACTGAATTTAGATACCTAGTACATACATAAAAAGATAGAAAGATGGCTCAGTGATCAAGAGCATATTGTTCTTGCAGAAGAGAGGGATTTGGTTCCTAATACCCACATTAGGAGCCCCAGAACCACTTCTAACTCTAGCACCAGGGGATCAGACTCCCTCTTCTAACCTCCAGAGGCACTACACTCACATGTGAAAACCCACACATAATTAAAAATAAAATCTTGGGGTGGGAGAGATGGCCTCGAGGTTAAGAGCACCGACTGCTCTTGCAGAGGACCCGGGTTCGATTCCCAGCATCCACATGGTGGCTGCGAACCGTCTTTAACTACAGTTCCAGGGTAATCCGATGTTCTCTTCTGACCTCCGTGGCATTGCACGACACAGGTGCACAAACCTACTTGCAGACAGTACATTCATACACATAAAAAATAAAATTAGCCGGGAGTGGTGGCGCACGCCTTTAATCCTAGCACTTGGGAGGCAGACGCAGGCGGGGGATCTTTGTGAGTTCAAGGCCAGCCTGGTCTTCAGAGTGAGTTCCATGACAGCTGGAGCTACAGGGAGACCCTGTTCTAGAAAAGACCCCCTCCAAAAAAATTAAAAAATAAACAAAAATTTAAAAAAAAAAAAAATGAAATCTTGCCGGGCGTGGTGGCACATGCCTTTAATCCTAGCACTTTGGAGGCAGAGGCAGATGGATCTCTGTGTGTTCCAGGCCAGCCTGGTCTACATAGTAAGTTCCAGGCCAGCTGGGGCTATAGGGAGACCCTGTCTCAAAAAGACCAAAAAATATAATAATAATAATAATAATAATAATAATAAATAAAATCTTAAAAAAATAAGCTGGGTGCAGTAACACACAACTACACTGCAATCTGCGTTGCAGAAATAGGAATAGATAAATTCCTGGAACATGCTAGCCAGCTAGCTTACCTGAATCTTTGACCTCCAGATTCAGCAAGAAACCCTGTCCCAAAAATTAAACTGGAGAGCAACTAAGGAAGACATCCAATAACAACCTCTGGCCTCCACACCCACATAAATTCACCCCCCTCCCCCCCACAGCACATACAAATCTCAACAAATGTAATTATCTAACAAGGTTGTTTTACTTTTCTTTGTGGTGCTATGGATCAAACCCAGAGCCTTGTGCATGTTAGGCTGACAACAATATACAATCAAATATATGTTTAGAATATAAGGGATGTATGTATAAAAAACTATGTAGTTTTAATTTCAGTATTCAAAACAAATTATGTATTTATAGGGTTCATGAGAGAGAAGGGAGCTGGGAATTTGGTGACATACTGAAAATCCCGGCATGTGCATGTCTGAGATGAAGACAGGAGACACAAGACATCAAGATTAGCCTGAGCTACATTAGACCTATCTCAGAACAACAAAATCAACAAACTGGGGGGGGGGGATGGAGCAAATTTAAATATATATTGTCTCAACAGTATAGACAATAAAAATAGGGGGCAAGGGGCTAGAGAGATGGCTCAAATGGTTAAGAGCACCGGCTGTTCTTGCTGAGGACTCGGGTTTGATTTCCAGAACCTACACGGCAGCTAACAACTGTCCATAACTCCAGTTTAATGGGACCCAATGCCCTCTTTTGTCCTCTTTGGGCATTGCATGACACGGATGCATTTATATACATGCAGGCAATACACTCATACACATAAAAGTAATAAAGTTTAAAATAAAATACAGATGTGGTTACCCATTGGTTCTGAAGTTTCTGAAACACTACACAAAGGTAGGGCTTGTAGTCTTTCCCAGGCAAGCACATTATCACTGAGCCAAATATCCAACACCTACTTTAAGTATTAACTGGACAACTTTTGATCTTCACATATCCAAAGAAAAATAAAAACATCTGCACATCTACTAGACAAGGATTAAGAAAGTATCACAGATAAGAGATTTTACACACATTATATCAAAACACAAGTCATTAAATATACTACAACAAATAAACATTGGAAAATTTTTTTATTGATTTATTTTTATTTTTTTCAAATGACTTTTTAAAATTGTACAAGATTATCAAATCTAGACCCATATGTAAGATATCTTTATCAGATATCTTGATAAAGATATCTTGCACTTCAAATCTGACTTCTGACAAAATATTTTAGCTAATCTAGAAAAATCACTTGTAAAGGAGTAACTCAACAAACATATCTTTAAATGCCTTACTCACAAAAGGGGCTAAGAGTATTATTTCTTTGGAGCCTCTCCCACTCCTCAAAGTTGTTTTCTCTTTTCCTATTTTGCCTTTAAAAAACAAAAAACAAAAACAAAACACAACACAAAAAACAAGGTGAACTGTAATGATATCTACCAAAAACCTAAATACTCAACACCCAAGGCATAGTGCTCTTCTAAACCATGGTGTGCCATGGTTTAGAATAAATTTTAAAAAGGTAAAAGAGGGGCTGGAGAGATGGCCTAGCGGTTAAGAGCACTGACCACTCTTACAGAGGACCCGGGTTCGATCCCCAGCACCCACATGGCAGCCGAGAACCGTCTGAAACTCCAATTCCAGGAGAACTCCAGTTCCAGGGGAATCCAACACCCTCTTCTGACCTCCGACCTCCGGGGCCTTGCACGACATGGGTGCACAAACTTGCATGCAGGCAGTACATTCATACACATACAGAAATAAAATAAAAAAAAAAAAAAAAAAAGGTAAAAGAACACTTCATATTGTAGTACTTGTATTTAAAACCAGAGCCTAGTGTAAGCCAGAGAAGCACTCTAGCAATGAACTATACCCCAGCCTTCATTTTCCTTTATATTTGAGACAAGGCTGATCTTGAATACACACTTTAGCCCCAACTGGACTTCAATTTGCAATCCTCCTTTCTCAGCAACCTAAAGATAAAGGGCTGTACAACAATAGCTAGTTAAGGGGCTGGAGAGATGGCTCAGAGGATAAGAGCACCAACTGCTCTTGCAGAGGACCCGGGTTCGAGTCCCAGCACCCACATGGTGGCTAAGAACCATCTTCAAGCCAGGCGTGGTGGCGCACACCTTTAATCCTAGCACTCAGGAGGCAAAGGCAGAAGGATCTCTGTGAGTTCCAGGCCAGCCTGGTCTTAAACAAGACAACAACAACAACAATAAAAAAAACTAGTTAAAAAAGATCTTTAAAACAAAACAAAACAACACCAAAAACAACAACAACAACAACAACAACAACAACAAAAACCAGCAGTGGCTGATCGCTGGCCGGAGGGTGGTACCCCCACTGGAGAAAAATCTTCTCTAACATAAACATAAAAACCATTCAGAGCTGAGTGTGATGGCGCAGGTCTTTAATCCCAGCACTTGGGAGGCAGAGGCAGAGGCAGGCAGATCTCTGTGAGTTCAAAGCCAGCCTAGTCTACAGAATGAGTTCAAGGGCAGCTGGGCCTACAGGAGACCCTGATTCAAAAAAAGATGACCCCCCCCAAAAAAAAGAAATGAAACCAATTTAGCAATCAACCGAACAGTAAAATCATCTAATATGCACATGTTCTCAGGGCCAATGATGACCATTTGATTAAGCCTTTAAAAAAATATATTATGTGTATGAGTGTTACCCCTTGCATGTAGGTGGGTGCACCCATGTCATGCAATGCACAAGGAGGTCAGAAGAGGGCATCGGATTCCCTGGAACTAGAGTTATAGACAGTTGTTAGTCGCCACATGGTTGCTGGGAATCAAACCTGGGTCCTCTGTAAGAGCACCCAGTGCTCTTAACCACTGAGCAATTTCTCCAGCCCTGGCTAAGATTTCTTTGGTACAGTAGTAAAGATTTAACTGTAAATATGCTTGTTAGGACAGAATGCTACTACTCTTCATTACAAAAATTTTCCTGAAGGAAACCAAATAAGGAAAATTATTATTTTTTTTAGTCAAGATGGCCCCAGTACACTTGATTTTGTCACCAGGGAGGTGACTGGTAATCTTAACGCATGCAGCTTTTACTGCTCAGGAGGAGGAATGCAAAATTGCATTGCCATCCCTCCTGAAGAAATACACGGCAATAAAGTTCAAATGTTATTCTTTAATATCAATTTTCATAGGAACCTAAAATTTCCAGGGGTAATTAAGTCCACAATTTAAAAATGATGTTGACAGGTACAAAAGTATTGCCAAGAATACAGAAACACATTGGGGGCTGGAGAGATGGTTCAGTGGTTAGGAGCACTAACTGCTCTTGCAGAGGACCCAGGTTTGAGTCCCAGCACCCACATGGTGGCTAAGAACCGTCTTAGGCCTGATGTGGTGGCGCACACCTTTAACCCCGGCACTTGGGAGGCAGAGGCAGGTGGATGTCTGTGAGTTCAAGGCCAGCCTGGTCTATAGGGAGACCCTGTCTCAAAAAGACAAAAAAAAAAAAGAAACACAGATATTAAGATAAGACCATAAACAGAAAATAACTATCAGGATTCAGTTCCAGGAATACAAAGTGGCAGTGGAAACTCTATTATATCCTATAATCCATCTGAACTCCAGAAGCATGGCATTTAAATAAATAGTTCACTCATTCTCAAATGCAAACTGCTTAAATTATTACTAGTGTCTTCAAATGTCATAAATACCCCAAGGAACAAATTATTTTCCCTATCCCTACACACAGAATAGGTGTCATCACAGAAGATTCTGTACAAATTTTATTTGATGCTCAGACATAATCTAATGATTTGTATTCAGATTCAAGAGCAGAAAAGTTAAGGTGGTTGATAGAATTGTAGGTAGCAGCCAGGCATGGAGGCCTTTTACTTTAGCACTTGGAAGGCAGAGGCAGGTAGATCTCTTCTGAGTTCAAGGCCAGCCCTGGTCTATATAGGTAAGTCTCTTGTGAGTTCTTGGCCCACCAGGACTACAAGGTGAAGGTGTTTGTTTTGAGACAGGGTCTCCCTTTAGTCCTAGCTGGTTTGGAACTCACTATATAGGTAAGTCTCTTGTGAGTTCTTGGCCCACCAGGACTACAAGGTGAAGGTGTTTGTTTGTTTTGAGACAGGGTCTCCCTTTAGTCCTAGCTGGTTTGGAACTCACTATATAGACCAGGCTGATCTTGAACTGCCAACCTCCACCCCCCCCCCAAGTGCTGGTATTAAAGGCATTGGCTGCAACTCCAAGATGAGAGTGCTTTGTTGTTGTTTAAAAAAAGAAAATAACCCAAAGAATTATAGGTAGCAAAGGATACTGTAGTGGTTTTTGTTGTTTTTCAGAAAGGGTCCTTCGATTGAAGAAAATCACATTAAACCAGGTTTAGGGGATGTATTTTTTTTCTGGGATCTAAGAACCTGTTGGGAGGTGCAGGGAGGAGGATTGCCTAGAATAAGACCAGTCGGGGCAATACACCAAGAAAACAAAAAAAGAAAACTGTATTTAATTTAGTCATCCAATTACTGCTATATCATATCTTATTTAATGTGTATGAGTGTTTTGCCTATGTATACACAAGTGCACCATGTGCATGCAATGCCAGTGGAGGTGGGAAGAGGGCTTCAGATCCCTTGAAACTGTAGTTAAGGATAGTTGTGGGGTGCTGGAGACCAAACCTGGGTCCTCTGCCAATGTAGCAAGTACTTTACCCACTGATAAATCTCTAAAGCCCTCATTTCACATCTTGAAATACCATTTTCTTAAATGCATCACTTTGTCTAGAAAATAGCTCGTTTTGGGGTAGTTATTCACTTTCTAACAAACATCAACATGACAAGGTGATCTTGGTGGCAGGAGTTAACTTGTATTCCCAATTTAAATCAACAACACCACCACCATCACCAACAACAACTTTCTAATGAACCGCTTCCTAGCTTAAGCCCTGTCATCTCAATGATACTTAGCATAGTTTTGGTGTGTGCATGTACATGTCTGTGTGTACACATGTGCACCAGGTGCAGGTGCCTACAAAGCCCAGAAGAGGGAGTAGGATTTGGAGTTACAGACAAGCAGGAGCTGTCTGATGTGGATATCAGGAATAGAACATGGGTCCTCTGCAAGAGCAGCAAGTGCTCTTACCCACTGAGCCATCTCTCCAGCCCTACGTGTGATTTTTCTTTCCCTTTTTTTGAGACACGGTCTCAACTATGTAGCCCCAGCTGGCCTGGAACTTTCAATACAGATCAAGCTAGCCTT
Organism: Rhizomys pruinosus; assembly: GCA_009823505.1. NCBI lineage: Eukaryota > Metazoa > Chordata > Mammalia > Rodentia > Spalacidae > Rhizomys > Rhizomys pruinosus. The sequence continues at coordinate 1,297,531 of VZQC01008331.1, read as the reverse complement.
GAACTCAGCGATCTGTATCCTGAATACACCACCATGCCCATCTCACTTTTGGTGGCTTTGAGAAAAAAAAATTTATTTATTTATTTATTTTCATATGTGTATGAATGTACTGTCTGCATGTAGGTTTGTGCATCCGTGTCGTGCAATGCTGCAGAAGTCAGAAGAGGGTGTCAGATTCCCCTGGAACTGGAGTTAAAGACGGTTCTCAGCTGCCATGTCGGTGCTGGGGATCAAACCCGGGTCCCCTGCAACAGTGGTGGTCGCTCTTAACCACTAGGCCATCTCTCCAGCCCCGAGAAAATTTTTATACCACCACCACCACCATCATCAGCAGGTCTTTTTGAGACAGGGTTTCCCTGTAGCCCAGCCCCAGCTGGCCTAGAACTCACTATGAGACCAGGCTGGCCTTGAACTCACAGAAATCCACCTTCCTCTGCCTCCTGAGTGCTGGGATTAAAGGCACGCACCACCACTATACCCACCCTTTATCATCATCATCATTTTTTTTTTTTTAAAATAAGGCCCCCCTATAGCCCCAGCGCACCTAGAAGTCACTAGGGTAGACCAGGCTGACCTCAATCTCATAGAGTTCCGGCTCCTTCTGTCTCCCAAGTGCTATAATTAACGCATGAGCCACCACACCTGACTTATTTGTCTGTCTTTTTTTTTTTTTTTTTTTTTTNTGCAATGCTGCAGGAAGTCAGAAGAGGGTGTCAGATTGCCCTGGAACTGGAGTTAAAGACGGTTTTTCAGCTGCCATGTCGTGCTGGGATCAAAACCCGGGTCCCCTGCAACAGTGGTGTCGCTCTTAACCACTAGGCCATCTCTCCAGCCCCGAGAAAATTTTTATACCCACCACCACCACATCATCAGCAGGTCTTTTTGAGACAGGGTTTCCCTGTAGCCCAGCTCCAGCTGGCCTAGAACTCACTATGAGACCAGGCTGGCCTTGAACTCACAGAAATCCACCCTTCCTCTGCCTCCTGAGTGCTGGGATAAAGGCACGCACCACCACTATAACCCACCCTTTTCATACATCATCATTTTTTTTTTTAAAATAAGGCCCCCCTATAGCCCCAGCGCACCTAGAAGTCACTAGGGTAGACCAGGTGACCTCAAATCTCATAGAGTTCACATCTCCTCTGTCTCCCAAGTGCTATAATTACAGCAAGAGCCACCAACACCTGACTTATTTGTCTGTCTTTTTTTTTTTTTTTTTTTTTTAACAAATCTAGGCCCATTCCGCCCATTCTCCTCCACCCCGCCAGAGCTCATGCATTCTGCCCAACATGCTTTATCTCTTAGTCTTTCTCAAAATTGTCCATGGGAGAAGTTGACTGTTTTGAGCAGAAGTTCACTGTTTCAGTCAGTTCCTTGATGCAGTCTTTCTTTGTTGTTGTTGTTTCCAAAATGATTAGCCCAACTGCTTTGTATAAAAGCTCAGGGGACCTACAAAGAATACTTAACTGGGTAATTAGCACTCGGCATCCACAGTGAGGGATACCATTCGTCGTTTGTTTTTCTGAGACTGTGTACTTCACTCAGCATGATGTCCTCTAGCTCCCGCATTTTCCTGCAAAGTCATGATGTCGCTTTCTTTACTGCTGCAAGAACTCCATTGTGTAGATTGTACCACATTTTCTCTCCCCACTCGTCAGTTGAGGGGCATTTAGGCTGGTTCCAGCTCCTTGCTATTGTGAACAAAGCTGCAATAAACATGGCCGTGCATGTATCTCTGTGGTGGCGTAAGTCTTGAGGGTACATGCCCAGGAGTGTATGGTGGGTCGGGTGGCAAGTTCATTCCAAGTCTTCATCCAAGGGTTCTCCCACTGCTTTCCATAGTGGCTGTACGAGTTTACATTCCCACCAGCAGGGATGAGTGTTTCCCCTTTCCCCAACCTCTCCAGCACTTGGTATACATTTGTTTCTTGATCCTAGCCAGTCTTATTGGAGTAAGATGATATCTTAATGGTTTTCATTTGCATTTCCTTATGATTAGTGATGTTGAACACTTCTTCGAGATGTTTCTCAGACATCTCTAATTCCTCACTTGTGAAGTCTCTGTTCAGTTCTTTGCTCCATCTAGAGTGGGTCATTGTTTTCTTTTTTTCTTTGTTTTTTGAGTACTTTATATATTCTGGAGATTAATGCTTTGTCAGATGTATTGCAGTGAGGTTTCCTCCCACTCTGTGGGATTTCTCTTCATTCCTTGATTGTTTTCTTTTGATGTACAGAAGCTTTTGAGTTTTGATGAGGTCCCATTTGTCATTGTCGACCTTAATTCTTGTGCAGCTGCTGTCTGATTATATGGAAGTCTTTTCCTATGCCTATGTCTGTAAGTCTGCTGCCAACTTTTCTTCTATCACCTTCAGGTTTGGGGTTCCCGTTGAGGTCTTTATCCATCTGGAGTTGACTTTGTACAGGGCAAAGCGGTAGGGTTAAATTTCATTCTTCTAAAGTGGTGATCCAGTTTTGCCAACACCACTTGCTGAAGATGCTGTTTTTTTCTCCATTGTGGTTTCTGGACCCCTTGTCAAATATGAGATGGCTGAAATTGTATGTGCTCAGATTTGGATCTTCGGGTTTTGTTCCATTGGGTCAACAGGTCTGTTTTTGTGCCAGTACCAGGCGTTTTTATGACTATAGGCCCTGTTCGTGATCGGTTTAAAAATCTTGGTATACTTGAGATCCCTCCTTAGTTGAGCTCTTTGTCCATCAAGTTGGATTGATTTGCATTCGGGCTATTGTGTTTTTTCCAATGAAGTTTAAGAATTTTTGTTCAAGGCCTGTGAAGCAAGCTCTATGGGGGATTTGATTGGGATTTGCGTTTAATGCTAGCACAAGAGGTTGTTTGGGTAAAATGGACATTTTGTACATATGTTAATTTTCCCAATCCATGAGCATGGGAGGTTTTTACATCTTCTGAGGTCTTCTTCAATTTCTTTTAAGGGATTTAAAAGTTTTTTGTTGTAGCAGGGTCTTTGTGTCGTGCGTTTTGGTTAGGTTTGTTCTAGGTATTTATTATTTTTGAGTCTATTGGTGAGTGGGAAGGTCTCTTTGAATTCTTTCTCCAGTTGCTTTTTTTGTGTAAAGAAAGGCCATTTGATTTTTAATCGTTGATTTTGTATCCTGCCACTTTGCTGAAGCTGTTAATCGTTTCGGAGTTTCTGGTGGAGTTTTTTTAGCCTACCCTTAAGTAAAACATCATATCATCAGCAAATAGGGATAGTTTGACTTCCTATTTTCCAATTAGTACTCCTTTAAATTTTCTCTTTTGCCTTCTTGCTCTAGCAAGTGTTTCAAGCACTATATGAAGAGGAGTGGTGACAGGGGGCAGCCTTGCCGAGTTCCTACCTTTAAAGGGAATGTTTCTGTCATTTCCCATTTAGGATTTGGCTGTGGGTTTTTGTATATGGCTTTGATTACATTGAGGAATGATCCCATTCAATCCAATTCCTTCTAGGATCTTAAGCATGAAGGATGCTGGATTTTGTCAAAGGCTTTTTCAGCCATCAATTGAAGATGATGGTGTGGTTTTTGTCTTTGATTCGTTTATGTGGTTTGATGATGTTTATTGATTTATCGTTGTTGAACCATCCCTGCATTCTGGTATGAATCCAACTTGGTCATGATGGATGATCTTCTTGATGTCGGTCTGTATGCGATTTGCAGTTTCTTGTTTAGAAATTTTGGCATATGTTTTCATGAGGGAGATGGGTCTCTAATTTCTCCTTTTTAGTTGGATCATTGCCTGGTTTTGGTAATAGAGTGATGTTGGCTTATAGAAGGAATTTGGGAGAATTCCTCCTGTTTGTCTTTTAACAGTTTCAATAATAATGGTTAGGTCTTTTCGAAATAGTTTATAGAATTCTGCTGTGAAACGTCTGGCCTGGGCTTTTTTTAGTGGGGGCTTCTTACTCATCCTCATTTTATATGTTTGGTCTGTTTAAGCTGCTGGTCTCTTATTGACCAAGCTTTGGTGACTTCCCAGGAATTTCAGTATTCATCCATTTTTCTAGGTTTTCATACTTGGTAGAATATAGGTTCTTGTAATATTCCCATATAATTTTCTGATCTTTTCCTTGTCCGTTGTGATATTTCCTTTTCATCCCGGACTGTATTGATTTGGAGTTGTTCCTTCTTTCTTTTTTGTTACTGGGCTAGAGGTCTGTCTATCTTTTGTTTATTCTTTCAAAGAACAACTTTTGGATTCATTGATTTTTTGTATTGTTTCTTTTGTTTCTATTTCATTTGATTTTCTGCTCTGATTTTGTTATTCTCCTGTCTGTTGCGTTTAGGTTTCATCTGTTGTTGCCCTACTCAAGCGCTTTTACTGTAGTGTGATCTTCACTTGTGCTCTTCTGTTTTTCTAATGTAGGCACCCAGGGCTATAAAACTTCCCTCTTAGGAACAGCTTTTAAGGTATCCCCATAGGTTTTGTTGTGTTGTATTGTCATTGTCATTCAGTTCCAGGAATGTTTTTATTTCTTCTTTATCTCTTCCTTGACCATTCATTATCAAGGTGTGTTGTTAGTCTCCAGTGTTCTTGTAGGCAGAAGGGCTTGTCTGGTGTTGATGTTGGCTTTAATGCACTGTGGTCTGACAGGATGAAATTATTTCATCTTTTTGTATTTGTAGAGGTTTCTCTGTGTCCCAGTATGTGGTCGTCTTTTGGAGGAATGTTCCGTGGGGTGCTGATTAGAAAGTGTATTCTCTGGTATTAGGATGGAATGCTTCAGTGGGTCATTAGGTCCATTTGGTGTAGCATATCGTCAGTTCAGATGTCTCTCTGTTTATTTTTTGTCCTGTGACCTATCCAAAGGACTCAGTTGGGTTTGAAACTCCCACTATGGAGTGTACTGGGGTTAGTCTGTGACTTGTGGTCTTGAGAATTGTCTTTATAAGTTTGGTGCACCAGAATTGGGGCATATATATTCATAATTGTGAAAATCTTCTTGGTGGACTGTTCCTTTGATGAAAAGATGGCCTTCTTTGTCTCTTCTGATTTCTTTTACTTTGAAGTCTGATTTTATGACGATATTAAAATAGAAAAACCTGCTTCTTTTTTGGTACCATTTGCTTGGACATATTTTTTTCCATCCTCTAACTTTAAGGGGTCCTTCTTAAAGGTAGATGTGTTTCTTGTAGACAGCATATCGATGGATTCTGTTTCCTAATCAGTCTCCCAGTCTATTGCTTTTGATTTGGGGCATTTAGTCCATTAATATTTAAGGTTATGACTGATAGGTTTGTGTTGCTTCCTTTTGCCTTATTATCCATCTTCGGTTTGATTTAGGTTTCTACCTTCTGCATGTTAGCTTTTATTGTTGATTTCTCCTTCTAGGATGCCTGGGATTGGTTGCTCCTTCTTTCTGTTCTTTGAATTGCTTCAAGTATTCTCTGAAGGGTTGTTTTCCGGACATGTATTTTTATTTTTATTCATGAAAGATTTTCTCTCTCCTTCCACTTATGATTGACATTTTTGCTGGTATAGTTACTGGGGTGGCATCTATTGTCCCTTAACACGGGGAATGCTTTGCTCCAGTTTCTTGCTTCATTGTTGTGTTGAGAAGTTCCGTTGTATTCTGATGGTTTTTCCCCTATATGTGATCTTGTTTTTCTCTTGTCGCTTTAAGGATTTTGCTCTTTGTTTTGGGTGTCTAGCATTTAACTATGATGTGGCGTGGAGAATTTCTTTTCTGATCTGTCTGTTTGGAGTTCTATGATGCTTCTTGTATTAGGTATTGGTTTGTCCTTTTTTGTTTGGGGAAGATTTTCATCTATTATTCTGATGAAGATCTGATCAATACCATTCTCTGGGAATTCTTCTCCTTCCTCTATTACCTATGAACGCGAGGTTTGATCTTTTCATGTGTCCCACCATCCTGGTTGTTCCATTTTTGTGTATTTTTAATTTTCATAATCTTTCCTTGATCGTTTTTAGTTGTTCTGTTATTAATCTTCCATAGTCTGATATTCTTGTTCTGTTCCTCCATTCTGCTTCTGAGCTTTTTTCAATTCCTTTCCTCTTGAATGGATGAGTGTTTGATTTCTTTTCGATTTCCTCTTATGATTTTTTAGGTTTCTATTTCTTTTTCGGAGCTTCTGATCTCTTTTTGTAGCTTTTTGTTGCTGGTTGGTTTTCTTTTTCTTTTTTCAGCATGGGATCTTTTTTCAGTGTTTCTACTTCCCTTCCGGAGCTGTCATTCTCTCTCTCACGTCCTTCTTGAGTTCCTCACTCTCTTTTCTTAGATTCTTTAATTTGTCTTTATGATCTTGTAGTTCTTTTTTTTTTATTTTATTTATTTTATTAATTATATTTCCATATGTTATGAATGTACTGTCTGCATGCAAGTCTGTGCACCCATGTGTGCAAATGCCGCGGAGGTCAGAAGAGGGTCTCCGATTCCCCTGAACAATGGAGCTCTCTGGAATTGGAGATTTCAGAGGTTCTCGGCCACCAGTGGGTGCTGGGGAGTCGAACCCGGGGTCCTCTGTACGGAGCGGTCAGCTGCGCTCTTAACCGCTAGGCCATCTCTCCAGCCCCGATCTTGTAGTTCTTTAAGTTATGTTCCCGATTGTGTTTCTGATGTCTGTGTCCTGGGGCATCCCCAGAGGGATCCCACTGCACGAGTCTTCCATAGGGTTGGTAAAGCTTGGCGTAGGATTATCCTGCCCCTTTCCAGTGTAGTCTCTTCTTCGTGATCCTGGCATATGGCCTTCTCCTTGCCTGTATTCCAATGTGAGTCGTAAATGCCTCTTCACTGTGTTGAAAGCTTGCTTTCCTTGCCACCTTCAGATGCTTCTTCGTAATCTCAGTTGGGGGGGGGGCTCTTCAGCACCTTCCGCTGGGCTCAGGAGATCTCAGATCTGTCTGTCTTTTTTTAGAAAGGGTCTTCCTATAGTCCCAGCTGGCCTGGAACTCTCTGTGTACACCAGGCTGGCCTTGAATTCACAGAGATCCACCTGCCTGGAATTAAAGGTGCACGCCACCATGCTTGGCTCCTTTTCTTTTTTGGGGGGGGGGCTCTTTTTTGAGACAAGGTCTTCCTGGAACTAACTATGCACACTAGGCTGGCCTTGAACTCACGGAGGGAGATCTGCCTACCTCTGCCTCCTGGGATTAAAGTCGTGTGCCACCACACCCGGCTTCCTTTTTTTTTAAGGCAGAGAAGCTAATCATGCAAACTCCAATCATCATTTTCTATATGCCCTCCAAAAGGAGGAACAGGTAAGGATTATCCCACCTGACGATCCTTTTTTTTTTTTATGGGGGGGGTCTTTTTGAGACAGGGTCTCCCTTTAGTCCCAGCTGGCCTGGAGCTCACTATGTAGACCAGGCTGACCTTGAACTCACAGAGATCTGCCTGCCTCTGCCTCCCGAGTGCTCAGCCCCTTTTATTTTCTTAATGTTGACTTGTGATAGAGATGTGAAAATTCTTATTAAAAAAAAAGATTATGAAACCATTCTTTTCTATCTTCAGTTATTCCAGTTTTATCTCTTCTGACAGATCTAAAATTGAATTTTGAACATTTCAGAGAGGAGTAAGTACTATTACTGAGTCACAGCCCTAACATGAAAATCTTTTTGGCCACGTTCATCTAAATTATTGTATATTTTGAGTTGAAATGACCCCCCTCCACCAATGAATTAATCTAACACTTGCTGAAAATCAACTGACTAGACACGCATGACTGGCTGTGTGTGTTTGTGTGTTGGGGGCTAGGGTATAAAGTCATGCATCCCAAGCTGGTTGGCCTCAAACTTAGTATGTAGTCAAGGATGACACTGAACTTCCAATTCTCCTTCCTCTAAACCTCCCAAGTTTTGGGATTACAGGTGAGTGCCACCACACTGAGGACCGAACCCTAGAGCTCTCTGCATGCTACACAAGCATTCTATAAACTTTGTGACACCTTCAGTCTTTTTTTTTTTTTGGTCTTTTAGTGACAGGGTCTCCCTGTAGCCCCATCTGTCCTGGAATTCGCTCTGTAGACCAGGCTGGCCTTGAACTCACAAAGATCCGCCTCTGCCTCCCAAGTGCTAGGATTAAAGGTGTGCACCACCACGCCTGGTGACACCTTCAGTCTTTTTTTTTTTTTTGGTCTTTTCGAGACAGGGTCTCCCTGTAGCTCCAATTGTAGACCAGGCTGGCCTTGAACTCACAAAGATCCGCCTGCCTCTGCCTCCCAAGACACCTTCAGTCTTAATCCAACATTTAGTTGAAAAGATTTACACACACACACACACACACACACACACACACACACACACACACACACCTACCTCTGCAAACACACATTATACTGGTCCAAAAAGTTACCTTACTAAAGGTATACAGCTATACCCAGGTACCATAATTTCAATTATTATTCATTTCATAATTTCATGCCTTAGTGGCTGCCATTTCTTGACCTATAAGAGACCCTTATCTCTTAAGGCTGCGAAAGGTACCCTGCAATCCCTATTCAAAAACTCAGATCACTAATAAAGGGAATACAGTTTTCTTCTTCCACCCAATTCAAAGATTCTAATTATGGCCAATGCAAAGACTCTAGTAGGTGTTTATTAAAGCCACAACCTGAATTCTCACTTTCCCCCCCTTTTCTATCTTTTATACTTACCAATTTATCAGTCCCATGATCTGTCTTCACCTCAGAACTAAGTGGAAGAAATAAATCTGTTGTAGGGTCTGGGAAAGGTGCCTCCCCAAGGACTATCAACCCCTGTAGGACAAAGAGTAGAAAAACAATTTGAGTGGTATAAAGTGCAAATGTAACTTAGGAATTAATCTAAAATGGGCTGTGGAAGGGAGCTGGTTTATCAGAGACCTTTTCCCTTATCCTATGGCTCAAAGACAAGCTGGAAGAATGGTAGTTTTGCTTTCCTAAAAGTTTATTTTGCATGAGCTCTGGCGGGGTAGGAGAATGGGCAGGAACACGGGTCTAGATTTGTTAAAAAAATAAAAATAAATTTATGTGAAAAAAAATAGTTTATTTTAAGGCTAAAGGTCTAGCTCAATGGTACTTACAGCTATCTGTACAAGGCCTGAGATTCTATCCCCCTCAAAAGACTTCTGTCAACAAAAAGCCTAGCACTTGAAACAATAATCAGCAAGGCATTAGAACTCAGAACTGAGCCACAGATGGCTCACTGAGTGGGAGGTAATTGCTACCAGGTGAGTTCTATACCAGGCACCCACAGTGTGGAAGGATGAATCCCATAGGTTGTCCTCTGGCCTCCAAGGAAATACTATGGTATCCCACACATATATGTACACACAGAAATGTAAAAACAGTAATAAAAGACAGAAATAGATTAATATTCCTGTTTCCCTTTTCTTTCACTCTAATTCTCTGACCTACATGGCTTATTCACTTAGTAGCTTTAAAATATTTTATTATTTTTATTTTATGTGTATGAATGTATTGCCTGCATGTGTGTAAGGGTACTTGTGTCAAGTCATGCAATGCCCTTAGAGTCAAAGGAAGGTATTGGATTCACTAGAACTGGAGTTAGGATGGGTGTTAGCCAGCATGTAGGTGCTGGGACTCGAACTTAGATCCTCTGCAAGAGCAAATGGTGCTCTTAACCACTGGGCCATCTCTCCAACCCGACACTGAGTACCCTTTACCCAAATCTTTAAGATCTAGACTCTTTATCAGATTACAGTATTTTATTGTATCTGATGCTGTATTACCAACTAGACACTATTAGATTAACATCAGCAATGGAAAGTTTTTATTTAAGTTGATCACAAATGTGGATTAAGAATTACTAAACTGGGGCTGGAGGGATGGCCTAGCAGTTAAGAGCACCGACCGCTCTTGCAGAGGACCCAGGTTCGATCCCCAGCACCCACATGGCGGCTGAGAACCGTCTGGAACTCCAATTCCAGGGGAATCCGAGACCCTCTTCTGACCTCTGCGGCATTGCACGACACGGGTACACAGACCTACATGCAAGACAGTACATTCATACACATTAAAAAAAAAAGAGTACATGCTATTCTTCCAGAGGATCCAAACTTGATTCCCAGCACCCACGTTAGGCAGCTTACAACCACCTGTAACTTTAGCTCTAACGCCTCTGGCCTCCGTGGGCATTTGTATTCACATGCACATACTCCCACACAGACATACATATACATTATTAAAANAAAAAAAAAAAAAAAAAAAAAAAAAATACTAAACTGAGGAACCAAATATGGTGGTAAATGCCTTCAATCCCAACAATTAGGAGGGTAGTTTCTATGAGACTGAGGCCAGCCTGGTCTACACAGCCAGCTGGGTTACAGAAGACCCTGACTCTAAGTAAGTAAATACTTATCTATGGCAAACATACAAAAGAAATAATTACTTAACTGCGTGTGCTTCTTTTGTAAATAATAAACTCTTAAGGTCAACTGTATCTGAAGCACACACTTGCACAAAAAGGCAAAGCCATAGTGGAAAAGCCTATGCAACTAAAACCACAGACTTCTTCAAATATGCTCAAACGGTACCTGCTTTGGAGAAGCAGAGAATATCAGACAATGTTTTTGCCCAACAATGTCAAACCCACAGCTTATATTCATCATAGAAAATTAAGTGTGAAATTAAACAATATTAAGATTTTAAGTCAGCTGGTGGCACCTGCCCATAATTTCAGTAGCTGGGAGGCTGAGTCAAGAAGATCATGAGTTTGAGGCCAAACTGGGTTACAAAGGAAACTGCAGTTTTGGGTTGTGTATTTTTTGTTTATTTTTTAAAAATATATGTATATGTGTATCTTTGGGAGACTCCAAGTCCAGGTCAGGTGTCTTCCTTGATCACACTTCACTTTAGTTATTGAGATAAGATCTTCCCACCCAGTATTTTTTAAACAGGGACTCTGTGTAGCCCCAGCTGGCCTGAAACTTGATATGTAGATCAGGTTGGCATTGAACTCACAAAGTTCCACCTGGCTTTGCCTCCCAGTGCTGAGATTAAAGGAGTGCACCACAAAAACAGACACTTGGAGGAAAACTTGGAGGACTTGGGTTTGATTCCCAGTACCCATACGGCAGCTATCAACAGTCCAAAATTCCAGTTCCAGGGGAATTCAATCCTCTCTTCTGATCTCTGTGGGCACACACACACACACACACACACACACACACACACACACACACATATGTACAGCCAATACACTCATACATAAAATATATTTTTCTCCAAGATATTTTCTTCCCTAATTCCAAAACATAAAATGAAATAATAACATTCAGGTGGCCTATTTTATGTTTTTAAGTAAAAACTCTTTGCAAAATGTAGTGATTTGCATTTTTCTAAAAAAATATTACATCTAAGCTCAATGCATCAGTACATTCCTATAATCCTGGAACATGAGAAGAGCCAACAGGAGCATTAGGTATTCAAGGTGAGCCTGGGATACATGAAACCCTTTCTCAGAAACCAAACCAAACCAAACCAAACCAAACCAAACCAAACCAAACCAAACCAAATGAAGACAAAGGCACTGCTACATAGTTAAGGCTGGCCTTGAACTCACACTCCTCCTATCTCTGCTCCCAAAGGGTTGGTTATTAAAGGTTTATACCATCATACCCAGTATAGCAGACCTTAAGTTCGACTCTAAACCAGGCCTGAAAAGAATTAAGAACTGGGAGAGATCACAATAGTACACAGTCATATAAATAACTCCTCTGTACTACAATTGTATTTTCTGCCTGAGAACATGCATGTGCGCGCGTGCGCACACACACACGTACATGAGTGCCACCAACTGCCTCTTAATTTTCAGTATCACATATTCATTTACTCCACCATTATCACCCTTAGCAAGTCAATCTTTCCTACCCAAATTATGTTAAGCCAGAGACTCACTGCAAACCAAATCCACAAGAACCAGGCTAGACTACATGGATGAGACACAGATGTCCATGACACCTTATAGTAACTCTTTTTATGTTATAAAATCCAACTCAGTTTTCACAGTTATTCTACTATACAGGTGAAATATATCCCACCATTTTAGAAAGGTTAAAAAAAAAATTAAAAAAAAAGTCAAAGAACTAAACACATAATAGCTAAATTACGACAGCTCTGGGGTTGGACATTCACTTGATCTTAGCCAAAAGTTTGGCAAGGGATGGGAGTTGGATATTCAAAACTTGGTTCTTTTTACAAAATATTTTTATTATTTTAATTTTATGTGTATAAGTATACTGCCTGCATGTATATAAGTGCACCATGTTGTGCAATACCTGTGGAAGCCAGGAGAGGCCATCTGATTCCCCTGGAACTGGAGTTATGGATGGCTGTTAGCTGCAATGTGGGTGCTGGGAATTGAACCCCAATCCTCTGCAATAGTTCATAACTGGTGAGCCACCTCTGGAGCCCATTGTACTGTAATTCTTGTACCCTGAATTCTGGCTTCTTTTCAATTTTGTTGTTTGTAATTAGGGGATTTTTAAAAAGTTAGTAGAAAGAAAAATAAAAAACCATCTAAGCCATCTCTCTATCCCCCCAACCTCAGTTCTGTACTCACTTAAATGATCTTTAACATGTGAACTTAACTCAGTGAGACCCTGGGGATTTAGTACAACAGTAGCACTTGTCTAGCAAGTAAGACTTTAGGTTCAATTAAGCAACCTAACTAGTTAAAATTAATTGAGGATGACATTAAAATCCTCACAAAAGGGGCTGGCACATTTTTTTTTAAAGCACTCAAAGGCCTCTATTATCATAGTGCTACATAAAAACAAAATTCATGTTAACATATCATGGAGGGAAGTTCTTATCTACTTGATGGAATAAAAGAGTATCCTTTAAAAAATTATGCCCTCGGGACAAGGCATGGTGGTGCAGGCCTTCAATCCCAGGACCTAGGAGGAAGAGGCAAGCAGATCTCTTGAGAGTTTCAGGTCAGCCAAAGCAACATAGTGAGACTCTATCACAAACACACACACACACACACACACACACACACACACACACGCACACACACAAACAAACCAATTTTTGCCCACAGGGAATCTGAGGCTGACATTATTTTGAAGATTTATGCAGCCGGCATCAAGTCAAATTTTTAGTGTGGGCCATAAATACAACATTTCTGATACACTTTAAAGATTTACTTGTCGGGCTGGAGAGATGGCCTAGTGGTTAAGAGCACCAACTGCTCTTGCAGAAGACCTGGGTTCGATCCCCAGCACCCACATGGCGGCTGAGAACCGTCTTTAACTCCAGTTCCAGGGGAATCCAACACCTTCTTCTAATCTCTGCAGCATTGCACAACATGGGTGCACAAACCTACATGCAGACAGTACATTCATACACATAAAAAAAAAAATTAAAAAAAAAAAAGATTTACTTGTCAAGTGTATATGTTCAAGATGTGTATTATCACACATGCCACTGTGCGTGTGTGGAGGTCAGACAATCAGTTCTTTCCTTTTGTCTTCAAACTGGTTCTAGGGAATCAAAACTTAGGTTGCCAGGCTTATACCACATCTTTACTCACCTATATATCCTGACAGTCACATGCCTCTGCTGGTATGTGGGGGTATGCTCCTATTTCATGTATATGAGTGCTTTTCCTGTATATATATATATATATGTTTGTGTGCTACATGTGTGCAATGTATACAGAAGAGGATGATAGAAACTCTGCAACTGAAGATACGGATGGTTGTTAATCACCATGTGGGTGGTGATAACTAAATCTAGATCCTCTGCAGGAGTAGGGAATGGTTTTAACTGCTGAGCCATCACCCCTGCTAATGCCTGGTATACACGCGCGTGCGTGTGTGCGTGCGTGCGTGTGTGTGTGTGTGTTTGAGACAGGGTCTCCCTGTAACTCCAAATGTCCTGGAACTCTGTAGACCAGGCTGGCCTTGAACTCACAGAGATCTACCTGCCCTCCGCCTCCCCAGTGCTGGGATTAAGGACATGCACTACCACGTCCCGTATGCCTGGTATACTTTTAAAATGGAAATTTGGATATAAGATCCACAGCCAAGAGACAGCCACACAAGACAGGGAATAATGAGTAGATGCCAACCAAGGACTGGCAGCAGCCACAGTAATCTAGGAAGTGGCAAGAAATGTTTCTTTCCTAAAACCTTCAGAGGAAGCACGGCTCTGTCAACACCTTGACTTTTCAAATTCTAGCCTACAGAACTTTGACAGAACTTATCTCTGGCTGGGCGTGGTGGCGCACGCCTTTAATCCTAGCACTTGGGAGGCAGAGGCAGGCGGATCTTTGTGAGTTCAAGGCCAGCCTGGTCTACAGAGTGAGTTCCAGGCTAGCTGGGGCTATAAGGAGACCCTGTCTCGAAAACACCAAAAAAAAAAAAAAAAAAAAAAGAACTTATCTCTGTTGTTCTAAGCCACTAATATCTGTTGAAAAACACATACAATAATTTAACACATACAAAACTCTTGAGTTTTCTTGATGGATTACTTAACTGGGACCATAATTTTATACTTTTTGTCACTACTTTAGAATAAGGCACTGTATAATCAGACTACGGAAAAAGACACATTAGAAAAGATTATTCAGAATGTGGTTATTTTGCTAGACATGGTGGCACACGCTTTTAATCCCAGCACTTGGGAGGCAGAGTTAGGTGGATCTCTGTGAGTTCAAGGCCAGCCTGGTGTACAGAGTGAGATCCAGGCCAGCTGAGACAACAGGGAGAACCTGTCTCAGGAAAAAGGAAAAAAAAAAAAGAATGTGGTATTTATAGTCCAATGAACAAAGAACAAATTTAAGTGACTTTGTTCCCCAAGGTTGTACAGTTATCTGGTAGGATTGCCAGGATTGGAAACAAAGATTAAAAAAAACAAGGCTAGGAGCTGTGGAGATGACCCAGAAGTTAAGAATACTTGCTACACAAACAATCTCGAGGACTAGAGTTCAGACCCCAGCACCCAAGTAACAAGATGTGTATCTTGTGTACTTCTAGAACTGCTCTGAGAGGAAGGAATAGAGACAGGAGGATCACTGGGCTTGCTGGCTAAGAGCCTAGCTGAGAAAACTTGAACTCCAGGTTCAGGAAGCCACTCAAACTCAAAAAGGAATAAAGGGTGAGAGGGCACCCAACACTCTTGTTTGAACTCCAAGGTTGGCACAGGCACACACATCTGCACATATATGTGTGGATACACACAGACACACAATAAAATAATAAAAGGTCCAAAAGACCAAGCCTAAGTACACCTAAAATTGCAGCACTTCAGAGGTAATGGCAAGGTCATCCTCCATTACATAGTAAGTTTGAGAGAGCCAACATAACCCCCCACCCCACCCCCATAGCTCTCAAAATAAACCAACAAACAAAAAACCCAAAACAAGCAAGCAACAAAAACAAAACAAAACAAAAAAATCTGAACAAACAAATCCCAACTAGAGTACCTTTTAGAAGACAGCTCAGGCTAATCTTAAACTCCCAATCTTCCTGCCACTGACGGCTAGACTTCCAGGTTAATGACATATGTAGCACAAGCATGAGACTTACAGCTCTCTTGCTGATACACACATAGCTGAGACTGAAATCTGACAATATCAAAATACTTCTCTTATTTTTTGGAGGGGGGGTCTTTTTGAGACAGGGTCTCTCTTTTGGAGCTTGCTATGTAGACCAGGCTGGCCTTGAACTCACAGAGATCCACCGGCCACTGCCTCCAGAGTGCTAGGATTAAACGCATGTGCCACCACACCTGATACTTCTCTAAAATATTAAGAACAGATATTGGGCAGGGTGGTGTACATCTATAATCCTAGCACTTAGGATGCAGGCACAAGTATCAGGAATTCAAGCCAGCTTTATCTACAAAAGACCTTATCTCCTAACAACAGGAAAAACAAAACAGATAAAGCTGGGCAAGGTAGCAAAGCCTTTAATCCCAGCACTCAGGAGGCAGGGGCAGAGGCAGAGGCAGAGGAAGGTGGATCTCTGTGAGTTCTAGGCCAGCCTGGTCTAAATAGAAGCTCCGGCCAGCTGGGACTAAAGAGAGACCCTGTCTCAAAAAGACAAAAACAAAAACAAAAACAAAAACCCAACAAAAACAAAACAAAACAAAAACACCCAACCATACACCAGATAAAAATATCAGTGCCTTTGAGAAGATAAATAGGCTTTATCTTGGTATTCCTTGTAATGTAATTTAAGTAGGAAGGTTTTTCTTTTTTACATTTAAATGAAAATCTCATTCAAAACCACATGTAAGCCAGGCGGGCCTTTAATCCTAGCACTTGGGAGGCAGAGGCAGGCAAGATCTCTGTGTGTTCCAGGCAAGGCTGGTCTACATAGCCAGTTCCAGGCCAGCTGGGACTACAGGGAGATCCTGTTTCAAAAAGACAAAAACAAAAACAAAAAATAAAAACAAAAACACAAAACCACCACCAAAACCCAAAACCCACATATAGCTCAGAGTAGAATTCTGATTATCATATACAAAGCCTGGATTTGATCCCCACCAATGTATGCACGCACACGTGCACCAAAATCACTTAGGTGGCACAGTCCCATTATTAAAGATTTAGGTTCTTTATTTCATGCTCTGAATCATCCATGTTATCAGATGGTAGCATCTGCTCCCAGCCTCATGTCCTTAGGAGGCATATCCAAGGGCAGCACAGGGAATTTGAAGAGTTCAATAAAGAAAAACAATAAAATCAATGAAGATTTTATTTTTATTTTTTTGTCTTTTTGAGACAGGGTCTCCCTGTTGCCCCAGATGGTGTGGAATGGAACTCCCTATGTAGATCAGAGTAGCCTTGAACTCACAGAGATCAGCCTGCCTCTGCTTCCCCAGTTCTGGGATTAAAGGCATGCACCACCTCACCTCAAATGAAAGGGAAATGGTCAAGATTCAGATATAAGATAGCTCTGGTGTCCGGAGTGGTGGCACACGCCTTTAATCCCAGCACTCAGGAGGCAGAGGCAGGCGGATCTCTGTGAGTTCAAGGCCAGCCTGGTCTACATAGTGAGTTCCAGGACAGCTAGAACTATAGGAAGACCGTCTCAAAGACACCGCTCCCCCCCCCCCAAAAAAAGCAGAAAAAGATATACAAACATGTTTGTACTGTGTTTATTGAGTTTCAAGGAAGGGCATGCTACACAAATCTAGACCAAGGTGTTTTTTGTTTTTTTTTTTTTAAATGTGATTTCTAAGTTTCCTAAATTTAAAGAATTGCTATAGAGACTTACCAACTTTAAGCCAGACATGTACAAATGCCAACATGAAAAAAAAAATTCTTTAATAACAGTTACTTATTTGTGTATGTGTGAGTACATGTGTGCCACGGCTCGTTGACAGCAAAGTTCTGAAATTGAAGGCTGTACATGTGTTTTTGGATGGATGTATACTAAAGAGATACAGCAATGAAAATGAGTACATTATACTGGCCTGAGTTATTGAAATTCACACTTAACTACTGGCTATAAAAGTCTTGGCAGACATTTTTTAAAAAGTATCTCTAACATAAAAAGACATTTTCTTCTTAGGATAGGCATAACTTGTCTGAATTTCTACTCCAGTTTACATTTCACGTGCCTCACTTATTTTCCTTTGTAAAGACCACTTAAGGGCTGGGTGTGGTGGCACATGCATTTAATCCTAGCACTCAGGAGGCAGAGGCAGGCAGATCCTTGTGAGTTCAAGGCCAGCCTGGTCTACAGAGGGAGTTCTAGGTCAGCTGGGGCTACAGGAAACCCTGTCTTGAAAAAGACAAAAAAAAAAAAAAAATAAATAAATAAATAAAGGAACACTTCTGCATCGAAAATTTTAAAAGAGACTGAGAAAAAGATGAAAAACATGTTTGGCAGAATGCATGAGCTCTGGTGGGGGGGGTGAGGGGCAGGGAAGGGGAATGGGTCTAATTTGATTGGGAAAGTTTGTATGAAATACACAAAGCTTCAATAAAAAATTGGCTTTGTGAAAAAAATGTGGGCTTACTAATTAATGTGTATCATCCACACCACAGCATTTTCTTAAGCTTTTTAGAAGCATTAAAGATGAAAACCTATTAAGCATTTGTGAGGCAGAGGCAGGCAGGCGGATCTTTCTGAGTTCAAGGCCAGCCTGGTCTACAGAGTGAGTTCCAGGACAGCTGGGGCTACAGGGAGACCCTGTCTCGAAAAGCCAAAAAAAAAAAAAAAGATGAAAGCCTATTATGACACTTACTCTAGGAGCACTAGACTTTATATGGTCTGGTAGTCATGGAGCTCAACCCCAAACTACCATAAAAGATGTTCTACGACAGTGAAAGCACCAGTAAAGTGGCTTCCATTGCTGCCCACTGCTACTCCAGAGACCAGTACTGATAAACAGTAAGCACACCTAGTATTTGCTGAAAGGATTTGTGTTCTGTGTTTAATTTCCCTCTAGTCAGATTAAAGTTGACCAGAAGACTTTTTAAAGATGCCTCTCAAGAAGAAAAACTACTCAGTGTCACTGTAAATAATTATCAATCCTCTGCAAAAAGAATGAGAAAATTCCTATCATCAGTGTCTAAATTTCCCATTTTTCGGGGGGGTGGGGGGGGCTTTTTGAGACAGGGTCTCCCTGTAGCTCCTGCTGTCCTGGAGCTGGCTATGTAGACCAGGCTGGCCTTGAACTCAGAGATCCATCTGCCTCCTCAGTGCTGGGATTAAAGGCCTGCACCACCACACCCGGCTCCAATTATTTTCTAATTGGAAACATGTTTTTCATCTCCCCCCCCCCCAAAAAAAAGACTAGCAATTAAGGAGGATGTCCCCTAATCAAATAAGCAAGAAGAAAAAAAAACAGATATCACTCCTTTCCCATAAATGAAGCAAACATGTCAATTGTCATATGGCTCTTTTTCTTCAACTGGCCCAGATACATGTATCATTTTGCTCCAAGCACCTATCAGTTAAAACACTATCTTCTAGCTGGGTGAGGTAGTGTGTTCCTTTAGT
Organism: Rhizomys pruinosus; assembly: GCA_009823505.1. Lineage (NCBI taxonomy): Eukaryota > Metazoa > Chordata > Mammalia > Rodentia > Spalacidae > Rhizomys > Rhizomys pruinosus. The sequence continues at coordinate 1,278,596 of VZQC01008331.1, read as the reverse complement.
TCCAGCAGTGAATAGGCAGGCAGATATCTGTGAGATCAAGACCAGGCTGCTCTACATGGCAGATTCTACTCTGCTGGAGCTATAGGGGAGACCCTGTCTCAAAATAACATCACAATTACATTCCATAAATGTTTTCTGCACCATATTAATTCAGGCTCTTAAATGATTGTATTAGATCATTAAATCATTAATCTTGACAAAATTAAGAATTACTGAAAGGAGAGAACAAAAGGAATGTTAGTTTTAAGATTGGCTGCAAAACACCAGGTATTTATTATCCCTTACCTTATTAGCACGTATCTGTTTATAAATATCTGTTTGCTGACGAATTCGATATTCCAAGTCGGAAACATGGGCTTGAAGCCAGTTCCAGCGGCTGACAATAGCTGCTCGGTCTGCAGCCCATCTCCATTCTGACCTGCGTCTCCTAAAAGGAAATAAATGGAGTGAAATACAAGAGCAGAAGTACCACCTACACCAAACTGGGAGAGGAGTAGGGTGGGGAGGTCCTTAAATAGACTATCAGGAAGAAAAGTTAGGGTGGACAAAAGATGAAACATAATACACAGGACACTGGGGGGGGGGGGGTTGAAACCCTTCACTGAAGTTCTTTCCCAAATTGACTAAGAGCTGCCTCGAAACCTCCTACTGCAGCACAAAATCCTTTTGAAATTCTTTTAGCTTCTCAGGAAAAAGAGCATTTTCTCTGTTGAAATAAATCAACTATGTATTATAGCTGCTGAAATTCTGTAGTTTCTGAAAAGTAACATACTAAAATTCAGGGAGTATAAAATTTAATTTTCTATCCAGGAGATGCAGCACATGGCTTTAATCCCAGCACTCAGAAGGCAGAAGCAGGCAGATCTCTGTTGAGTCCAAGGCCAGCCTGTCAACATAATGAGTTCCAGGATGGCTGGGGCCCAGGGAGACCCTGTCTTTAAAAGGCCCAAAATAGCCGGGCATGGTGGTGCACGCCTTTAATCCTAGCACTCGGGATGCAGAGGCAGGGGGATCACTGTGAATTCAAGGCCAGCCTGGTCTACAGAGCGAGTTCTAGGCTAGCTGGGGCTACAGGGGAGACCCTGTCTTAAAAAGACCAAAAGAAAAAAAAAAAAGAGGCCAAAAATAAACAAACTTCATTCACTTTCTTAGAAAATAATATACATAACACCAGCAAATAATTTTTAAGAATTTCAATAAAACTGTAACTAGTATTTGTTATTTTGAGAGAACTCTTGTTATCTCAGGCTGGCCTTGAGTTCCTCTCATCCTTCAGCCTCTGCCTCACAAAACCTGGGATTATAGGCATGTGCTACCATGCCTGCTTCTAAAGTATTTTTTTTTTAAAGATGGAAGTTGAGAAAGAGACCTAAAAAGTTGAGACACACACACACACGACCAATAGAAAGAATTCTGAAAAGGGAAAAGCAAAAGACACAGAACACAAGGCAGGGTCTCAATACTTACAACAAGGTATATAAAGTGCAATATTCAAATAACTGCATAAATGGTATTCAAAGGCCACTAGCAAATTACTTCTTCTGTCATGACTCAAAACCGTAATTCTGGCTTTTCAAATCACATCCATATAACCAAACCAAAAAATACAAAATACTTAGACTTTATACTTTATGTGGGGAAGATTTTGCCCTGTAACCCTAGCTGTCCTGGAAATCACCACATAGATCAGGCTGGCCTTGAACTCACAGAGATCCACAAGCCTCTAACTCCGAGTGCTGGGATTAAAGGCATGCGCCACCCCATGCAGCTTGGAAGAATTTTAAAGACACAAAAATCCCAACAGAATTTTCCGTATGGAATAAACAATCTGGTGAACAAAGCTAAAAGGCAAGCTGCTTGCCAGAAGAAGACGTCTCTATCAAGCACACCCAGAGATTCAGTACCAGGCTGGGCATGGTGGCACACACCTTTAAATCCCCACCCTTGACCGGATGAGAAAGGATTTCCACATTATTGAGGCCAGCCTGGGGTACACAGTGAGACCCAGTTTCAAAACACCAGAAGAATTTAAAAAGTAAGATTAAACAACAGAATATGTAATGGAAGTCCAAGAAATAGTTTAAGACAGCTTTAATGGAAATAGTAAATTCACCAACAGTAACTCAGTAACTATCCAAACATATGCCAAGTCTGATTAGAATTTGGTTAAATATTAATATTTAAGTAAAATATTATGATGCCATTTCAAAGCAGATTGGAATAACTCAGTTTCATAAAAGCAGGGGTTGGCAAGATAAGAAAACAGCAATCTGAGATATTGATAGTTAACTGTAAAAACAGGCAAAAGCACTTTTCAAGAGCAATTTGACTACCCAGAAGTGTGCATGCACAATCACAAAGAAATTCTGCTTCTGAGAATATTCTTTTACACATGCACAAGGAAAAAGGTTCATGGAGTAATGTAGTTCTGCTAAAGTAGTTTACTCCTTTAAAAGACTTTCCTACAAGGCTGGGCATGGTGGCTCTTGCCTTTAATCCCAGCACTCCAGAGGCAGAGGCAGGTAGAGCTCTGTGAGTTTAAAGTCAGCCTGGTCTACATAGCGAGGACTAAAGGGAGACCTGGTTTCAAAACAAAGAAAAAAAAAAAAAAAAGACTGTCCTACAATAATAAAAATAAAATTAACTAGAGTGCTACATATCAACATGATTACATCTTAGAAGACAATGCTGAGCATAAAATTCACATAAGAACAAGTATGTGTAAGTACTATTACAAGTATACACAAATATTAAAAGAATTTAATGCAATATTGCTTAACAATTACCACATGTAGCAATATGACTAATCATAACAATGTAAAATGAGAAAACTACACGAAAAAGAATGTTTATATACAGAGAATGTTATAGGTCAATAACAAATGTATAAAAATATGCCTAGAACTGATCAATATACAACAAATTAAGGGTCAGATCTACAGTAGAAAGGGATGGAAAATGTGACTTTTTGCGGGGGGAGGGGGAAGACATGGTCTCCCTGTAGCCCCAGCAGGCCTTGAATTCAGAGATCTGCCTATCTCTATATCTTACAAATGCTGCACCACCATGCCCAGCAAAAATGTGGATTTTAACTGTTTATAAAACTTGAATTTTAAGAAATGTAATAGAACCATGGCAACATTTTAGCATACTTACTTATTAGCAAGATATAAAGTGCTTGCTATAGTCTGCATGTAATTATCTAATCATCTATCACAGAACCTTCTGGAAAGAAGAAAATCACACTGCTCTTACTGCCACTTCAGATTAGGATTTACATACCAGAAGCTCACTATGTAGCCCAGGCTGGCCTCCAAATGGCAAAGGTTCTCCTGTCTAAGCCTCCCAAGTACTGGGATTACAGGTACATCCTACCATACTTAGTAATTTTATGTGAACCATAAAATACTACACTTATAGGGCAAAATATAACATGATGTCAATAATAAAAATATTCAACTGCTTGTCTTCTAAAGAAACAAGTTTGTTCCGTCTGGAAAAAGAAAAAAAAAGAATCAAGTTTGTCTTTTATATTCACTTATTTTTTGGGGGGGGTCTTTTTGAAACAGAGCTCCCTGTAGCCCCAGCTATCCTGGAACTTACTATGTAGCTCAGGCTGGCCTTGAACTCACAGAGCTCTGCCTGCCTCTGTCTTCCAAGTGCTGGGATTAAAGGTGTGCTCCACTGTGCCCTGTTGTCTTACTTATTTGCTTATTTTTGGTCTTTTTGAGACAAGATCTTCCTTTGGCTGGCCTGGAACTTGCTATGTAGACCAGGCAGGCTTTGCACTTACAGAGATCTGCCTGTCTCTGCCTTCTAACTGCTAGGATTAAAGGCATGTGCTATCAAGCCCAGCTACTATCTTCTATAAACAAGCCACTTTATTGGTCATTAGTGCCTCATATACTGAGTACAAAATAAAAGATATATTGCAGGTAATTTTTGTGCTTCAATGCTGGTTTCAGGTCTAGTTCTAACTCAAATTCTAGAGAGCTGCACCTGAAGAAATACGAAATAGGGGCTGGAGAGATGGCTTAGTGGTTAAAAGCACCGATTGCTCTTGCATTGGACCAGGATTCGATCTCCAGCACCCACATGGTGGCTGAGAACTGTCTTTAACTCCAGTTCCAGGGGAATCTGATGCCCTCTTCTGACCTCCACGGCATTGCACAACATGAGTGCACAAACCTACATACAGACAGCACATTCATACACATAAATAAATTAAAATAAAAGAAATACGAAATAACCTAAATCACAGACAAATAATCCCAAACCAGACAGAGGACACTCCTCTACCTTCTTGGCTGGTTGTTAGTTGCCATGTGGGTGCTGGTAATCAAACCAAGGTCCTTTTGCTAGAGCAGTTAACCACTGAGCCACACATCTCTCCAGCCCGTAGTTTAGCAATTTTTACATATTTAAAAGATTTACTATAAAATTTAGTAGAACTGAAGATATTTCTGAGTCCAATACAGAATATTTCCTTGGGGGGGGGACACTTTTTATAACATTCTGAAACCATAGAGTGAAAAGTGCCTATCACTTTGTAACAACATAAGGCTAAGATTAATGTTTGGCTAATGTTGCAAAAAACAAAGGGGGGATTACTTTTGTCTTCAGTTCTGAGGTTCTTTGAGTGCTTTAAAATCATCTTGAATGATACTATCACTGAAAATAATTCATTAAAATATAATGAACAGTAAGGAGACTTAATCTCTCCTAAATGGGGGACCAAGCTCCTTCTGTTCAGTAGAAACTATAAAGTGGATCCTGAAAGGCATCAGTGGTCTTTTCTATTATACAACAGAAGAAAATGACTCACTTAACTCAAAGATGATCACTATTAGTTTTACTAAAATTAAAGTTCCTAAGACGGAAAGAGCATGAGTTTGAGGACAGCCTAAACTACACAGTAGAGTAAGGCATTTTCAAAACAAAAATTGCTAACGAATGCTAATTTTTTGCTTACAGTGAAATGGAAGGAGTTGCTATGTTACAATCTTTTCTCTCAATTCACTGAGGGCCACAAATCCAAATATGATTACTGTAACAAAACTACACACTTTATAAACCCTATGTTCTTCAATGCCTACAGCACGGCTATAACAGCAGGGTAACAGACCAACACCAGATACTTCTTTTTCTGAGCTAATCTACACCAAAAGGTACTGATTTATCAAAACCTAGACACCTACCGCACTGCACAGCAAACATCTGACCTAGTGCTGCATCTAATTAAGTCACTTAGCTTTATCAAGATAGAAATTTTTATTTATTTTTTAATATATCTGTCAAATCTAGACCCGTGCTCCCTACCCTATGCCCCCACCCCACCAGAGCTCATGTATTCTGCCAAACATGCTTTTCATCTCTTTCTCAGTCTTCTCGATATTCTCCATGTGGAAGGAAGTTGAGTGTTTTGAGCAGAAGTTCACTGTTTCAGTCAGTTCTTTGATGTAGTCCTTTCTGTTGTTGTTTCCAATAAGATGGAAATTTTTTTTTAACCCTAAAGAATTGGGCTGGTAAACATTATTCTTCCTTGAGCTAGAAAATATTAAATCTCATGAAAACAACAATGGCCACATCAGAAATACCACACTGGAGCCAGGCGGGGTGGTGCACGCCTGTAATCCCAGCACTTGGGAGCAGAGACAGACGGATCTCTGTGAGTTCAAGGCCAGCCTGGTCTATATAGTGAGTACCAGGACAGCTGGGGCTACAGGGAGACCCTGTCTCAATGCGCACGCACACACACACATACACACCCCAAAACAAAACCCACATTCAGAGTTGGGGGGGTGTTAATTCTGGTTTTTATGCTGATCTGAATGATCTCCAGTTCTTTCCTTGTAATGAAAATTACCAAAGGTCCTATTAAGAAACTCAAAGTAGCCTGGTGTGGTGGCGCACGCCTTTAATCCTAGCACTTGGGAGGCAGAGGCGAGCAGATCTCTGTGAGTTCAAGGCCAGCCTGGTCTACAGAGTGAGTTCCAGGACAGCCAGAGCTACAGGGAGACCCTGTCTCAAAGAGACCAAAAAAAAAAAGAGAAAGAAACTCAAAGTAGCCGGCATGGTGGCGCATGCCTTTAATCCTAGCACTTGGATCTTTGTGAGTTCCAGGCCAGCCTGGTCTACAGAGTGAGTTCCAGGACAGCTGGGGCTACAGGGAGCTCCTGTCTCAAAAAAAAAAAAAAAAAAAAAAAAAAAAAAAAAAAAAAAACTCAAAGTAAAATGACTTCATAGGCAAGTTAGTTGCCTACCAAATTATAACTCAATAACTGGAAGGTAAATTATTTCACAGAGAGTTATATACTACTTCCAAGTGTGCAAGAAAGCCTGATAGAATGAAATTCTGAAATCTTCATGTTGTTTATTAAAAACCAAACAAATGAACAAAATAAGTAAAACCTAGGCTGTCTTAGAGCCTACAGTTGCCAATACAAGGATCCACTAAAAGACAAGAACGGGAATCTCAGTTACTAAGCCAAGTGTGAAGCAAACAAAAACCAAGTATTCTTTGGATCAAAAGCAGTGTGGACTGGGCGTGGTGGCGCCTTTAAAGCCAGCACTTGGGAGGCAGAGGCAGGCAGATGTCTGTGAGGTTGAAGCCAGCCTGGGAATATGGGAAGACCCTGACACACAAAGACGAACAGAAAAGAAAAAAAAAAAAAAAATTAAAGCATTGTGAAACAGAGAAAAGAACGGGAAGATATTGTTCAAATAAAGTTTTCATTTTTATTTACAGCAGTATCTGTCTCACAGGTATATAAAACAATAAATGTAAGTAGTCCTGATCATTCAACCTGGCAAGAAACCAACAATGATCCCACGAGAAAATTTACAGTAACTATTTTGAACAGCATGTGACTTAGAAGCTTCTGAGTATCACAACTAACACTGAGATAATAAACAATCTTTTGTTGTTGTTGTCTTTTTGAGACAGGGTCTTCCTGTAGCTCCAGCTGTTCTGGAACTCTCTTATGTAGACCAGGCTGGCCTTTAACTCACAAAGATCTGCCTGCCCCTGCCTCTGCCTCTGCCTCCGCCTCTGCCTCCCAAGTGCTGGGATTAAAGGCATGTAGCATCACGCCTGGCTAATAATCTTTGAACCACCTTTAGTGCAGGGTGTTTTTTTAGACAGGGCCTCCCTTTAGTCCCAGCTGGCCTAGAGCTCACTCTGTACACCAGGCTGGCCTTGAACTCACAGGAATCCACCTACCTCTGCCTTCCAAGTGCTGGGATTAAAGGTGTGCATCACCACACCCAGCTAAAAAAAAAATTCTTATTCAGGAAAAGAAGTATAGACTAATCGGTGCTAAAAATCCGACTACAATCATAGAAATAATAAAAGAAAAACTTGGAAAAGTGGAAGGTAAACTGATTTAGGAACCCTCAGACTACAAAAGGACAAGCGTCAACAACCAACAAGTCCCAACCAAGAGAAGTCATTCAACCTAAATGGGAGTTTCAGCCTCTGACTTCAACTTTGCTTTCTGTTCATCAGTCCCTACCATGATGGCTCCCTTCTCCCATGTATGGGGAAAGCACTCTCAACCTTAACCCCTCAAATGTCTTCATTAATAGTCCTCTAATTTCTTTTCAGTTTTCCAATGTGGCTCAAAAACTTTTAAAACACTGTGGCAGATCTCTGAGTTCGATGCCAGCCTGGTCTATAGAGCGAGTTACAGGCCAGCTGGGGCTACAGGGAGACCCTGTCTCAAAAAGACCAAAACAACTAGCCAGGCGTGGTGGCGCATGTCTTTAATCCTAGCACTTGGGAGGTAGAGGCAGATGGATCTTTGTGAGTTCAAGGCCAGCCTGGTCTACAGAGTGAATTCCAGGCCAGCTGGGGCTACAGGGAGACCCTGTCTCAAAAAGACCAAAAAAAAAAAAAGAAAAGTAAAACATTGTGAAAGTTGCATACCATTTTATATAATTATAAAAATTTTATTCAACAAAAAATCCCATGGCTATAGCTTCTAAATGACTGTTTTAGATTTTAAGTGGTTAAAATTACCTCAGTAATATGTTAAAAATCATCTTTTAAAAATCATGTTTTTAAAGTTCTGAACAAGAACTTGGTTTATATTTTAAAAGAGGGTTGAGCCGGGCATGGTGGCGCATGCCTTTAATCCTAGCACTTGGGAGGCAGAGCAGGTGGATCTTTGTGAGTTCAAGGCCAGCCTGGTCTACAGAGTGAGTTCCAGGACAGCTGGGGCTACAGGGAGACCCTGTCTCAAAAAGACCCCCCCCCCAAAAAAAGAGGGTTGAACAGTCTCTGACACTCCTCTCATGAAAAGGTCTAATTATTTCCCCCTAAATTTCAGGAAGATTTTTTTGTTTTGTTTTTATTATTTTTTATGTGTATGAGTGTACTGTCTGCATGTAGGTTTGTGCACCTGTGTCATGCAATGCCACGGAGGTCAGAAGAGGGCGTCAGATTCCCCTGGAACTGGAGTTAAAGACAGTTCTAAACTGCCATGTGGGTGCTGGGAATCAAACCCGGGCCCTCTGCAAGAGCAGTCCGTACTCTTAACAGCTGAGCCATCTCTCCAGCCCCTAGCCCCTCAGGAAGTTTTTATGTGCTTTTATCAATATAACACAATGCAGTACAATTAATGTTAGGTGAATTCCCAGGCCAAGTTATAAATGAAAAAATGTTCTCGGAACACAACTACAGAAGAAATCTTCCTGAGTCTGCCATCACTAAGAGGTGGAGGCTGAGCTAAGCATTCTAGCAAGGTGACTTAACCCTAACAAGGTGGCAGACTAGGGAGTGAAAAGGCCATTTTGAAGAATATTATCTATTCTCATGTACTGTTTCAGCCAGAGCCTCTGTATCCTCCTTATTGAGGCCCCAGAACTTGTGAAACAAAAAAGTAAGCAATCTTGACAATACCCTGAATGCTGACCCAAAGCAGCCATCATTTTAAGTCATTTAATTTGAGAGATAACAGAAAGTCATTATCCTATAGAAAAGAACATTTGCATTTATCATTCAGCATTGCATGCATGTGTGTGTGTAGTGTATATTGACATAGATAAATCTGTCATGGACTAACCACCAAAAGGATCTAGCACACATAGATGAGAAGGCAAGTTCAGGATAGTAACACTGAACATTTTTATTTTTATTTTTTTGTTATGTGAAAACATTGGAATGAACATTTTAAGTTCAAATAACTAACGGTAGCAAAACTCATATGAATATATGAATATCTGGGATAATGGTTAAAGAATGCTATACTTTCAACAGCAATAACAAATAAGCTACAATTTTTTTTTTAATTTATTTCTGTATGTGTATGAATGTACTGTCTGCATGCAGGTTTGTGCACCTGTGTCATGCAATGCCCCGGAGGTCAGAAGAGGGTGTTGGATTCCCCTGGAACTGGAGTTCTCCTGGAACTGGAGTTTCAGACGGTTTTCGGCCGCCATGTGGGTGCTGGGGATCGAACCCGAGTCCTCTGTAAGAGCAGTTGGCGCTCTTAACCGCTAGGCCATCTCTCCAGCCCCAATAAGCTACAATTATATGAAATAATATACATAAATCTTGATGCTCAAAAATTCATGTCTTGCTGGGCATGGTGGCACACACCTTTAATCCCAGCAGAGGCAGGTGGAACCTCTGGGTTCAAGGGCAGCCTACTATAAATAGCAAGTTCTAGGCCAGCTGGGACTAAAGGGAGACCCTGTCTCAAAAAGAACATGTAGGACATGATTATCTACCTACCTACCTACCTACCATCTATCTATCATCTATCTATCATCTACCTATCAATCTAATCTACCTACCTACCTATCTATCTATCTATCTAAAAATATAAGGAATAACCTAGAAATTATCCGGGGAAACTATAAGCCATGTGTTCTTATCTTGCAAGTGGCTTAGCATTATGGCCCCTGCACAAATATTTTAGCTGCCAATTTCCTTATAATTTGTTAGGTATGCATAAGTAAAAAAAGCAAGAGAATGAAGAGTTCAGATAAAAATGCTGTGTGTGGGGGCTGGAGAGATGGCCTAGTGGTTAAGAGCACCAATTGCTCTTGCAGAGGACCCGGGTTTGATCCCCAGCACCCACATGGAGGCTGAGAACCATCTTTAACTCCAGTTCCAGGGGAATCTGACACCCTCTTCTGACTGTGAGGCATTGCATGACACAGGTGCACAAACCTACAGGCGGACAGTCCATTCATACACATACAAAAAAAAAAAAATGCTGTGTGGGGAGGTGCCTGATGGATACAGGTTGTCATTTAGACAGTATCATGTATGTGTCTTGTAAAACTTTAAAAAAATAAAGCTATGAATATATTTAAGAAATATGAATTAAGGGGGCTGGAGAGATGGCCTAGTGGTTAAGAGCGCCGACTGCTCTTACAGAGGACCCGGGTTCGATCCCCAGCACCCACATGGCGGCCGAAAACCGTCTGAAACTCCAATTCCAGGAGAACTCCAGTTCCAGGGGAATCCAACACCCTCTTCTGACCTCTGCAGCATTGCACGACACGGGTGCACAAACCTGCATGCGGACGGTACATTCATACACATATAGAAAAAAAAAAAAAAAGATGAATTAAGGGTCTGTGAATTCAAGGCCAGCCTGGTCTACAGAGTGACCCTGTCTCAAATAATAAATAAATAAATAAATAAATAAATAAATAAATAAATAAAGTAATAAAGTAATAAAGTAATAATTAAGAAATACGAATGTAGGAGTTGGACAAAAGCTCCTGCAGAGGACTCAAGTTTACTTACCCAGCACCCACATGGATGGCAGCTTACAGCAGCCTGTAACTCCAGTTCCAAGAGATTCAATGCCTTTTTGAGTTCTGCTGCCACTGCGTGACAAGCGTGCACTTACACACATCCAGGCAAAACACTCGTACACATAAAATTTTTTAAAATTTTATTATTTTATGTGTATGAGTGTACTGTCTGCATGTAGGTTGGTGCACCGTGTGGTGCAATGCCTCGGAGGTCAGAAGAGGGTGTTGGATCCCCTGGAACTGGAGTTAAACACAGTTCTTAGCCACCATGTGGGTGCTGGGAATCAAACCTGGATCTCTGTAAGATCAGTTGGTGCTCTTAACCACTGAGCCATCTCTCCAGCCCCAATAAAAATGTTTTTTAAAGAAATAAATGCACATGCAAATGATAGAATGAAGTGGGGGCAGTAAGCAAGGGAGAACCAGCAAAAATCATTGCACTCATTTAAAAAAAAATAAAAAAGGGAACAGCAGAAGCTAGAACATTCCTGACTATACCTAATCTCCTGCCATTCACTCCAAACAAGCTATTCTTTTGACCACTAGATATACACAGATACTGTTTCTGGCCATTGTATTGACTTCTTGTTTGAACATTTTCTTTTCCCAGATATCCTTAGACCTTGCACACTCCCATAATTTCCTTGGGGTTCCCTGCTGCAACTGCCACCGCTATCACCATGACCTTGTGAAACCCTCCACAATATTCAAAACTTGACAAAATATGCATGTGTGCATTTTGACTTACTTCAGTAAAATAAATTCTGTGACAGAACGTTGTATTTTGTTTGTTTGTCTTTTTGAGACAGGGTCTCCCTGTAGCCCCAGCTGGCCTGGAGCTCACTACGTAGACCAACCAGGCTGGCTTTGAACTCACAGCAATCCACAGGCCTCTGCCTCCCAAGTGCTGGGATTAAAGGCATAAGCTACCATGCTGGGCCACATTATGTTTTATTCACTGCTCTACTCCCAACACTTAAAAGTCTTTTGTATATAGCAGGCATTTAACAAATAGTAGCAGTGAGGAGTATCCTATTCAGACTGGCTCATGACAATAAATGCGAATGCCTAGACAGTTAAAAAATATTCAAAGTGGGCTGGAGAGATGGCCTAGCGGTTAAGAGCACCGACTGCTCTTGCAGAGGACCTGGGTTCGAGCCCCAGCGCCCACATGGAGGCCGAGAACCGTCTGAAACTCCAATTCCAGGAGAACTCCAGTTCCAAGGGAATCTGAGACCCTCTTCTGACTCCGCGGCATTGCACGACACGGGTGCACAAACTTGCATGCAGACAGTACACTCATACACATACCTTAATAAATAAAATTAATAAAAATAAAAAAAATAAATAAATAAAATATTCAAAGTTAATAGTTTAGAAAAAAAATTAAGTTCTTAGTGTAAGATTATACTTCCAACTAAAAGTCAATGGGATTTTCTCTGGACATTTAACAATTTGGTGGCATGGCCTTTAAGCCCTCAGCTACCTTGCTACCTTCAAGATCTTTTCTTTGGGGGTGGGGGTGCTCTAGTCCAGGCTGGCCTCAAAGCAACTATATAGCTGATAATGACCCTGAACTTTTTTTTTTTTTTT
>VZQC01008331.1:1201269-1258452 GCA_009823505.1 Rhizomys pruinosus | reverse complement strand
AAAAAAAAAAAAAAAATTTCTGGTAACCAACTTTCATATATACATGAATGAATATATATACATATGATAAAGGAGGAAATTGGATAGACATTTATCCAAATATGCAAAGAAACATTTACTTTGGAAAATGTATTTGGAAAAGGGTATTGTGGTATTTTCAACAAAAAAAGTATCACTGTCTCTTAATGTGTTTACAGGTAGAATAAAATAAAGCACACAAAATTCACACTTCAAAAAATACAGCTCAAGGGCTGGAGATGGTTCGGTTGTTAAAGGCACTGGCGACTCTTCCAGAGAACCGAGGCCCAACTCCCAGCACCCACATGGCAGCTAACAATCATCTGTAAGTCCAGGGTATCCAATATCATCTTCCAGCATCTGCAGGGCATTACATGCACATACAAAACTAAAATTAAAAAAAAAAAAAAAAAAAAGTGACTCTAGATGGGGCAACTAGTCCCCAGTATATGAACTTGCACTGAGCAACATCTAAGGACACTAACTTGACACAACGGGCTTTGACACAGAGGACAGAATGTATGAATTACAGTGGGGGGGGGGGTCTGTGGGAGAATGCCAGTGGGGTAAGGGGTTATAGAGATGACTGGGATGTCCTACATGAAATACACAAAAATTCAATTAAAAGAAAAAAAAACATTTAGAGAACTGGTGTGGACCTGAAGCCAGAATGTAGGTGCTAGCCTTCTAGCCTTCTCTTAAAAAGCTTGAAGCTCCTCCAACAGAAATATTCATGGCATCACAGGGCATGGTGGCACATACTTTTAATCCCAGCACTTGGGAGGCAGAGGTAGGCAACTATGAGTTCAAGGCCAGCCTGGTCTACATAGTGAGTTCCAGGATAGCTAAAACTACAGGGAGACCCTGTCTCAAAACGATATAAATAAATAAATAAATAAATAAATAAATAAATAAATAAATAAACCACACATCTGTAGCATGAATAAATGTATATTCATGGCATAAATAAAACAATAAAATTCATTATCTGAAAGGACTGGGGTTCTCATCTTGGGCTTCCACACACACACACACACCCCTCCTCGCCTTCTTTTTTGGTCTTTTTGAAACATCACTAGCTGGCATGAAACTCTTTATGTAGATCAGGCTGGCCTCAAACTCACAGAAATCTGACTGCTTGTACCTCTGCTTCCCAAGTGGTGGAGTAAAAGCTGTACGTCACCACACCCAGCTAATCATTATTTTTATTTATTTATTTTTATTTTTTTAATTTTTTGGTCTATTCAAGACAGGGTATCCCTGTAGCCCCAGCTGGCCTGAAACTCACTCTGTAGACCAGGCTGGCCTTAAACTCACAAAGATCCGTCTGCTTCTGCCTCCCAAGTGCTAGGATTAAAGGCATGTGCCACCATGCCCGACAATCCCTATTTTTAAAGACTCTAATGTAACAACCAAGTATTTGTGCTGATATCATAATAGTATAGATGGTTTTTAAGTACTTAAAACAAGTATCCATAACACGAAATATGGACTCTTTAAGATTAACAGGCAAAATAATACTGTGTATGGGGAAAGAACATTAGCTCTTTATCAAACTACAAGGATTGCTTAGAAATAGTAATTAGGGGCTGGAGAGATGGCCTGGCGGTTAAGAGCGCCAACTGCTCTTGCAGAGGACCTGGGTTCGATCCCCAGTACCCACATGGCATCTAAGAACCATCTTCAAACTCCAGTTCCAGGGGAATCCGACACCCTCTTCTGACCTCCTTGGCACTGCACAACACGGGTGCACAAACCCACGTGCAGACAGTACACTCATACACATAAAAAATAATAAATAAAAATTTAAAAAAAGAAATAGTAATTAATCTAATCAGGTGTACTTTAATCTAAATGAAAGTACTCCTTGTACATTCTGGGCTGGAGAGATGGCCTAGTGGTTAAGAGTGCCAACTGCTCTTACAGAGGACCCAGGTTCCATCCCCAGCACCCACATGGCGGCCAAGAACCATCTGAAACTCCAATTCCAAGAAAACTCCAGTTCCAGGGGAATCTGACACCCTCTTCTGACCTCCGCGGCATTGCACGACACGGTGCACAAACTTGCATGTAGATAGTACACTGATACACATACAGAAATAAATAAATGCCGGGCGTGGTGGCGCATGCCTTTAATCCTAGCACTTGGGAGGCAGAGGCACCTGGATCTCTGTGAGTTTGAGGCCAGCCTGGTCTACAGAGTGAGTTCCAGGACAGCCAGAGCTACAGGAGGCTAGAGAGATGGCTCAGATGGTTAAGAACACAGACTGCTCTTGCAGAGGACCCAGGTTCAATTCCCAGCACCCACATGGCAGCTAAGAACCATCTTTAACTCCAGTTCCAGGGGAATCCAACAAGCTCTTCTGCCCTCTGCAACACTGCAACAGGGGTGCACCAACCTACATGCAGACAGTACACTCATACACATAAAAAAAAAAAAAAAAATCAAGTGTCTAATCCTAATATACCTGGGTAGGGGAATGTGTTACTCTTACCTCACAAAACAGCTTCATTTTCCAAGATTTTGTGGCCCTTAAAATTAACACTTAATGGCTAGGGAAGAAAGACATAGTAAAGTACGTACTTATCACGCAGGAAGGCCTGGGAATAGTTCGTAGTACGATTATCACAAATAACTGCTCTTGTCTAAGTGCTCTAAATGATTAGGAAAAAATGGTTTAAAGAACATGAAATCACTTAGCAGGTACAAGTGTTTGCTGCCAGGCCTGACAACTACAGTTTGAACCCCAGGACTCACACAACACAAGGGAAGAACCCACTTCTGTTAAGTTGTCCTCTAACCTCCATACATGCACCGTGGCACCCCTCACCCACATTAATTTAAGAAAAAAGCAACCCAGGCGTGGTGGCACATGCCTTTAATCCCAGAAGAGGCTCCCCCCTCCCTTTTTTTTTAAGTTGAGAATGACAGAAACTTGAACAGGGGGCAGAACTGAACCAAGATGGAAGAGATCGGGGCAAATCCAAGCAGAGGGAATTGCAAATTCATGCCTTACAAAGCAAGCACTAAACTCTCACTCTAGTGGTAAGAAGGATTTTAAAACATAAAAGACAGAGACTGACCACAGGCCAAATACAGGAGAAAATAAATGGAATACTGCAAGTTTTTCTTAAGTGCTTTTCAGTAATGCAATGTTCAATTAAGTTAAGAACTACTAACCTATAGCAATAAAGTAGAGAATTTAAGTAAAAACTTTCCAGAGTAAGATGGCAAATGTGACTTAGAACTGTCAAAAGGTTGTTTCATGTATACCTGAACAGCTATGGCAAAGCTACAAAGAAATAAAAAATGATGATGTTGGACATGGTGGCACACAGGCCTGTAACTGAAGCACTTAGGAGCTCATCCGGGCAACAAAGTAAAACAACATCTAAAACAAAACCACCATATAACAACAATGCCACCAAGGCTAATTCCATCCATATTCTTTCCCTGGGCTTGCAGTTTAGAATTGTGGTACCACCAGTGCAGTAACTAGTTAATTCAAGGTGTCTTGGTGCTTTACAAAACAGAACTTACTGCTACACAGAAAAATAAATCTTTACATAGAAAATGTAAATCCCAGCACTAGGGGAAGCAGATCTCTGTGAGTTCAAGGCCAGCCTGGTCTACACAGCAAGTTCCAGGCCAGCTGGGGTTACAGGGAAGACCCTGCCTCAAAAAAGACCAAAAAAGAGAGAAAATGTAAAATAACACTCTTTCTTCTAACACTCAACAATAGCTAACTTTGAAAATATGTAGATTTGGGGCTGGAGAAATGGCCTAGCGGTTGAGAGCGCCGACCGCTCTCACAGAGGACCCGGGTTCGATCCCCAGCACCCACATGGCAGCTGAGAACCGTCTGTAACTCCAATTCCAGGACAACTCCAGTTCCAGGGGAATCCGACACCCTCTTCTGACCTCCGTGGCATTGTACGACATGGGTGCACAGACCTGCATGCAGACAGTACATTCATACCCCAAATAAATAAATAAATAAATAAATAAATAAATAAATAAATAAATAAATAAATAAAATTTAAGTCTGTGATGTGTCCAAACCTTAGCAGTTGACGATTTTCCAAAACACAAGAAGCCTTCCACAGTTTCTTTTTCAATTATCCTCTAATATATCTTTCCTGGTTTTAAAGCATATTTAATCTTGACCTCACTGTGGATATTTACGCTGTTATCAGTTTTATTGTACTAAAATGAACTGGCTGTTCAAATAGGTAGATAGGAACACTAACAGAATATGGGTATCATGCTACAAAATAAAAGCTCAAACAAGCTACACAATTTTATTTTATTTTTTTAAATTTTTTAAAATTTATTTTTGTATGTGTATGAATGTACTGTCTGCATGTAGGTCTGTGCACCCGTGTTGTGCAATGCCTCGGAGGTCAGAAAAGGGCATCGGATTCCCCTGGAACTGGAGCTAAAGATGCTGGGGATAGAACCCGGGTCCTCTGCAAGAGTAGTCGGCATTTTTTTTTTTTTTTTTATTTTTAAGGTAGGGTCTCCCTTTAATCCCAGCTGGCCTGGAGCTTGCTCTGTAGACCAGGCTGGCCTTGAACTCACAGAGATCCGCCTACTAGTGCTGGGATTAAAGGCATGCGCCACCACGCCCACTGCTAGGCTATCTCTCCAGCCCCCAAGCTACACAATTTTAAACACATACTATGTGCAAATGTAAAGTGAAAATATGGTACTACTTAAATTCTTGTTTGTCTTATTTTAATTATGTGAACACCATGGGCTGGTGAAATAGTTCAGTGGATAAAGGCACTTGCTACCACACCTGACAGACTGAATTCAATCCCCAAGATGCATATGATCAAAAGCGAGAACCAACTCCTCAAAGCTGTCTGACTCTCCACATGTGTATTACAGAACATACACCTTACACCTACATCTACACCCACACACACACATGTAAAAACAATAATAAAGGACAGCAACTGGTAAGGAAGGTGAATACCACAGCACAAGTAACTCAAACCTTACATATCTTTCATTTAATAAGACTGCCTAGCCAGATATGGTAGCACATGCCTTTAATCCCAACACTCAGGAGGCAGAGGCAGGTGGATCTCTGTGGTTTCAAGGCCAGCCTGGTCTACAGAGTGAGTTCCAAGCCAGTTGGGGCTACCGGGAGACTGTGTGTGTGTGTGTGTATGTGTGTGTGTGTGTGTGTGTGTGTCTCTCAAAAAAAAAAAAAGCCTAATATGCATACCTGCCCAAATAATTATAGTTGACTTGTCCACCATCTCCACCATCATCAGAACCACTACAGTTCGGATTCTGAATAAGCTTCACATTCACGTACTTTATGACTGAGCAGATAAGGCTGGTAAGTGAGAGAGCAATGAAACATACCAACAAGGGCTTAAATTAGGAAGTACAAAGTAAGTTTTGATAATCAACTCTCTCAGATTGGAATCTTAAGACAGCAATAATGCGCCGGGCGTGGTGGCTTATGCCTTTAATCCTAGCACTCGGAAGGCAAGAGGCAGGCGGATCTTTGTAAGTTCAAGGCCAGCCTGGTCTGCAGAGCGAGTTCCAAGACAGCTGGGGCTACAGGGAGACCCTGTCTCAAAAAGACCAAAAAACAAAACAAAAAACAAAGACAGCAATCAGCCAAAGTAAAGCTTGGGCTGGAGAGGTAGCTCAGTTTTGTTAGGTACACATACTGCTCTTGCAGAAATGGGGCCAGGTGTGGTGGCGCACGCCTTTAATACCAGCACTTGGAAGGCAGAGGCAGGCAGATCTCTGTGAGTTTAAGGCCAGCCTGGTCTACAGAGTGAGTTCCAGGACAGCCAGAGATACAGGGAGACCCTGTCTCAAAAAGACACACACACACACACACACACACACACACACACACACACACACTCACACACACACACACACACACAAGAAATGGAAACCAGCTGTGTGGTGCTCATGTTTGTAATCCTTATTACTCATGGAGACTGAAGCAGGAGAACTGCAGCAAGTATGAGGGCAGCCTAGGTTAGCCAGGTCCCATTGAGTAAGGCTCTGTCTAAAAAAGCCAAGGAGATGTGAGCTCAGTGCAGAGGCACATGCCTTTAGTACCAGCACAAGGTGGGCAGAGGCGGGCAGATCTTTGTGAAATCAAGGGCAGTCTCATATATGGTCTATGGAGAGTTCCAGGTCAGCTGGGGTTATAGGGAAAAATTGACTTAAAAAAAAAAAAAGGAGGAGGAAAAGGCAAGGGAAGAGGGGAGGGGAGGGGAGGGGAGGGGAGGGGAGGGAGAAGCAGAAGAGAAGGGGAGATGGGATTCAGAGGTAATTTGCCAAAGGTTGATACATTATCAGTTGGCAAGGCAACATTCAAACTGAACCAAGTATGTGTCCCTCAAACCTTACAGAACTGACTGTTATGTTCCTCATTCTTAAAGCACTGCTCTAAACTAATTTCAGTGTGAAACAATCATAAATTAGGACTGTAAGAAACTCTTGGAATAGAAACATTAAGTTATTCTTTACTGCAGTTGGAAAAGGAAGAATGAGAACATGCTAAGAAACGGATTGGCGATTTAAAGGAAACAATCTGCTATTCAATCTTCCTGGTCTCTATTCCCAAGAGTATAGTACTTCTATAGTTATCAACTTACTAATTCAGTATTAGATCTAGATTCATAAAAGCTCACTGATTAGCTTTTATAATAGTTATTAAAACTGTTTAATAGTAAGCCAGGAGTGGTGGCAATAATGTCTTATGTTTTGACACAGAAGGCAAAAGGAAAAACAGATTAATTGGATTACAGAAGGCACTTACACAAACCTCAATGGGAAAAGTCAAACTCTATGTGGCCTCTTGATGCAATCAAGACACAGGACACAGAGATGAAGGTGCCGCCATGACACCATACACTACTCTAAAGCAAGCAGTAACAAGAGAACACTAACAATACAGAGTACAGTAAAAAGTCAGTGAGATAGTTCCGAAGCAAAACACTCACAAATTCAATACATGCAACCCACAAATAGATAGAAAAAAACTGATTTATTACACTAAACATTTCCTCAGACATCCACACCAGTATCACGGCACACCTACTACCATCCCCACATGATCCACAAATTAATCATCCTCCACATGATGCACAAAGACACACAATAAAATTAAAGTGAAACAAAATGATTAACAATCCAAGAGCATAAAATTATGTACCCATAGTTCCTACAAATTCCACATACGTTGCTCTATGACCCACCAATTCCAATCATAGATAATAGAATGTACACACACACACACACAAATATGTAGATGTAACATTTTTGTTTTGTTCTTTTTGAGACAAGGTCTCCCTTTAGCCCCAGCTGGCCTGGAACTCCCTACATACATCAGGCTGGCCTCTGCCTCTTCCTCTGCCTCCTAAGTGCTGGGATTAAAGATGTGAACCGGCATGCCCAGCTTGTATATGCAATTTTATAGCAATACTAATTATAATAGTCAACAGGTATAAAGACCACAAAGCAGTAACAGATGCTCAAAATTTTTTTTAGCTCTGGGATAATATACTCCCAGCATGTGTACAGCTCTGGAAGGGGTGGGGAGAGACAGTAGCTGCTGATTAATCACAATACACATCATTGTCTTCTTAGTAATAGGAATTCATAAAATGTTCAGTGAAATAACCCTAGCAGAGTGGATAACATAAGAAATTAATCTTTAAGGGAAAGGGATGGAGGCAGTGAGATAGCTCACCAGGTTAAGGCCTCCTGCCAAGTTTGAAGACCTAAATTCACTGTTAAAGATTCCTGACAATTCAGACAGTATTTCTTCATCAGTTGTCTATTCTACGTGTTTATAAAACTAGACAATGAAAGTAGCTATTAAAGTACTTATATTTTGGGGCTGGAGAGATGGCCTAGCGGTTAAGAGCACTGACCGCTCTTACAGAGGACCCGGGTTCGATCCCCAGCACCCACATGGCGGCCGAGAACCGTCTGAAACTCCAGTTCCAGGGGAATCCGACACCCTCTTCTGACCTCCGCGGCATTGCACGACACGGGTGCACAAACCTGCATGCAGACAGTACATTCATACACATACAGAAATAAATAAAATTAATAAAAAAAATTTTTTTAAAGTACTTATATTTTTATTTACAAGACTTAAAATATGAAACTATTTAAAAATTTTTTTTATTATTTATTTTCGTATGTGTATGAATGTATTGTCTGCATGCAGGTCTGTGCACCCGTGTCGTGCAATGCTGCAGAGGTCAGAAGAGGGTCTCGGATTCCCCTGGAACTGGAGTTCTCCTGGAATTGGAGTTACAGATGGTTCTTAGCCGCCATGTGGGTGCTGGGGATCGAACCCGGGTCCTCTGCAGAGCAGTCGGTGCCTCCAACCCTGCTAGGGCTATTCTTCTCCAGCCCCCATGATGAAACACTATTTTAATATAGTAAAAATAGAATTTTCTATTTTTTTTATTTTCTAAACAAATTCACTTATATATTTCCAAATGTAAAATGTAAACAAAAGTAAAAGAAAAGGAATAATCATCTGGATTAAGATCTTTGTTTTCGAAATCACATTAGAAGTTGGGTAGAATGAAAGGGAGGGAAGGATGCGGATGTTAATATGATCCAAATACGCATTGTGTATTAACACTCTGAAATTCTCAAGAATAACAAACATGTTCTTTAAAAAATCTGTATTTAGCTGGGCGTGGTGGCCCTACGCCTTAATCCTAGCACTTGGCGGCAGGTAGAGCAGGGAGCTCTCTGTGAGTTCAAGGCCAGGCCTGGTCTACAAGAGTGAGTTTCCAGGACAGCTGGGGCTACAGGGAGACCCTGTTTCCAAAGACAAAAAAAAAAAAGTCTGTATTTAACAGGAGAGCTCTGATATCAGCAATGGATTATTCTACTAAGGAGATGTTGGCCAGGGGATCCAAGCCCCCCCCCCCAAAAATAAAGGCTTCTTGCCTGTAAACTGGGATACCTGCAAGAAGACAGGTGATAAGGCCCAGCTGTTGAAGACCAGATGCAAGCATGGGAAAGATGTATTGAGACCACACTTGCAAGTGTACAGTTGGTCTCTGGAATACCAGAGAGTGTTACCAAAGGCCACTAAACCAATAAAGCAAATATGGGTCTCCTTGAGTCAAGCAAGACTCCTCCGTCAGCACTAGCCACACCTCACCTGCCTGGAAATACTGTGCAGCAGTGGCAGCCATATGCCTGTATATCCCAAATCTAATTGGCTATTGGCTCTCTCCTTGGAGGAATAACCCATGGCTGATGCCACAAGATTACATCCTCTAATGGTCAGGAGATGTTATAAGCCACAGTAAGACCCTGTCATATTTAACAGAAAAAATGTAATTCATGGACTAACTACAACAGAACTACATACTCAAAAGAAAAGCACTGTCAACGTTAAAATTTTTTAAATTTGTGATACAATTTACCAAAGGCAATTTTTCTTTTTCAAGGCAATCAAACTTAAATCTTTTTATTGTGATAAACAAAACATGAAAGATGTACTTTTTTTGTTGTTTTTATTTTTTGGTCTTTTTGAGACAGGGTCTCCCCTTTAGTCCCAGCTGGCCAGGAACTCAGAGATCTGTCTGCCTCTGCATCCCAAATGCTGGGATTAAAGGCATGCACCACCACGCCTGGCGAAAGCTGTACTTCTTTAATGGGGTACCAAGTAATATTCAATATATGTACACACTGTACAATGTTTAAGAAAAAAAAGTAATCCTATTACCATTAGAACCCATGAGACAGTAGGCATAAATCTCATTTTCACTTACATGACTTTCTTTAATATTCTCTAGCATGTTCACAGTCACTACGATGCCTAAGCCCTTTATAGACATCAAAATAATCTAAATTGCCAGGGTTATTTAAGTATCATCTGTTCTGTCACAAAAAAAAGTACTAGAACGAAAGACAGGAGCTGGCATAAACATATAGGTACATGACATCATGATTAAAAATGAATAGTGTGGCCGGGCGTGGTGGCACATGCCTTTAGTCCTAGCACTTAGGAGGCAGAGGCAGGCAATCTTTGTGAGTTCAAGGCCAGCCTGGTCTACAGGGAGACCCAGTCTCAAAAAGACCAAAAAAATAAATAAATAAAAATGAATAGTTTGGCAGGGCGTGGTGGTGCACACCTTTAATCCCTGCAGAGGCAGGCAGATCTCTGTGAGTTCAAGGCCAGCCTGGTTTACAAAGTGAGCTCCAGGCCAGCTGGGACTAAAGGGAGACACGGTGTCAAAAATACCAAATAAATAAATAAATAATAAATAAATAAAATATTAAAATGAATATTTGGAGGCTGGAGGGATGGCTGAGCATCGTTAAAAGCACTGGCTACTGTTGTAGAGGACTAGGGTTCAGTTCCCAGCACCCAAGTGGCAGCTAACAACCAGTTACTCCAGAACTCCAGTTTCAGAGGGATCCTATGCCCTCTCTGACCTCCAAGGACACAGCACAACACAGGTGCACCCATACCTATATGCAAGCAAAACACTCATACACAGAAAAAATAAAATAAAATTTAAAAATGAATTATTCCTGGAGGTACCTCAACTGGGGTCCCTCAGGGAACCATCTCTCCATCTCCAGCCTCAATTACTAATGATGTTGAAAGTGTGAAAGAGAGAGGGCTGAGCAGTGGTGCCCATACCCTCTAATCCCAGCACTCAGGAAGAGGCATTGGGCAGATCTTTGTGAGTTCAAGGCCAGCCTGGTCTACATTATTGAACCCCTGTCTCAAAAATCAAAAATAAAGACAGAGAAGAGACCTGGAGTAAATGATGCAAATTAGTATTTTTGGTTATTTGCTTAAACAAAGACATGTAACAAGAACGAACCACATTCAAAAAACCAATTTCAACTCTGATGGTAGGGAGATGGTTTAGTTAGTAAAATGCCCGTGGTGTGAGTAGGCTAGTCTAGCTGAGTATGTGACCTCCAGGTTCAGTGAAGAGACCCTGCCTCATAAAAATAAAGGGAGGAGCAACCAAGGAAGACAATGGATGATGACTTCTGGCCTCCATATCCAGGCCAACAAAAAATACACGTATACTATACAAACATTTAAAAACAAGCAACTAAAAAAAAAAAAAAAAAAAAAAAAAAAAAAAAAAAAAAAAAAAAAAAAAAAAAAAAAAAAAAAAAAAAAAAAAACCACTCAAGCTATCCTTACAAAACAAACTAATAAAACAGGTCGACCAATATTCTGAAAAGATTCTTTGCAAATTAGTGTGCAGGTTAAATTTAAGCAAATGGAGCACTTCCCAAAATCCCTGTATCAAAAAAAAAGCAAGTAGCTTTGAAATACTACTCAGTTACTTGGAATACAGAGCTAGTGAGAGCTAGTGAGGATTTACTTGGTTTTTTGTATCATGGAACTATTTAAATACAAAAAAAGAAGTTTTGATGATTAAAAGTCTGCTTTCTGAAAATATTAAAAAGAGCTGGAGTGATGGCTCAGTGGCTAAGAGCTCTGAGTGCTCTTGCAGAGGACCCCGGTTCAATTCCCAGCACTCACATGGTGGCTAAGAACCTTCTTTAAGCAGGGCATGGTGGCGCATGCCTTTAATCCTAGCACTCAGGAGGTAGAGGCAGGTGGATCTCTGTAAATTCAAGGCCAGCCTGATCTACAAAGTGAGTTCCAGGCCAGTTGGGGCTATAGGGAGACCCTGTCTCAAAAAAAAAAACAGATAAAACATCTATTTTCTAAGATCTGGAAAGATGAAGTATTTCCAATATTCTGAGAGCTCAAAGGAGAAGATGACAAGACAAATAAGTAAACTACAATTTCTATCATATCCAAGACTGATCTGATCTTTGTTGTTTTTTGTTTCACTGGGACAGGGACTCACTATGTAGCCCTGGCAGGTCTGAACTCCCAATATAGACTAGGGTGATCTTGCCCTGATCTTGCCTCCTCAGTGCTGGGATTAAGGGCATATATATATATATGGTGTATACACACACACACACACCTCACCTGGCCAACTCTAATACTTTTTAATGAAAATTACTGCATCTACTTAATCACCAACGAATCAATAAAACATACAAAGATATTCAATGGCACTGTTACTTCATGAGAATTTAAGACATTTTCAGCCTATCAACTCAGCAAACATTTTGAAACTTTTAAAATCTTTATTAGCCACCTACTCCCATGTGCACGTATGCTCCTTCTATGGTGTGGGGCCCAGGGACTGAACTCAGATCATCAGGATTGGCAGCAGATGATGAAAAGCAGAAGAGGGTGTCAGATCCCCTGAAACTGGAGTTAAGGACATTTGTTAGCTACCATGTGGGTGTTGGGAACAAAACCTGAGTTCCCTGCAAGAGCAGCCAGTGAGTGCTCTTAACAGGTGAGCCATCTCTCCAACCCTGTAACATTTTTTAGTTTTTTCCTTTTTTTGGTATTTTTGAGGCGGGGTCTCCCAGTACCAGCTGTCCTGGATCTCACTTTGTAGACCAGGCTGGCCTTGAACTCACAGAGATCCACCCACCTCTACCTCGGGAGGGCTGGGATTAAAGGCGGGATTAAAGGTGCGAGTCGCCACGCCCAGCTCATTTTTAACTAAATAAAACATAAAAAAGTACATAAAATCAAACCAAACCAACTTTGAAAATCTATTCTGTCATAAGCCAGGTAATCAATCAAACGGCATTTTCCAAGTGGCATACATCTGCAATTTTGGCACTCAACAGGCCAAAGCAGAACTTTGGGTTTAAGGCTATCAGGCTATCATAGTGAGTTTCTGCTGTGGTGGGGAAGAAGACCCACAGCTAAAAGAGAGAAAACAAAAAAGAAAAGCAAAAACACAAGTGAAATGATCATGAAGATGCTCTGTCCATATTAACTTTCTTTTTTTTTTGTCTTTTTGAGACAGGGTCTCCCTGTAGCTCCAGCTGTCCTGGAACTCACTCTGTAAACCAGGCTGGCCTTGAACTCACAAAAATCCACCTGCCTCTGCCTCTCAAGTGCTAGGATTAAAGGCGCGTACCACCATACCCGGCCATACTACGTTTCCTACAATCCTTTAGTTCATTCTTTTGACATCTATTCTAGAAAGCAACAAACATCTAAATAATTAGTTTGAGTCCACGAATTCTCTCAGTAGGCCCTATCTTGAGACTCAATTGTGAAAAGCACAAGCTTCCAAGAAATCCACAATAGCATATTTAAACAGGCTTTTAGTTTTCTAAACTATGTGGCAAAACTTAATACACATAAAATAAAAACACAAATGGTACCTTAAAAAAACAGAAAAAGGAGCTGTGATACAGCTCAACCAAGGACATAAAGTCAGTTGGTACTCAGAATTCTCATATCTTCACTGATCCTAAGAGTAAAGTAGAAAAATCTCACCCACCTGAATTTGATATTTTACTTTATTATTTATTTATGTGTCTTTTTGACACAGGGTCTCCCTGTCTCACTCACCGTGAGTTCAAGGCCAGCCTGATCTACAAAGGGAGTTCCAGGACCGCTCTTGCAGAGGACCCGGGTTCGATCCCCAGCACCCACATGGCGGCCGAGAACGTCTGAAATTCCAATTCCAGGAGAACTCCAGTTCCAGGGGAACCCGACACCCTCTTCTGACCTCCGCAACATTGCACGACACGGGTGCACAAACTTGCATGCAGACAGTACATTCATACACATACAGAAATAAATTAATAAAAAAAAATTTTTTTAAAGGAAAGGTACCTCTCCCCAAAATTAAAAACCTGAATATGCTCAAAATGCAAGAAAATTAAGTTTTCCCTCTTAATTATGTGTATATGTTTATGTCTGTGTGTGGGTTTGTGCACAAGAGTTCAAAGCATCTAATAATCCAGGAGCTGGAATGGGCAGTTGTGAGCTGCCTGATATGGGATATGGGTGCTGAGGATCTAATTAAAATCCTTTGCAAGAGCTTCATACACTCTTAACTGCTGAGTCCTCTGGTGCTGAGAATATAATTAAAATCCTTTGTGGGGCTGGAGAGATGGACTAGCGGTTAAGATCACCGACTGCTCTTGCAGAGGACCTGGGTTCGATCTCCAGCACCCACATGGAGGCTAAGAACCGTCTGTAACTCCAATTCCAAGAGAACTCCAGTTCCAGGGGGAATCTGAGACCCTCTTCTGACCTCCTTGGCACTGCACGATACAGGTGCACAAACCTACATGCAGACAGGACATTCGTACACGTAAATAAATAAAATCCTTTGCAAGAGCCACATACACTCTTAACTGCTGAGTCCTCTTCTCCAGCGATGAAGGTATGTTTGTTTATTTATGTGTTAATTTATGTGTTTATTTATTTATTTATTTATATGAATGTACTGTCTGCATGTAGGTTTGTGCACCCGTGTTGTGCAATGCCCTGGAGGTCAGAAGAGGGTGTCGGATTCCCCTGGAACTGGAGTTAAAGACGGCTCTTACATGCCATGTGGGTGCTGGGAATGGAACCCAGGCCCTCTGCAAGAGCAGTTGGCACTCTTAACCACTAGGCCATCTCTCTAGCCCTGAAGGTATGCATTTTCTACTGCTAGTTTAAAAAAAAAATTTTTTTTTTTGAGACAGTCTCCCTTTTAATCCCAGCTGACCTGAAACTCCCTATGTAGTCCAGGCTGACCTTGAACTCACAGAAATCCACCTGCCTCTGCCTCCCAAGTGCTGGGATTAAAGACATGTGCCACCACGCCCAGATTAAAAAGAAGCTTCTTGGAGTTGGAGTGCGCGACTGCTCTTGCAGAGGACCCAGGTTCGGTTCCCAGCACCCACATGGTGGCTGAGAACCATCTTTAACTCTAGTTCCAGGAAAATCCGACACCCTCTTTTGACTTCCCTGCGTTGCACAACATGGGTGCATAGACCTGCATGCAGACAGTACATTCATACACATACAAAATAAATAAATAAATATTAAAAAGGCGCTTCTTAGCCACCATGTGGGTACTGGGAATCGAACCTTGGTCTTGCAGTAGGTGCTCTTAACTGCTGAGCCATCTCTCCAGCAATGCCCCTAAAAATTCTTAGAAACAAAAACCCAGGTTCGATCCCCAGCACCCACATGGCAGCCAAGAACCGTCTAAAACTCCAATTCCAGGAGAAGTCCAGTTCAGGGGAATCCGAGACCCTCTTCTGACCTCTGCGGCATTGCACCACAAGGGTGCACAGACCTGCATGCAGACAGTACATTCATACACATACATAAATAAATAAATAAATAAATAAATAAATATTAAAAAGGAGCTTCTTAGCCACCATGTGGGTGCTGGGAATCGAACCTTGGTCTTGCAGTAGGTGCTCTTAACTGCTGAGCCATCTCTCCAGCAATGCCCCTAAAAATTCTTAAAAACAAAGACCCGGGTTCGATCCCCAGCACCCACATGGCGGCCAAGAACCGTCTGAAACTCCAATTCCAGGAGAAGTCCAGTTCCAGGGGAATCCGAGACCCTCTTCTGACCTCCGCGGCATTGCACAACAAGGATGCACAGACCTGCATGCAGACAGTACATTCATACACATACAGAAATAAATAAAAAATTAAAAAAACAACAACAAAAAAACTTCTTACTGAGCCTTTGTGCATTTCATACAACCTTTCTCAATCAAATTTAGGCCTGTTTCCCCATCCATGTCCTACCCCCCACCAGACCTCATGAATTCTGCCATACATGTTAAGTCGTGTCTTGCATGTTTTTCCTAGTGTTTTTAAACTTTAAGTTTACTGTTTTGGTGAGATCTTCGAACAAGTCTTTTGTTGTTGTTGTTGTTCCCTTTAATTTTGTATTACTCCAAAATACACATACATTCCACATATGCCAAAATGACAGAGTATAAGGATTTAGTGCTAGGATCCACAAATGAGGGACACCATACATTGTTTTTCTGGGATTGTGTTACTTCGCTTAGCATAACGGCTTCAGGTTCCATACATTCACCTGCAAATTTCATGTGTTATCTTTCTTTACCACTGCATAGAACTCCATTGTGTAGATGTACCACATTTTCATTACCCACTCATCAGTTGAGGGACACCTGGGTTGCTTCCAGCTCTTTGCTATTGTGCAAAGAGCTGCAATAAACATGACTGTGCATGTATCTTTGCAACAGGATGAATCTTTTGGGTATATACCCAGGAGTGGTATGACTGGATCAAGTGGTAGGCTAGGTTAAAGTAAAAAATGTAACTGGCAGATCTTTGTGAGTTCAAGGCCAGCCTGGTCTATAATGTGAGTTCCAGGACAGCTGGGGCTACAGGGAGACCCTGTCTTGAAAAGACCAAATATATATATAAACACTGGTAATGACGCTGGGCGTGGTGGTGTAAGCCTTTAATCCTAGCACTCGGGAGGCAGAGGCAGGAGGGTCTCTGTGACTCCAAGGCCAGCCTGGTCTTCAGAGTGAGCTCCAGGCTAGCTGGGACTAAAGGGAGACCCTGTCTCAAAAAGACCAAAAAACATATATAAATAAATAAAATAACTGGTAAGATAGTATATAACTATGTTATTTAATCTGACCAACCTAAAAAAAAAAAATACTTCAAATATTTATAAAAAGCCAAAAAACCCAGGTCAAGTGGTCTGGGGCAAATTTTAGCTATTTTCTACATGAGGTAACAGCTGGAAATAGAAGCCACGTATCAATGTTTTTCTCCAAGTGTACTACAAAGATAAAAGGCATTTGGATCACAAGTCAAAATCTTTGACGGGAAGCCCAAAGAATCTTTCAAAATACCAGGATTATTATAATGAACATAAACCTCCAGAGTATGAAGAACACAAACATAAGACAGAATTAACCTTAGCCTTGATAGATATTTAGTTTAAGCAATTATATGTCTTGGGCCCTGAAGTAGCCTTCCTTATTCATAGTGAAATTCCAGAACACTAATAGGGATTAGCTTTAATATTAAAGGTGTGACATTGCATATGTCCTTGTTTTTATTTTAATTTTATTTTATGTTTGTATGTGTATGAATGTACTGTCTGCATGTAGGTCTGTGCACCTGTGTCGTGTAATGCCACAGAGGTCAGAAGAGGGTGTCAGATTCCAGGAACTAGAGTTAAAGACAGTTCTCAGCCACCATGTGGGTGCTGGGAATCGAACCCTGGTCCTCTGCAAGAGCAGTCGGCGCTCTTAACCACTAGGTCATCTCTCCAGCCCCATGTCCCTGTTTTTGTTTTTGTTTTTTGTCTTTTTTGAGATAGGGTCTCCCTGTAGCATGTCCCTGTTCTTAAACTGCATAACACTTCTGACATTAGTAGCCAGTGCACCAAAGAGAAAAAGTTTATACATTGTTTCATCTTTCTGTATTTTGCCCCTCCACCTCTTTCAAAGGAAAGCAGCATTTAAAAAAAAAAAAAAAAGTTACTCACAGGATTGAAAAGCACTAGGGAAAAGGCATAAATCAACATTCTTTTAAATTTTAAGGATGACTGAAGAGTTTTGCAACATCTTAAGGAATAGAATTTGAATATTATGCATCCTTGTATATTCACATATAAAACTATCATCTAAGGGCTGGAGAAATGGCTCAGTGGTTAATGATGATATCTGTTCTTACAAAGGATATGAATTAGGTTCCCAGGATCCACATAGCAACTAGCAACCTTTTCTAACTCCAGTTCCAGGGGTAGGCATTGCATGTAATTGTGCACTTACATACGCACATGCAAAACACTCATACACATAATTTTAAAACTAAAGTAAATACTATGGCTAAAGAGATGGCTTAGTAGTTAAGCTGCTCTTGTAGAGCACCCATATAGTGGCTAACAGTCAGTCCTAAACTCCAGTTCCAGGGGATCCACCATCCTCTGATAACCTCCAAGGGCATTGCACCTCAGGGTGCACTTACATACATGCAGGTAATGCACTCATACACATAAAATAGATAAAATATTTGTAAAAATAAAATCTTAAAACTATCACAGGGGGCTGTAGAGATAGCTCAGTGGTTAAGAGCACCAACTGTTCTTACAGAGGACTTGGGTTCAATTGCTAGCATCCACATGGTAGCTAGCAACCATCTATAACTCCAGTTCCAGGGGATCTAACACCCCCTTCTGACTTCTGCAGTATTTTACAACATGGGTGCATTTACATACACAAGGCAATAAACACACACACACATAAAATAAAGCAGAGGTCTAAATTAATATTGCACATTTTTTTCAGGACAAATACAAATACAAAAATAGTTTTGGGGCTGGAGCGATGGCCTAGCGGTTAAGAGCACCGACCACTCTTGCAGAGGACCCGGGTTCAATCCCCAGCACCCACATGGCGGCCAAGAGCCGTCTGAAACTCCCAATTCCAGGAGAACTCCAGTTCCAGGGGAGTCCGACGCCCTCTTCTGACCTCCGCGGCATTGCACGTCACGGGTGCACAGACTTGCATGCAGACAATACATTCATACACATACGAAAATAAAATTAAAAAAAAAATCTCCCTTTAAAAAAAAATATTTGATTAAACATGACTGTGTTCCAATAAAGCTTTATTAACCAATACTAGCCTCTGGCTACATTTGCACTACAGGACTAATTCTGCCAACTAAACTAATACCATCATAAACCATGTGATCTTTTAAATTTTATTACATTTATTTCTCATAGCACATTTCTCTTAAGTGACAATGATTTCTTTGACACTAGTCACATCAGTGACCTATGTAAACAGCTTAACTCTCTCTAGGCTGTGGACAGAATCTGAGCATCTCTATTTCCCATAACGTAAAATTCAAAACAAAACCTTTTTTTTCAAATAAAAAAATACTTCTGAAATTATAATTTGTCAAACAGCATTTTTAGTAAGATCAATGCCCTCCCTCTTTTTTGTTTTATCTTAAAAATAAAAGACACTGGCTCAATAGATTGTGATTTCAATATTAGACTCAGTCTGGATGGCAAATACCAGTTATCCCAGACATCAGAAATTCAACACAGGAGGATCACAAGTTTGAGGTTAGCCTGGGCCGTAAGAGTACTTGCATGCCTGACAACCTGAGTTTGATCCCCAGAGCCCACATGCTGAAAAAAAAAGAGAACCAACTCCCTCAAACTGTTCTCTTACCTCCACACATGTGCCACGGCACTCACATGTGCCCACTTACAAAAATGAGTGTAAACAAAATTAAGACTTAGTATCAAATCCATTACTAAAGGTGAGGGGTTTTGTTTTGCTTTTACAGTCTCTGTTTATCTCTTGTAAAACATATGTAACACTACCTGTTTATGAAGACTAGGAATATTTAAAAGCATGTTTTATCTTGTAACTTCTCTATATAGAAACTTACAAAACTTTTCATGAACAGAGCTAAGATTATTTTGTCAACGAAAACTTTAGTTAAAATGGGGTATCTCGGGGCTGGAGAGATGGCCTTGCGGTTAAGAGCGCCGACCGCTCTTGCAGAGGACCCGGGTTCGATCACCAGCACCCACATGGCGGCCGAGAGCCGTCTGAAACTCCAGTTCCAGGAGAACTCCAGTTCCAGGGGAATCCGAGACCCTCTTCTGACCTCCGCGGCATTGCACGACACGGGTGCACAGACCTGCATGTAGACAGTACATTGATATACATACCGAAATAAATTAAAAAAAATTTATTCATTATTTTTTATGTGTCTGAGTGTACTGTCTGCATGTAGGTTGGTGCACCCTTGTTGTGCAATGCCGTGGAGGTCAGAAGAGGGCGTCGGATTCCTCTTGAACTGGAGTTAAAGACGGATCTTAGCTGCCATGTGGGTGCTGGGAATCGAACCCGGGTCCTCTGCAAGAGCAGTCGGTGTTCTTAACCACTGAGCCATCTCTCCAGCCCCTGTAATTTTAATTTTTAAAAGATTTGTTTTGCTTTTAATTATATGTGTGTGTGTGTGTGTGTGTATCTGTGCACACACATGTATGCATGTGAGTGCAGGTGCCTATGGAGTCTAGAAGGGGCCATCAGATCCCCCGGAGCTGGAGTTACAATGGTGAGCTGCCCAACATGGATGCTGGGAACCATACTGAGCTCCTTTGCAAGAGCAGCCAGTGCTCTTAATCACTGAGCCATCTCTTTAATCCCCTAAATCCTGTTCTAAGAGCATCTCTGTTAAAAAAAAAAACAACAGCAGCCGGGCTTGGTGGCGCTCGCCTTTAATCCTAGCACTTGGGAGGCAGAGGCAGGCAGATCTCTGTGCATTCAAGCCCAGCCTGGTCTACATATCGAGTTCCAGGCTAGTTGGGGCTACAGGGAAACCCTGTCTCAACAACAACAACAAAAAAAACACAAACAACAACAACAACAACAAAAACCCCAAAAACCAAAACAAAAAAACAACATAGGAATTTTGGAGAAGATTCTTGGTTTCGACCTGCAGAAGCCCAACCTCAACTGACTTGAGGAAGACTTAATTTGTTGGTGCAAGTAACAGTTCTCCTAAGAGCTTCTCTCTCCAAGGTCTCCATAGCAACCCCAGGTTGGGCTGCTAGGGTTACATATCCCTACCAGTCTGCGGCTAGGTTGAGGAAGGACTCTGATTGGCCATTCTGAGACCTGGCTGGGACAGCATGGTGCTTACCCATGATTACTGTCTCTTCATAGCCAGGAGGTTGGGGCGGGAGCGCTCCCCAAATGCACCAGGCAAAGGATGGCTGAGGAGACCATTCCTGGGAGACACTGTTCTGCATGTGGGGACAGCTACCAAGAACAGGACGGAAAATGCTGCCTGTCTACTGTGTGGGGCAGGGCGTTGCTCAAGGCAGGGGCTGGGGCTGCCCCTCCTTCGGGCTCTCGCCTGTCTCTTCTGTTCCTCCTTTGTGTACCCTTCATCTTTTTCAAGGCCAAGAGACTTTGATACCTGANAGGCTGGCCTTGAACGCACAGAGATCCACCCACCTCTACCTCGGGAGGGCTGGGATTAAAAGGCGGGATTAAAGGTGCGAGTCGCCACGCCCAGCTTCATTTTAACTAAATAAAACATAAAAAATACAAAAATCACAACCAAACCAACTGTGAAAATCTATTCTGTCATAAAGCCAGGTAATCAATCAACGTGCATTTTCCAATGGTGGCATACATCTGCAATTTGGCACTCAACAGGCCAAAGCAGAACTTTGGGTTTAAGGCTATCAGGCTATCATAGTGAGTTTCTGCTTGTGGGGGGCAGAAGACCCCACAGACTTAAAAAGAGAGAAACAAAGAAAAAGCAAAGAAACACACAGTGAAATGATCATGAAGATGCTCTGTCATATTAACTTTCTCTTTTTTTTTTGTTTTTTGGAGACGGGTCTCCTGTATGCTCCAGTTGTCCTGGAATCACTCTGTAAAAACCATGCTGGCCTTGAACTCACAAAAATCCACCTGCCTACTGCCTCTCCAGTGCTAGGATTAAAGCGCGTACCACCATACCCGGCCATACTACGTTTCCTACAATCCTTTAGTTCATTCTTTTGACATCTATTCTAGAAAGCAACAAACATCTAAATAATTAGTTTGAGTCCACGAATTCTCTCAGTAGGCCCTATCTTGAGACTCAATTGTGAAAAGCACAAGCTTCCAAGAAATCCACAATAGCATATTTAAACAGGCTTTTAGTTTTCTAAACTATGTGGCAAAACTTAATACACATAAAAATAAAAACACAATGGTACCTTAAAAAAACGAAAAAGGAGCTGTGATACAGCTCAACCAAGGACATAAAGTCAGTTGGTACTCAGAATTCTCATATCTTCACTGATCCTAAGAGTAAAGTAGAAAAATCTCACCCACCATATTGATATTTGTAACTTTATATTTTATTTGTTTTTTGGGGGTTATTTTGGATCAAGGCCCTAGTCTCTCACCGGGTGACTTCCAAGGGAGTGTCTCCAGAGTCCGACGCTCTTGAGGGACCCGGTTCGATCCCCAGACCCACATGGCGCGCCGAGAACGTCTGAAATTCCCATTCCAAGGAGAAACTCGTCCAGGGACCCGACACCCTCTCTGACCTCGCGCAGAACATTGAGGAAACACGGGTGACAAACTTGCATGCAGACGTACATTTCATACACATACAAACATAAATTAATCAAAAAAATTTGTCCATGAAAGGAAGTAAATCTAACCCCAAATTAAAAACCTTGATATCTCAAAATGCAAGAAAATTTACCTAGTTTTCCTCTTAATTATGTTTAATGTTTAGTCTTGTGTGTGGGTTTGTGCACAAGAGTTCAAAGCATCTAATAATCCAGGAGCTGGAATGGGCAGTTGTGAGCTGCCTGATATGGGAATATGGTGCTGAGGATCTAATTAATCCTTTTGCAAGAGCTTACATGCACTCTTAACTGAGTCCCTGGTGGACGGAATATAATAAATCCTTTGTGGGGCTGGGAGAGTGACTAGCGGGTAGATCAACCGACTTGCTCTTGCAGCGGACCTGGGGTTCGATCTCCAACACCCACATTGCAGTCAAGACCGTGTAGAACTCCAATTCCAAGAGAACTCCAGTTGCCAGGGGAATCTGAGACCCTCTTCTGACCTCTTGGCACGCACGATACAGGTGCACCAAACCTACATGCAGACAGGACATTCTACACGTAAATAAATAGAATCCTTTGCAAGAGCCACATACACTCTTAACTGCTGAGTCCCTCTTTCTCCAGCGATGAAGGTATGTTTTTGTTTGAGTTTATGTGTTAATTTAATGTGTTACTTTTTATTATTTATGATGGAATGTACTGTCTGCATGTAGGTTTGGCACCCGTGTTGTGCAATGCCCTGGAGGTCAGAAGAGGTGTCGGATTCACCCTGGAAACGGGCGTCAACAGGCCGCTCTTACATGCCCATGGGTTGGCTGGGCATGAACCCAGGCCCTCTGCAAGAGCAGTTGGCACTCTACCCATCTAGGCATCTCTCTAGCCCTCAAGAAAAATATTTCTAACTAAAACAGTTTAAAAAAAAAAATTTTTTTTTTTTGAGACAGGTCCTCCTTTGTAATCCCAGCTGACCCTGAAACTGCCCTAATGTAGTCCAGGCTGCCTTGAACTCACCAAGGAACATCCACCTGCCTCTGCCCACAATTGGCTGGGATTAAAGAATGGTGCCACCACGCCCAGATTAAAAAGAAGCTTCTTGGAGTTGGAGTGCGCGACTGCTCTTGCAGAGGAACCCAGGTTGCGTTCCCAGCACCACACATGGGGCTGAGAACCACTTTAAAACTCTCCAGTTCCAGGAAAATCGCGACACCTCTTTGACTTCCCTGCCGTTGCACAACATGGGTGCAAGACTCTGCATGCAGAAGTACATTCATACACATACAAAATAAATAAATAAATATTACAAAAGGCGCTTCTTAGCCACCATGTGGGGGTTAATGGAGGATCGAACCCTTGGTCTTGCAGTAGGATGCTCTTAACTGCTGAGCCATCCCTCCAGCAATTGCCCCTAAAAATTCTTAGCACACAAAGATCAGTTCGCTCCCAGCACCGCAACTGGCAGCCAAGAACCGTCTAAAACTCCAATTCTCAGGAGAAGTCCAGTCAGCGGGAATCCGAGACCCTTTCTGACCTCCGCGGGCATTGCACCACAAGTGGGGTTGCACAAACCTGCATCAGACAGTACCATTCATTACACATACGGAAAATAAATAAATAAATAAAAATAACATATTAAAACAGCAGCTTCCTTGCCACCATGGTGGTGCTGGGAATCGTAACCTTGGGTCCTCTGCCCAGTGAGGTCTCTTAACTGCTGAGACCATCTCTCCAGCAATGCCCCTAAATTCGTAAAACACAAAGACCCCGGGTTCGATCCCCAGCACACCACATGGCGGACCAAGAACCGTTGAAAACTCAATTCCAGGAGAAGTCAGTTCCAGGGAATCCGAGTACCTCCTCCTGATCCTCCGGGCATTGCACAACAAGCGATGCACAGACCTGCCATGCAGACAGTACCATTCATAAACATACGCAAAAATAAAAACGTTAAAAAAACAACAACAAAAAAACTCGTACTGAGCTTTGTGCATTTCATACAACATCTTCTCAATCAAATTTAGCTGTTCCCATCCATGTCCTACCCCCCACCAGACCTTCATGATTCTGCCATACATGTTAGAAGTCGTGTCTTGCATGTTTTTCCTAGTGTTTTTAAACTTTAAGTTTACTGTTTTGGTGAGATCTTCGAACAAGTCTTTTGTTGTGTTTGTTGTTCCCTTTAATTTTTGTATCTAACTATCCAAAATACACATACATTCCATAATGCCAAATGACAGAGTATAAGAGTTTAGTGCTAGTAATCCACAAATGAGGACACCATACATTGTTTTTTCTGGCGATTGTGTTACTGTCGCTTAGCTATAACGGCTTTCAGGTTCCATACATTCACCTGCAAATTTCTGTGTTATCTTTCTTTACCACGCATAGAACTCCGATTGTGTAGATGTACCACATGTTTCCTTACCCATCATCAGTTGTGTGGACACCTGGGTTGTTCTCCAGTTCTTTGCTATTGTGCAAAGAGCGCAACTAAACATGGCTGTGCATGTATCTTGGCAGACTAGGATGGGTCTTTTGGGTATATTACCCAGGAGTGGTATGCGGAATCAAGTGGTAGGCTAGGTTAAAGTAAAAAACTGTAACTGGCAGATTCTTGTGAGTTTTCAAGGCCAGCCTCGGTTCCATAATGTTGAGTTCCGGACAGCTGGGGCTACAGGGGACCACTGTTGTGGAAAGACCAAATATATAATATAACACTCGGTAAATGACGCTGTGGCGTGGTGGCGCCCATTAAGCCGTTTAAATCCTAGCACTCGGGGGCAGAGCAGGCAGGGTCTTCTGTGACTCCAAGGCCGCCTGGTCTTGAGTGAGCTCCCGGGCTAGCTGGGATAAAAGTGGAGTAACCCTGTCCTCAAAAAGACAAACATTATAAAATAAAAACGCTAAGTATCATCATATAACTGATTAATTACATCTGACCAGCCTGTAAAAATAGTATATAACACTACTTCAAATTCTGAAATCCCAAAAACAAATCGCAATATATTACTCAGAGAAGAGCGATCAGATGAGGTCCGGGGACAAATTTTAGCTATTTTGCTAACCATTGAGCGTGTAACAGCTGGAAATAGAAGCCACGTATCAATGTTTTTCTCCAAGTGTACTACAAAGATAAAAGGCATTTGGATCACAAGTCAAAATCTTTGACGGGAAGCCCAAAGAATCTTTCAAAATACCAGGATTATTATAATGAACATAAACCTCCAGAGTATGAAGAACACAAACATAAGACAGAATTAACCTTAGCCTTGATAGATATTTAGTTTAATCAATATATGTCTTGGGCCCTGGAACGTAGCCTTCATCTTATTCATAGTGAAAATTCCAGAACACTAATAGGGATTAGCTTTAATATTAAAGGTGTGACATTGCATATGTCCTTGTTTTTATTTTAATTTATTTATGTTTGATGTGTATGAACTGGTGTTTTTTGTTGGTTTTTGTTTTTGTTGTGCGTTGTTTGGTTTGTTAGGTACTGTTGTTTTGTTTAATCGCTTTCGCCTTCTTTCCGTGCTTTATGGTTTGTTATTTGTTCATCTGGTATCGCCGCTGGCACGGCGTGCGGTGTTCTTCTCGTATTCTATTTGTCAGCAATCCCTTTCGTATGCTTTTTGCTCAGATGTTCATGTCTGGTGTTCGTTTTCATTTTTTATAGTGCTATACGTTGTGATTTGCCTCTCGCTGTTGCGGTTATTTTTTTGGGGGTGTTGGTTCTTGGTTTTTTTTCTACTATTCTTTACAATACGTTTTCTTGGTTATGTTGTTTTTGTTCATTGGTTTGATTTTTTGTTTGCGTTTTGTTTTGTGTATCTTGTTCTCGTTTCTTTGGGTTTGTTACTGTCTGCATGTAGGTCTGTGCACCTGTGTCGTGTAATGCTCAACAGAGTTCAGAAGAGAGTGTCAGATTCCAGGAACTACGGTTAAAGACCAGTTCTCAGTCCACAATGTGAGGTGCTGGGAAACTCGCAAAACGGTACCTCTTCAAAGCAGCAGATCGGCCGCGTCTTAACCCAACTAGGTCATCTCTCCTAGCCCCAATGTCCCTTGTTTTTGTTTTGTTTTTTTTTGTCTTTTTTGACGATCCGGGCTCTTCCTCTTGTTCTGAGCCATCTACTTGGTGCTCCCCGTTATAAACTGCATAACACTTCTGACATTAGTAGCCAGTGCACCAAAGAGAAAAAGTTTATACATTGTTTCATCTTTCTGTATTTTGCCCCTCCACCTCTTTCAAAGGAAAGCAGCATTTAAAAAAAAAAAAAAAAAGTACTCACAGATGAAACGCACTAGGAAAGGCCCTAAATTAGATCCACACTTCTACACACTTTTCTTTTTAAATTTTAAGGAATGAGCTACCTGTATTTCGGCGTTCGACGATTGATCACTTCGTGCTTCGGTCTATCCTATACCTCGGCTTGCGCATTCGTATATTCTGTTAGTACGGACTAACCCCCCTTCATGGTCAACTTTTTGTAGCACATTATCTAATATGACATCCTTGACTATTCACATATAAATTTACGATCTCAACGTCCTCACAAACGCGCTCGGCTTTCTGTACTCCGTTCAAGAAGATGCGAAAGAATTCCCCCGCTATCTATATTAAAGACCGATTTCTGATGAATCGTTGTCTTTAGACCCTGACGGACAGATCCTCTTATCCTTTCAGACTTCTCTTACGATAAAATTCACTAGATAATGGAACTTCATAGTTTCGCCAGGATCCACATAAGCAACTAGCAACCATCTTTCTACTCAAGTTTCAGGCGTTTAGGCATCTGCCTATGTAAATTTGTGCACCGACAGTATCATTCATCGCGCAGTCATGCAAAGAAACACCAATTCATACACCATAAATTTAAACCCTAAAGTCAATACTATGCTAAAGACGCATCGCGCATACCTCTTGAGTAGTACTAGTCTTGCTATCTGTCTAGAAGAAAACCCCATTTCATAGATGTGCTCTATTACAGCTCGTCCCTAACCTCCAGTTTCCGGGGTCACCATCCTCTGACACCTCCAGGCATTGCACTCAGGTGCACTTACATCCATGCGTAATGCACTCATAGTCCCATAAAAATGATAACATATTTGTAAAAATATAAATCTTAAAAACTTAGTCCACAGGGGGATCCTGTCTTGCGATTCGCTCAGTGGTTAAAGAGCACCATCAACACTGGGCAATTCCAGAGCCCTGGGGGTCAATTGCTAGCATACACCTGGTCGTCGCAAACCATCTATAACTCCAGTTTTCCAGGGGATCTACCACCCCCTTCTGAACTTGGGCAGTATGTTACAAAATGGGTTGCATTTACATACCTACAAGGCAATAAACACAACACACATAAAATGCACAAGAAGAAACAAAATTAGCATAAAAGAAAGAGGAAAAAGGGCAGACGTTGGTGGCCACATGCCTTTAATACCAGGAGGCAAGAGGCAGGCGATCTCTGTGAGTCAAGGCCAGCCTGTCGACAAAGCAAGTTCAGGCCAGCCAGAACCACACAATAAGACTCTGCCTCAAAAAAAAAAAAAGAACCCCCCCCCAAAAACAAAAAAAAAAAAAGCAGAGGTCTAAATTACGATTGCACGTTTTTTCAGGGACACATAAAGTAAACAAACTACATACGGCTCGGCTGAAAGTGAACGGAAGACCCAGAAATCCCCTTGCAGGTACTCACACCCGTCTCATGCTGTATATTTTAATAAAGAAGGGAGGGTCGGGGGCTGGCAGTCTTGCCAGTGGACGCCAGTAGTGAGCGCACGTAGGTAAGAGACAACGGAATCAGCAACGTAGAAGAACGATCACCAACAGGGAACTTCTCTGAGACACTGAAAGCGAGACCGGTTTCAATCCCAGCACCAAATGGCGGGCCAGCACACAGTAGCTGACAACTCCAATTCCAGGGGAAACTCCAGGTCCAGGGGAGGGCCGACGCCAGGGCGGGACCGGCCGCGGCATGGTCACGTCACGGGGGCACAGATTTGCATGCAGGACAAGACAGGGCAATACATTCGAACGAAAAGAAAAGGAACAATAAAAAGTCACCTGTAAAAAAAAGAGTGCGATGAAACATGGGACGGGGTTGCAATAAACGCTTGATGAACACAATTATAGCACTTGATTCTGTCAATGCTTACATACGGAAGGAATCGAGCTGTGATTTTTCGAAAATGGGTCTTTAGCGGCCTAACTTGTGACGATTTAAGCCATCTATGCGCTCAAGGACGTAAGGATAATCGTGAAGAGCATCTGGATGGCGAGAGAAAGAAGATAGACATGGGTGTAGGGATAGATGTTCGAGGATGAGAAGAAAAAATAGAAATAAGAGCAGTGGTTCGGACAAGGGTTTAGCCCGACTGACCTAGTGTAGATATGATAGGGAGGGGAATTCCATCCCATACGTGATATACATCGTGAGCGGACGTATATCCCCGGAGATGCACCGTTGGACCTTTCTCCAACAGCCGTGCCTGCAGCACGAAATGTGCGCCGGGAATCAGGCGGATACTAGCCCTCAGTCTACAGAGGCCTAAGTTCAATAATCCTCCCGAACCTACAATAGTACTTAGCGTCGAACGCTTCTTCCAGGACCAACTAGAAGGACAGTCATTCACCACATGAACCACAGTTAAGTCCAACAGCTCGGGAGCTTTCCACAGAGCACTATAGTACATACCTCCTTTGTCAACCAAAAACCAGTGTTCATTACATTATATTTATGCTAATCTTAAATATTATTCTATACGGCGAACCAAGCCTATTCTAGTCTCGAATATTCTGTATGCGGGAGTATACACTTCTCCTAATCTGTTCATCATAGAGGTGATGAGCGCAAAAATGATGAGTTCTTTCGAATAAGACTTTAACCATTTTTTCCATACTGGGTTTGATCCGCATTATTCACCTTTTATAACGCCGTTTCTCAATATTGCCTGCAGATGCAGCCGGCCTCACTCTAATACTACAATTCAAATCCTCTCCTATTCTACCATAGGGGCTAGTTTTTACTACAACGAACCATTATCTGCATTTCAGTCTTATACTATCCCACCTCACTCTTCACTGCGCTTTATACGGAGACCCTTCTAGCCTTGGCTAATTTTTGCACTACAGGGACTCATTCTGCCAACTAAATAATACCATCATAAACCATGGATCTTTAAAATTTATTACATTATTCTCAGAGACACATTTCTCTTAAGTGACAATGATTTCTTTGACACTAGTCACATCAGTGACCTATGTAAACAGCTTAACTCTCTCTAGGCTGTGGACAGCATTGAGGCTCTCTATTTCCCCTAACGTAACAATCAAAACCATAAATCCTTTTTTTTCAAATAATACACAATACTTTCTGAAATCTATAATTTTGTAAACAAGCATTTATTTGTAAGCTCACTGCCCCTCCCGTCTTTTTGTATTTTACTTAAATAATATAAAAAGCCCACCTGGACTCCATCGATGTGCTTCTCAATCTTATTAGACTCAGTCTGCGCATGTGCACAAGATAACCACGTATATCCCAGAATCAGAATTCAAAACAGGCAGATCCAAAGGTTGAGGTTGATGCCTGCGACCGTAAGACGTCATGCCTGCTCCTGACAACCTGAGTTTGATCCCCAGATGCCCAATTGCTGAAAAAAAAACGAGAACCAATCCCTCAATATATGCTTTACCTGCGTCATATTCCGCGAGTAGCTACTCCATAGGATCACGACGAGAGGTGACGACCAATGAGCGCGCACACGGTCGCATAAGACATAAGCGACGGCAGTTCACATGCGGGTTCTACAAATATCTATGAAAGTCACCACCACCGTGACTCCGGTGTACTAACTCAAAACTAGCTAAGAGTAACGACATGTTTATGTATTACCCGATGCTTACTCTCCTTCACGTAAGAAACTCGTGAGAGCGCGCAAGTGGCTTCGCCTCCTACGCGCCGTATGACGCGCTGAGGTTCCCGTACTGTATGTGAAGTCAGCGCCCTATGTGTGTCATAAAAGCAACTATGTCAACACCTATACTCGGTTGTTGGTGAGAAACTGACAGACTTGTGTGTCTTGTAACTTCTCTATATAGAAACTTACAAAACTTTTCATGAACAGAGCTAAGATTATTTTGTCAACGAAAACTTTAGTTAAAATGGGGTATCTCGGGGCTGGAGAGATGGCCTTGCGGTTAAGAGCGACGACACTCTGCAGAGGACCCGGGTTCAAACACCCACAGACGGCCGAGAAGCCGTCTGAAACTCCAAGAGAAACTCCAGTTCCAGGGGAATCCGAGACCCTCTTCTGGCCTCCGCGGCATTGCAGCAAACGGGTGCACAAACCTGCATGTAGACCAGTACATTGATATACATACCGAAATAAAAAAAAAAAAAAAATTAAAAAAAAAAAATGTTTATCTCACCACAGAAATTTAGTGCAATTACACATAAATGCATACCCTTTCACACAAGTGTTATACAAACACAGTGAGCGTGCTAATATTTTCTTTTTTTTTTTTTTTTCTTTTGTTCTTTTGGAGACAGGGTCTCCCTTTAGCCCCAGCTGTCCTGGAAACTCACTCTGTGGACCAGGCTGGCCTTGAACTCCCAAAGATCCGCCTGCCTCTGCCTCCCAAGTGCTAGGATTAAAGGCATGCGCTACCACACCCCACTTGAGTGCTAACTTTCTAAGTGTTTCTGAAAAAAATGAAAGATTTTACAATTATGTTAAGCATAAAGTTAACATAAGTTTTTTTTATCAAATTACAATGTCAAGGAT
Source organism: Rhizomys pruinosus (assembly GCA_009823505.1). NCBI lineage: Eukaryota > Metazoa > Chordata > Mammalia > Rodentia > Spalacidae > Rhizomys > Rhizomys pruinosus. The sequence goes on along the minus strand of VZQC01008331.1, from coordinate 1,227,633 downwards.
CTTAGAATCATACAGTGCTCTCTGATCTCATCTACTCATTCTACATATAAATCTTTCCATGTATGCTTCCCCCATCTTGGCTTTTTTTTTTTTTTGGTTTGTGTACGAATGTACTGTCTTGTAGGTTTGTGCACCCGTGTCGTGCAATGCCGTGGAGGTCAGAAGAGGGTCTCGGATCCCCCTGGAACTGGAGTTCTCCTGGAATTGGAGTTACAGACGGTTCTTAGCAGCCATGTGGGTGCTGGGGATTGAACCCGGGTCCTCTGCAAGAGCATTCGGTGCTAGGCTATCTCTCCAGCCCCTCCCCCCATCTTGGCTTTTGACCTTGCTTTTTCTCAGGGTGTTTTACTAGGACCTAGTAGTGCTCACCAACCTTCCTGGCAGGCCAACAAGGTCTACAGATTCTCTTATCTCTGCCTCTTGAGTACTGGATTGCTGGAGATCAAAATCAGGTCTTCACACTTACATAGCAATAACGTCACAAACTGAGCTTTCTCCCCATCCCTAAAACAGTTCTTACTTTTTCAGCTGATCCCTAGAAACTGACAATGCTTAGAACATACTGAGAACTTGACATATTTGTTAATTATAAAATGAAAGAATAAGACACATAATACTTCATCATTACAAATTACACAGGGTCTTAAGAGTCAATTGTTGGGCTGGAGAGATGGCCCAAGCGGGTTAAGAGCACGCACCTCTCTTACAGAGGACCGGGTTCGATCCCCAGCACCCACATGGCGGCTGAGAACCGTCTTGAAACTCCAGTCCAGGGGAATCCGACACCTCTTTGACCTCCGCGGCATTGCACGCACATGGGTGCACAGACCTGCCATGCAGGACAGTATATTCATACACATACAGAATTATAAAAAAATTAAAAAAAAAAAAAAAGTCAATTGTTTTGGCCGGGAGTGGTGGCCGCACGCTTTAATCCTAGCACTGGGCGAGAGGCAGGCGGATCTTTGTGAGTTCAAGGTCAGACTAGTCTACAGAGTGAGTTCCAAGACAGCTGGGGCTACAAGGAGACCCTGTCTGGAAAAGACCCCCCCAAAAAAAAAGTCAATTGTTTTTAATTAAATCTATAGTGTATGTCAAGGGTACTCCTAGAAACAGGTGTTCTCTATTTGGGGCTTCTTATACCCCATTCTCCTCCAAAACCTAAATGTTTAGTAGTTTCAAGGATATCAACTTCAGAAAGATCTTACAACACTGATTTTTATTTTACATTTATTTTTTTTCTTTTTCAGACAGGATCTCTCTGTAGCCCCAGCTGGCCTGGAACTCTCTAGACCAAGAAATACTGGCCTTAAACTCACAAGAAATACTCTCCTGCCTCTGCCTCCCAAGTCCTGGAATTAATGATGTGCATCACCACACCGGGATACATCATAGAATTTAAATACGTGTCTGGGTCTTACCTCAGAGATAAATATCTTTTATTCTAGTGTTTGGTATAGCCAGATGATGGGTTTTTATTAGTTAGACGATTCAAGTACTTATTAAAAATTGAGAACTATGCAGTATGAAAATAAATGTTCACTGACTCAACCTTTTCAAAACCCTTAATATGAGATATAATAAAACTTGAGCCGGGCATGGTGGTGCACGCCTTTAATCCTAGCACTCGGGAGGCAGAGGCAGGCGGATCTTTGTGAGTTCGAGGCCAGCCTGTTTACAGAGGTGAGTTCCAGGACAGCTGGGGACTACAGGGAGACCCTGTATCGAAAACAACCAAAAAAAAAAAAAAAAAAAAAAACTTGAAAAGAATTCTGAAAATTTGGCATATCTAGCAGAGATTAATATTTGGAAATTCTGGAATATATACAATAAAAATGCTGTGAGGCTCAGCAGTCAAGAGTGCATACTATTCTTGTACAAGACTTAAGGTCAGTTCTTAGACCCACATCAGGTACCTCACAACCACCAGTTAACTCCAGCTTCAAAACATTCCAATCAAGCCGGGTATGGTGCTGCACTCCTTTGATCCCAGCACTTAGGAGGTAGAGGCAGGTGGATCACTTCAAGTTCAAGGCCAGCCTGGTCTACACAGCAAGTTCTAGGCAAGCTGCGAGGCTACAGGGAGACCCTATCTCCCTGTAGCCCCCCCCCAAATTCTAATCAAAGATCAGTATATTTACCATCACTTAAATTTTAATCTGCCATTAAGATTTTAGAGATAATACAAGTGACATTTTTCATTTAAAACAAATTTTTCAGACAAAAATCACTTTGTAATACTAGACTTTAGAAAAGCCTAAAGAACATCAAGAATGAGAAATACTTTCCGAAGATAAAATCGGGATGACATTACAACTATGAACCTCCTTTTTAGCTTAGTTTTTGTCTCATTTTCTTTTTTTGATATAGGGTTTGACTATACAGCCCAGCCTGGCCTAAAACTCACTGATTTTATAATCCTCTTGATTTGGAATTTATCACAATGGCTGGCTTTTGTACTTTTATTTAAAACATCTTTGAAGTATTTCCACCAATTAATATCCTCATTTAGTCTGTTATCTAGGATGACCAATACTGAACTTAAGTGAAACTAACAGTAACAAAGGAGAGAGGAAACCAGAGGGAGAATTGAAGAGATTCATTTTAGACCATGACAAGAGTTTGAAGTGTCAGAATGACACTGGTCGTCAAATTTTGTTTTAATGCCCAACAAGAGAACATAATAAGTTAATTATTAACTGGTATTAATTTAGTGTCATAATTACTAATTTTTAAATATTTTTATATCTACAAGTGTACTGTCTGCACGTACATAAGTGCACCAAGTCATGCAATGCCTGCAGAGGTCAGAGGGTGTTAGATCCCCTGGAACTGGAGTTAAGGACAGCTAGCCACCATGTGCATGCTGGGAATAAAACCCAGGTCACCAGCACCCACATGGAGGCTGAGAACAGTCTTTAACTCCGGTTCCAGGGGAATCCGACACCCTCTTCTGACCTCCGCAGCATTGCATGACACAGAGTGCAGAAACCTACATGCAGACAGTACATAAAAAAATAAAAAATAAAAACCTGGTTCTCTATAAGAGCACCCAGTGTTCCTAACCTCTGAGCCCTCTCTCCAGCTCCAATTTTTTTGTTTGGGTTTTGTTTTGTTTGCTCTTTTTGAGACAGGGTCTCCCTGTAGCCACAACTGTCCTTAAACTCAATAAGTAGACCAGGCTGGCCTTGAACTCACAGAAATCCTCCTGCCTCTGCCTCCCAAGTGCTGGGACTACAGGCATACACCACCACACCTTGGCTACTTGTTTTTTTTTTTGGTTTTGTTTTGTTTTGTTTTTAAGTTAGGGTCTTAAAACTATTCAAAAAATCCCGTGTCTTCTCTCAGGTCTCTGTTCACCTTAGCTCAAAGTAATCACTCATTGTTCCTCTAAGAGTTCAGCATTTACTGCCCATATTGTTCAAATATCTATTCTTTTTTAATTTTATTATTATTTTTTTCTATTTTGGTCTTTTCGAGACAGGGTCTCCCTGTAGCCCCAGCTGTCCTGGAACTCTGTAGACCAGGCTGGCCTTGAACTCACAAAGATCCACCTGCCTCTGCCTCCCAAGTGCTAGGATTAAAGGCGTGTGCCACCACACCCGGCTATTATTTTTTATGTGTATGAGTGTACTGTCTCCATGTAGGTTGGTGCACCTGAGTTATGCAGTGCTGTGGAGGTCAGAAGAGGGTATTGGATTCCTCTGGAACTGGAGTTAAAGATGGTTCTTAGCCGCCATGTAGGTGCTGGGAATTGAACCCGGGTCCTCTGCAAGAGTAGTCGGCACTCTTAACCGCTGAGCCATCCATCTCTCTAGCCCCCAGTGGTTTAATATATATAATATATATATTTAATTAATATATATTTAATATATTATATAATATATATCACATCTTTGAAGACAAAACCAAATTCTCCATTCTTTCTGTAAAAGAAAAATTTTTTTAATTTTATGTGTATGAACATATTGCCTTCATGTGTGTAAGTGCACCCATGTTATGTGCCTGGGGTCAGAAGAAGGTGCTGGGCCGGGCATGGTGGTGCACACCTTTAATCCTAGCACTTGGGAGGCAGAGGCAGAGGCATGGGCAGAGGCAGGCGGGTCTTGGTGAGTTCAAGGCCAGCCTGGGCTACAGAGTTCCAGGACAGCTGGGGCTACAGGGAGACCCTGTCTCGAAAAGACAAAAAAAAAAAAAAAAAAAATAAGGAGGAGGAGGAGGAGGAGGAGGAGGAGGAGGATTTCCCTGGAACTGGAGGTATGGATGGCTGTTAGCTGTCATCCAGGTGCTGGGAGGCAAACCCAGGTCCTCTGCAAGAGCAGACAGTACTCAACCTCTAGCCAGCCAGTAAACTCTCCATTCTGAAGTGTTTTCACCACTCTTCATGAGCAGAGAAATGTTTCTTTGCCCTTCTGAAGCCAAGTTAATCTTGTTAACTGATCCTGAAAATCTAGTTGCCAAGTGCTTAATGCCCATTGAAAGTTACAATTATTTTTCTCAGAGAATTTTGAGTTTCTTTTCTGGAATGGCCTCAGGGACATTTTGACTACCCTCAAAGATGGCACATTCATATTAACTATGGTAACTCCCCCCAATCTATGTTGAAGTTCTCTATTAAAGGAATGATCATGAGCTTATATTTTAGCTCCTTGAAAGCCAACATGAAACCAATTCCATGCTTTATCCTTCTGTAAGTTAATCAGCCAATCTTAGCATTCACCGATGATATTAAGAGATATTTGCCAGGTAGGATGGTACACATCTTTAATCCTACCACTTGGGAGGTGGAGCCAAGAAGATCAGGAGTTCAGGGTCTTCCTTAACTACATATTAACTTGAAGACTAGCCTGGGCAACATGAGACCCTGTCTCAAAATAATTTTTTTTTAATAAAAAAGAAAAGACATTTAGGGGCTAGAAAGAAAGCTGAGCAGTTAAGAGTACTGGATGCTTTTGCAGAGAACCAGAATTCAATTCCCAGCACCCACATGGAGGTTACCAACTATCCCTAACTCCAGTTCCAGGGGATCCAATGCTGTCTTCTGATCTCCACAGGCACTGTACAATACAGGTGCTCGTACATTCATACAGGCAATACACATAAATAAAACTAAGACAGTTATTTAATCTACTAATATCCCGACACTGTGTATTTATCACAAACTATGGAAAATTAAATAACCTAACGTTGTTTTAGAAATTAATGGGAATAACAATTCTCACACCTAATAAAATGTATAGACAGATGATAGATTAAGATAGATGATAGATAGACAGATAGATACAAACAAACCAAACAAACCAAAACCATATCAGGGCTGGAGTGATGACTCAGTGATTAAGAACTTGCTGCCCTTACAAAGGATTCACTTCCTAGTACCCATGCCAGGTGGCCTACAACCAACCACCTATATTAATATATTAACTTCAGCGCCAGAGAATCCTATGCCCTCTTTTTTTCTTTCTTTTTTAATTTTTTTTTTATGTGTATGAACGTACTGTCTGCATGTAGGTTTGTGCACCTGTGTTGTGCAATGCAGCGGAGGTCAGAAGAGGATTTCAGATTCTCCTGGAACTGGAGTTAAAGACAGTTCTCATCCTCCATGTGGGTGCTGGGGATTGAACCCAGGTTCTCTGCAAGAGCAGTCGATGCTCTTAATCCCTAGGCCATCTCTCCAGCCCCATCCCATGCCCTCTTTTTAATGAGACCTGCATACATAGAATACATTCACACAGACAAACACACGTAAAAACAATAAAAATAAATCTTAAAAAAAAATTAAGCACACACCAACACTGGAAATGCACACTTACCAAAAAAATTAATTAAAAAAAAATTCTAGACCATCCTGTATCTCTCAACTCTGGAATCTCTGACCTGTTTCCTGTCAAGTTATGACTGAAAACAATTTTTTTAAGAATTCTTAACATGAAGAATCATCACTGACCACACTAAGCAAATTTCTTGCAAATACAAAATTAGCCTTTCTACTTACACTTCCAAGACAAATTACTATAAATCCTGAATGTATTTGCATAACAGATCAATTTCATCTACAGGTGGGCAGAGGCAAAAATGAGTTTTTCGAGCAAGCTTCATTCCGTTTTCATCTTACGCAGAGAAAGCTGGCCTGTCCTGCTGGCCTTCTGACTAGGGACCTTGCAAAATCCACTATGCATAGGGTATGCCAAAAAGAATACTGGCTGGAAAAAAAAAAATCTCAAGAGTGCTGATTTAAAAAGAAAAGCCGAAATCTAGCCAGGCGTGGTGGCACACATCTTTAATCCCAGCACTTGGGAGGCAGAGGCAGCCTGGTCTACATAGAGAGCTCCAGGACAGCTGGGACTAAAGGGAGACCCTGTCTCAAAAAGACCAAAAAAACAAAAAAAAAAGCAGAAATCTATAGAAACAGTGGTTGTAGCAATTCATCTGGAAACTTTAAAGAGTCTAAAGAAAGTTTTTAGAGAAAACCCAGATTGGGGGAAGGACTCCAATGAAGGCATCAGTCGTGCTAACTTTATGTATCTAAACAGTCAGCTGGCCTTGAACTCGAGATCCGCCTGCCTCTGCCTCCAAGCGCTGGAATTAAAAGGCGTGTGCCACCATGCGCAGCCTAAAAAGGTTCTTAGCTGCCATGTAGGTACTGGGAATCGAACCCGGGACCTCTGCAAGAGCAGTCAGTGCTCTCAACCACTAAGTCATCTCTCTAGCCTCAAGCTCTATCTTTGATATTAAGAGATGATATATTTATTATTTATTTTTATTTTATATGTATGAGCGTATTGCCTGCATGTGTATTTTAAGTGCACCCATGTCATGCAATACCCATGGAGGTCAGAAAAGGGCATAGGATAACCCTGAAACTGGAGTTATGGACAGTTCTTAGCTGCCATGTTGGTGCTGGGAATTGAACCTGGGTCCCCTGCAAGAACAACCAGTGCTCTTCTCTCCAGCTAAGAGATGACATAGTTTTTTGTTTTTTTTTTTGGTTTTTGGGGGAGATATGACATAGTTTTAAGTGCCTTATTTGTTCTATACAAATGAACTTTACGATATCAGTTTTACTTTGTATTTTTATGTCTGTTCTACAGTATTAGGCAATCAAATCCAAGGGTCTTGGAATTGGTTTTTTTTTTTTTTTCCTTCAACAACTATTTCTGGAAAAGAAAGCTTTTTTTTTAAGGGGGAGAAGGGGATTTGGCAAGATGACTCAGGAGGCAAAGGTGCTTTCTATCAAACCTGATGATCCCCAGAAGCTACATGGTAGAAGAAAACTGACAAGAACACGTGTACGCGCGCACACAAACACACACACACACACTCTATAAATAATACAATACAGGGCTGGAGAGATGGCCTAACAGTTAAGATCACTGACTGCTCTTGCAGAGGACCCAGGTTCGATCCCCAGCACCCGCATGGCGGCTGAGAACCGTCTGTAACTCCAATTCCAGGAGAACTCTAGTTCCAGGGGAATCCGACACCCTCTTCTGACCTCCGCGGCATTGCACGACACGGGTGCACAAAACTACATGCAGACAATACATTCATACACATAAATAAAATTTTAAAAATAAATAAATAAATAATACAATACCAAAAGGACTTCATATGATCTTGGCTTGAGAGGCAAGAGAGAGACAAATGACAGTTCTCATTAAGAAAATTTCTTTCCAAAGCTTACCACTCCAACAGCTTCAAGAGAGAGAGAGAAAAAAAAAGTTCATCTGATAGTGTTTTGTCTTCATTCTCTCTTTTTTTTTTCATTCTCTTATTATACCCCCAGGATCCTCCCAGACCATTCAAAACAGTATACCCTTACTCTTAGATATTTCATTTCTCTATGTTTAAAACAAAACAAACAAACAAAAAAAAACCACCCACAGAAATAAAACAAAAGTTAATATAAGTACACACTGTGCTAATAGACTGCCTCAGGAGAGAAACAGTAAAAGGCCTGCTATAGCTCTGACTGGAGCCTGAGTCTGACTGCCTATAGAGATCCAAGTACTATGGATCTGAGTAACCTGGCTACTAAGCATATCCCACAACAAAGTACAGGTCATGTCTAACAGTGACAATTAGACTTTCCCAGGCTATTATTGGACTGGTCTAGTTCAATAATTAAAAAAGTTAGAATTTATAAAAAGGCGTAAACCTTCAGTAAAAGACCTCAAACTTAAAAAGACAAAAATAACAATTCTCAATGGTAATCCAAAATGCTTGCCAAATAAACAACAAAAATCCATTTATTTATAAACATAACTTTGGCTCTGGAATGACAGAAATGCAAACCAAGTGGATGAAAAGCAACCAGGATATTCTTCAACATTCCTACACCGCTTTCAAGCCTTTGCTTGTATTGTAGTAGCTGTAGAGTTACCAGAAAGCTTTCTTCAGAAACTCTATTTGCTTTCTCTTTCATTACCTTGTTTGGCTTTTCTTCTATTTCTTTATTAAATTGGCATAAATATATTTTCTACTATATATTCATGTAGTTCCAGAACAAGTGCTGCTAATAAGGTCTGGTGTTCTACAATGCCCATCTTAGGAAACATTTAATAAACACAAAGAAAATGCTTATGATTCATATATTCACTCTTAAGCACATGGAAGATCTAAACAAAAAAGAAAAAGCATAAAATACTATCTTTCAAAAGATATATTTGGGGTCTCAATGCTAGAGCACTTCCCTAGAATTACTCCCCTTTTCTTTTTGGTATTTTTGAGACAGGGTCTGCTTTTTAGTCCCAGCTGGCCTGGAGCTCACACTGTAGACCAGGCTGGCCTTGAACTCACAGAGATCCACCTGCCTCTGCTTCTTGAGTGCTGGGATTAAAGGTGCGTGCCACCACACCTGGCCCACTCCCCATTTCCTTTTATACTATCACTGCAATTTATACTGATGGATCTCAAACATGGTCTACTCTAGCCAACATAGTCACATGCCTTCCAAACTCTCTCTTCCCTGTATGTACTGTGCCTTATGCCTATACTGACCTACCACAACAGACCACAAGCTCCACTCGCCCAAAAATCTGCACATCTAAACCACCCTTAAAGGCTTATTTCTAATATTCACTCTTTCCAATTCCATCTTTCAGCTGTAATCTTTTCAAATTTCATTTACCTTATATTATTATGTGCAAGGCCCTAAGTTTCACTTTGTCTCACTGTGTTCTCCACTCACTCTAACTCCCTAAAGACAGTCTTAGTTCATACACCCAAAGTATCTCAAGTCTCACACATTTACACATTCAGTAAGTACATGACACCCCTAACACCACAAGGGTACTTTGAACTTTTAAAGAATGAAAACCAGTCAACAAAGTAGCAGGAACATGTGGCCACTAAATCTACAGCAGTTGACTCCCCATACTCCTGTTGCCTAAATTCCTTCAGAATCAAAGAGGAGAAAGGGGAGGGTTGTCCTATCTGTATTGAGACAACCAAGAAACACAGTAACTTCAATGGTCTACAGAGTGAGTTCCAGAACAGCTGGGGCTACAGGGAGATCATTGTCTCAAGAAAGGAGGGGAGGGGAGGGGAGGGAGAAATGGGTAATAAAAGGCAGGAGAGATGTTCAATGGCTGAGAGCACTGGTCTGGAGAGGATCTGTGTTAAGTTCCTACCTAAGTTCCCAGCATCAGGCAGCTCACAACTGCCATTAACTCCAGTTCCAGGGATCCCAACCCCCTTTTCTGGCCTCTGTGTGTGCCATCATGCATGCAAACAGTGCATATTCATACATGCTGGCACTCCCATATAGACATAAAACATAAACATCTTAAAATAACAGGGGCCAGAGACATGGCTCAGCAGCTAAGGGCACTGGCTGCTCTTGCAGAAGGCCCAGGCTCAAATCCCAGCAACTTTCCTAAACTCCAGTTCCTGGGGAATCAGACATCCTCTTCTGACCTCCCTGGGCTTTGAATAACATGGGTGCGCTTAAATGCACATGCAGGCAGTACAGTCATAAGCATAAAATAAAAATATTGAGAGATGGCTCAGTAGTTAACACAAACTGCTGTTACAAAGGATCTGAGTTCAATTCCCAGCACACACAACCATCCATAACTCTAGTTACTGGGGATCTGATGCCTTCTTCTGACCTCCATGGGCATTGCACACATGGGTACACTTACATGCAAGCAATATACTCATACACATAAAAAATAAAATATTTGGGGCTGGAGAGATGGCCTAGCGGTTAAGAGCGCCGACTGCTCTTGCAGAGGACCCGGGTTCAATCCCCAGCACCAACATGGCGGCTGAGAACCATCTGTAACTACAGTTCCAGGGGAATCCGAGACCCTCTTCTGACCTCCGCGGCATTGCACAACATGGGTGCACAAACCTGCATGCAGACAGTACATTCATACACATACGAAAATAAATAAATTTTTTAAAAAAATAAAATATTTAAAAAATAGTAAAAATAAATATTAAAACAACAGAGAGACTAGACCCTAAAAGAGCAAAGCTATGGTCAAAGTATTGAGAGCTAGTGCTATTTCAGCCCTAAATGACAGTCTTCTGGATATGTCACTGCCATTTCAATCAAAAACAAAGCAGCTGTGGCTATGGGCAGGAGGGGAGGACATACAAGTTAGGAGGAAGACTAGCCAGGAAGAAGGGATCACCAAGAGTGACAGAGAGATAAAGGGTGATGAGGAAGGATATGATCACAATACATTTTTACATATGTAAAATTGTCGGAAAAGTTCAAAATTTGTTGGGGCGGGAGGTGGTAGGGGGAACCAAAGCTAGTACAAGTCACAAGTCAAGAACTTGTTTCAAATTCTATCAATGACTTACCAGTAAGGACTTCTCGGCTTACCCCAAATTCAAAAATAATAGAATAGCTTCATCAATGTGAAGAGAGAGAATAGTCACTTTTTTTTTTGGGGGGGGGGCTATCTTTTTGATATAGGGTCTCCCTTAGCTCCAGCTGTCCTGGAACTCACTATGTAAACCAGGCTGGCCTTGAGTTTATAGAGATCTGCCTGCCTCTGCTTACTGAGTGCTGGGATTAAAGGTGTGTGCCACCACACCCGGCAAGAGAAGTGGCATTTTTTTTTTGGGGGGGGGGTCTTTGAGACAGGGTCTCCCTGTAGCCCCAGCTGTCCTGAAACTCACATTGTAGACCAGGCTGGCCTTGAACTCACAAAGATCTGCCTGCCTCTGCCTCCCAAGTGCTAGGATTAAAGGCGTGCGCCACCACGCCCAGCTTCTTAGCACTATTTAAAAAAAAAAAAAACATGATTTCAAAGTACTTTGAACCCTGAACATACCATCTAGTTCATTTCCCTCATTTTAATTAGAAAAGTGGTTTTATGATTAGTCCTATAGCTTGTTTTCCAAAAACATTTTTATTTACTTTTATCTTTTTGTGTTTTGTCTGTATGTATGTTAAGTGCACATGTGGAATGCCTATAGAGTGCATCGCATCCCCTAGAACTGAAGTTACAGGTGGTTGTTAGCTGCTGGGAACTGAAGCCTGGTCCTCTGCAAAAGAAGCCAGTGTTCTTTAAGTGATGAGTCTTCTCTCCAGCCTCTCCTAAAGTTAGGTAAGCTTTTAAGAGAGAAGGATTTAGTAGACACCTCAGAGGTCTTCTGGCTGTTTCTTCTAGCCTATCATTCTAGAAATGAACAGTAAGAAAATTGCAAATCAATTTGATTGCCACTCTTGACAACATCATCTCTGTATCCTTAATAATTTTAAGTAGGAGTTATAGAGTATTCCAGAGGACATAAAAAAGCAAAACCTACAAAATGTTCTTAGAAATTCACTTATATTCTGTATGAAGTTCCATAGCAATCACGACCATCTAAAATTCAAGTATGTGCTTCACCGTCACTGAACTGCACACTGATAAGTTTATTTTTAGATTAACTGATTTTAAACAGACTTCAGGAGGCTATTAGGAAAATAAAATACACTTTAACATAAATTAAGTCTAAAACTTAACCATGAAAATAAAACAAAAATATGCAAACAACCAACACGAATCCAGGAATGAAGCTTTGAAAAAGGAATTCCATGGGGCTGGAGAGATGGCCTAGCGGTTAAGCTCTGACTGCTCTTACAGAGGACCCGGGTTCAATTCTCAGAACCCACATGGCGGCTGAGAATAGTCTTTAACTCCAGTTCCAGGGGAATCAGACACCCTCTTCTGACCTCCGTGGCATTGCACGACACGGGTGCACAAACCTACATGCAGACAGTACACTCATACACATAAAAAAATAAAATTTTTAAAAATTTACAAAAAAAATCGCCGGGCGTGGTGGCGCACGCCTTTAATCCTAGCACTTGGGAGGCAGAGGCAGGCGGATCTTTGTGAGTTCAAGGCCAGCCTGGTCTACAATGTGAGTTCCAGGACAGCTGGGGCTACAGGGAGACCCTGTCTCGAAAAGACCCAAAAAAAAAAAAAAAAGGAATTCTATAGCGTGGAGATATAGCTCAACTAGAAAAGCAAGCTTGTCTAGCATCCGTGAAGCTTGCCAGGCCTGTGTCCAGAACTCCATATGTCTGGCGATACCTGTAATCTCAGCACTCAGGATGAAAGTAGGAGAACCAGAAGTTCAAGGTCAATCTTAACTACAAAAGATCCTGCATATCAGCAGGTAAGAGCACTGGCTGCTCTTACAGAGGACCTGAGTTCAGTTCACAGTAACACACAGCCATTGGTAACTCTAGTTCCAGGGTATTGATACCCTCCCTTTGGCCTCCAAGGATGCTTATGAACACACACGGTACACTTACAAACATACAGATAAACAGCCATGTTTGTTGCAGCTCTCTTCACAATAGCGAAGAGCTGGAACCAACCCAAGTGCCCCTCAACTGACGAGTAGAAATAGAAAATGTGGTACCTCTACATGGGAGTTCTATGCAGTGGTAAAGAAAGATGACATTATGAACTTTGCAAGTAAATGGAGCTAGAAGATATCACGCTAAGTGAAGTAACAGAGTCCCAGAAAAACAAACGACGAATGGTATCCCTCATCTGTGGATGCTAGCGCCAATTACCTAGTTGTAAGGCAAACTGAGCAATGTTAATGTGATCTGAAAACAACCGTGCTCTTATATTGTGAATCCCTTAAAAGGTTCAAGAACTAAGCTTCCATTTATTTTCAGAGTTAGGAAGCTTTGGTATATGGATGAAAGATACGGGTATATACTTTACAGTAATATAAGATCAAAGGAATGCAGAAAAAAAAACATACAGGTAAATATACATATGTCAATCTTAAAAAAAAAAAAAAAAAAAAAGACCCTGTCTCTCAACCCCTCCAACCCTCCCCAAAAAACCCTCAAAACAGAAGCCTGTGAATTGTCTCCAAATTTCCAACCAACAGAACAGCAGCAATCTAGAGAAAACAAATTATAGCATATAGATAATGTAAACTTACTTGAAGCTTATAAATAGAGTTCATTTATTCTTAGTTCCACATCCTTCTCCCCAGGTCATTATAAAAAAGGCATTGTGCAAAACAAAGAACATCCTCATCACACTTCAGTGGTCACAATGAAATGTTTTATGGGATTATTTTTACACTATCCTTCTAGATGAGCCAATACCAACAGTCCAGAAGGAAAAAGAAAGAATAAAAAAAAATAGCCTGGTCTACATATAGAGTATTCCTAGACAATATAGAGAATCTACAGGGGGGAAAAAAAAAAAAAAAAGAAAAATTAGGTGTGAAAACACTACATAATGTGGTCCAGATGCCCATAATACTGTATATTTAAGAGACTCCATGGAGGGGCCAGAGAGAAAGCTCAGCAGTTAAGAGCACTGGCTGCTCTTTCAAAGGACATGGGTTTTGGTTCCTATCACCCACATAGCGGCTAACAACCACCATCTATAACTCCAGTTCCAGGGGATCTAACACCCTCTTCTAACTTCTGCAGGCATTGTAAGATGCGAGAATATTTACATAGATGCAGGCAATATACTCATACACACACATTTTAAAATATTTTTTAAAAAAGAGACTACATGGAAAAATTACTTAAGTGAGTATTTACTATGGAAGTTTTTAAGCACAGAACCCAGAAAATCAATACAGTAGTTAGCAAAATGAAGAATGGGTCCAGGAAATCTTAACTAAATAATGGGGAGGGAGGGGAGATGGAGATAACTCTCAGGGGAGGGAGGGGATCAAAAGAACATAAAAACCTGAAGTGAACACACACAAATTCAACAAATGCATTACATATAAACAATAAGGACCCAAGTACATAGTGGGCCACAACTTGTCATCGTACTGCTACAGAGGTAGAAGCAGGAGAATGAAGAGCTGAGACCAGTCTGGACCACATAGTAAGAACTGTTTTAAGAAAGGGAATTAAACATTTATAGTATTTACTAAAACATTTTGCTTCTTAATTCCACAATCAAGAAGTTTAAATTCCTACACCCAGAAGCACATACACAAAATAAATCAATGTAACTTTAAAACAACACATTTCAACAATTTCTTGAACAAAGTACTGTCATCATGGCAGCCTAAACTAAATATAGACCAATGTCAGATAGAAAGTATTCATGCTTTTTTTAGTGGTTTTAATTTGAACACAATTATAACGTGCAAAAAATTTATTTTCACACTACTTTCAGTGATACGATCATTAGCATGGAAATTCAACTTTTGAAAAAATATATTAATTTTTATTTTATGTATATGTATATGTATGCTTTGCCTCCATGGGTGTAGCTGCAACATGCTGAGAGGCCAAAAGAATCCATCCAATCTCCTGGAACCGGAGTTACAAATTATCAGCCACCATGTGGGTGCTGGGAACTGAACTGGGGTCCTCTGCAAGAGCAACCAATGCTCTTAGCCACTGAGCCATTTCTCTAGCCCTAGTTCATTCAACTTGATTATTCAAGTAGGTTAATTGTCAAATGATTCAATTCCCCAAAAGTTGTCCAAAATGATCTTTAGACTGTCCATATACATCATAACCATTAGGAGGACAATGCTCAGAAATAAGTAATAACTGAATGGATTCACATGTGGTTTTCAAATGATGAAATTATCCTTTGAATAGAGTTCTCTCCTTCCCCATTTTCTGTCATTTTGTTTGTTTTGGGTTGTTGATTTCACTTGGTGTGAGTGAGTGAGTTAGAAGGGCAATGCTGGAATTGAACCCAGGGCCTTGTGGATGCTAAGCAAATACTCTACCACTGAGCCAAATTTCCAGCCCCTCTGATAACAATTTCACCAGACTAAAACACCAACAACACTACAAGAATTTAGAAATGTTTTTGATGCAATACATCTGAATAAGTACACAGATTCTAAGTGTCTTTTGGCCCTGGATTCAATCCCAAGCACCACCAAAAAGGTTTGATTTTTGCCCTTTTTTTTTTTTTGAGACAGTCTCCCTTTAGTCACAGCTGGCCTGGAGCTCACTATGTAGACCAGGCTGTCCTTGAACCCACAGAGATACACCTGCCTGGCCTCCCAAGTGCCAGGACCAAAGGCCTGCGCCACCATGCTGGCCCAAGACAGTTCTTAGCCGCCATGTAGGTGCGGGGAGTGGAACCTGGGTCCTCTGCAAGAGCAGTCAGTGCTCTCAACCACTGAGCCATCTCTCCAGCCCCCAGCAAGACATTTTTTTTTTTTTTTTGGTCTTTTTGAGACAGGGTCTCCCTGTAGCTGTGGCTGTCCTGGAGCAAGACATTTTTAAAGTAGCTAATTACACAGTAAGGTCAGAAGAAATGTCACAAATATTGACAAGCTATTTTAAGCCACTAATCCAGTCAAAAAAGGATAACTGTACTACAGATATAAGCCAACTTCCAAAACATACCTGCTTTAAAATAGAAATAAGCTCTTTAGTACTCAGAATTAACAAATGACAATGGAACTAGGTATCTGGCAAGGCAGAACTGTGTCACTTTGTTTGTTTTGTTTGTTTTGGGTTGTTGATTTCACTTGGTGTGAGTGAGTGAGTTAGAAGGGCACTGCTGGAATTGAACCCAGGGCCTTATGGATGCTAAGCAAATACTCTACCACTGAGCCAAATTTCCAGCCCCTCTGATAACAATTTCACCAGACTAAAACACCAACAACACTACAAGAATTTAGAAATGTTTAGAAAAGAAAATTACTTGGCCTTCCCTCAAAACACTGTTTTATTTCACCTATATAGTACTACCCATGTGGATACCATAAACTTGATAAAGCAGTTCATTTACCAATTAGAAACATAGCTATCAACAATCAACCTTCCAATAAGGATCAATCACTGTTTTCTACTTTTCCAGTCTCTCCATACATTCATCTAAACTCCACAACATCTCTACCAAAAGAGGAAGATCCATTTTCGAATATGCAGCCTCCCCTTTCCCAACTTTTGTTCTTGCTGCCACAAATGTAACACTTATAAATAGTAACTGTAGATTCTTTATCTTCAAGATGTTTTCCTTAAATACATGAATGTAGGACTATGAGTTAAGTACTTCTTGCTCCATCACAGCAATCTGCCATGTCACAAAGAGATTATGTATCATTTTAGGTAAACTGATCTGGAAAATACTCAAAATTTATCCCAAATACATCAATATATTAATTTTGCTCAAAGAAGATACCCATGGCAGTACCATACCTATAATTCTAACATTCAGGATGACTTCAGTTAGAGACTAGCCTAAGCTACATACAACACTGGCCTCAAAACAAAATGAAACAAAACAATCTAATAAAAAAAAATAAATCACAAAAAAACAAAAGCAGGGTATTTAAGGAACAGAAACAAGTAGTGGAAATGGACTATGCAAAAAAGCAATGTCTAAAATAGTTTCATTTTCTAATTAACCCTTAGAATGGGATACTATGAAATAAATGGGTTTCGCCTGTTCCTGGCATTTAACTTCTAATTCCTTGGGATCTTCACAGTCATGTTTGTTTGTTTGTTTGGTTGGTTTTTTACAATGGTAGGTAATTGGATTAATGGCTGATACCCAGAGGTAGCTTCAAGATGGGGGTTAGTCTTGAGAAAAACCAAGGTGGGCTTACACAGTTGGAATTTTCAGTTTCACCCCTCAAAGGGAGATAAAAAGGACCAGGACCAAATATCACCAATAGCAACTGTTGTCATTAATCATGCCTATGTAACCAAACTTCCATAAAAATCCAAACGGACAGAATTCAGAGAGTTTCTGGGTAGATGCACATAATAAAGGTTCCTAGAAAGTAGAATGACCAGAAAGGACACCCATTCCCTTATCTCTCACCCATATGAATGTATTCATCTGTTTCCTTATCACTTATCTGAGGAAGAGGGTATTAGAATCCTGATTTACAGCCAGGCAGTCAGAAGCATGGGGAAAGCCTTGTAAGTGGCATCTGAAGTAGCAGGGGCAATCTTGAAAGCCCTCAACCTGTGGGACCTGGCACTACTATCTCCAGGAGGTGTCTGAACAGAGTTAATTTAGAAGACAACCAGCTGCTGTCCACTAGAAGTGACTGCTGGTGGGGAGAAATCCCCAGACTTTTCAAGGTCACAATGTCTTTCATGTTGACTGTTGTAGTTGAAAACAGAGGGAAAAAGTTTTTCCAACCATAAGAGAACCCTGTATTAAAACTGAAGACCAAGTATGTTTTCTGCTGAAAAAAAAAAGCAACTAAAAAAACACTAGGAATTCCAATCAACTTCACTCATCAACTCAACACTTGTCCTACTTCCTGAAAACAAATACACTATTAAAACTTTAAAAAGTCCCATAGTTTCAGAAGAAATTATTTACTTATGCTTTTTAGTTTCTTTTTAATAAGACTTCAAAAGGAAATCAGCAACTTTCAGCCTAAAATACCACAGTATTTTTTCACTTCAGGTATAAGCATTCGCCTACCTAATACTAATGGAACCTAGTTGTCAATATACAGGAACTATATTCTTCACAAAACAGGGGTTTACTTGTCTTTCTTCCTTGCCCCAACATGGCTCAAGAATGACTATCACCATGGGTTCTACTCACAAGGGTACATGGCACTGCTCAGGATCAGCACGAGTCAGTTCTTCCTCTTCAATATCAGACTCCCCTCCTGAACTACTGTCTGTGACATCTGAATCAAATGCTTGTTCACTGCACCTCAAATTGGCTATGCCATTAGCTGAAAATCTCTCCAATTCTTCTGAAATTGAATCACTTTTCAAGAAGTTGCCGAGTCCCTCAGAAGTGGTAGTCTCACTGGCAGCTTTTCTCAAAGCAGCTTCAGCCTTTCGGGTCAACATCAACTGGCTCCGGGACCTCAGGGATTCCAAGTTTGGCAGTTTGCTCAAAGTCTTCTCCAAAAATCCACCCAGCTGGTGCTGTAAATGCCTCTCCACCTGCTTGGCTTGCACAACTTGTAAGCGCTTCTGTAACCTGCGGGCCCGAATCTCAATATCAGCCTGCCGCCTCAGTAAAGCTGTTATCCTTGTGTCAGAATCTAAAGCACTGAAAAGAATGGAAGACAGGGGAGACTTTTTGACCTCTAATTTGACAGTTGTCAAGTTAGAGCTGGAGTCTGTACAAGGTGACAACCTACTGCTTCCTTGAAGTGCTGCCAGTTCCACGGAATTGACAGAAGATTTGTTTGCAGTGCTATTATTGCTATATAGAGTTGTGTGTTCTGTATCAAGGCTTCTATGTGGAAGAGTGCAATTGGTCAAAACCCCCTTCAAGTCCCCAGAGTCAGATCCTCCCACTTCACCTCCCTGCAGAGCAGATGAAGAGAGAGCTCGTTTTCCCCCATTGAGGGAACTGGAATTGTCATGATCAGAATGTGTTGAACTTTTAGTCAATTTCTTAGCCAACCCATTTACAGGCGCTTGTGGCACAGCTGTCTGACCACTTGTATTCATGGTTCTAAGATTTTCTAAGGAAAACTCCAAAACTGGCTGTCTTCCCAACAGCTCAGCTCGGAGTTCATAGGACTGAGATAAAAGAGGATGAGATTTAAGGACCGTTTGCTTGCTGAAAACCCCTTGCAATTTCAAAGACTCCTTTGAAGGAACAGATGTTACATCAGAGCAGAGATAAGATGCCACCAATGGTTGCAGCTTTCCCAAGTCTTCCTTGGTAGGATTATTTCGGAAGTCTAGACTAGGATCCTCTGCAGTGATGGCTTTTCTTTTGGTTCCGTTGGCAGCAATAAGGATATTGGCGTTGCCGTTATTTTCGGCACTGCCAGGAGATAAGGTGGAGGATGGGGGAGCCAGTTTGAACCGGATGTGGTGTGCTTCAGCTGCTGCGTCAGTGAGAGCGGGCGCCATCGCAGCCATTCAGCACAGAGAGACAGGAAGTCCAGCCTCTCCTGGTGCTGGGGCCAGCTCCACGGCCCCTTACTGCCTCCCCTGAGAACAGACTGAAAGAGAAAAGAAAAAAGGAAGTCAGAAATACAAGCACACTCAAAAATAACACGCGACTTTAATACAAGCACCACTTGAGGCTATTATCCAAACTGCCTCCAAAAAGAAAACAACCATGAAAGCATTCTGGAACTTCAAGTTGTCTTTCTTCTGGAGAAGAAGGAGGAACACAATCTTTGCACAAGAAGAATTTTACCTTTCTTGTCGATTAATCAGAGACTGAAAATTGTCAAAATACAAGTCCCATTCTGAAATAATCACAGATGGTTACAATCATCTGCATCTAAAGAAAATATTTTTATAGTCATCTGCGTTTAAAGCAACATATAAAATGAATTAGCTTAAAAAATTAAGAAATTTGTGATTAAAAAAAGGTGAGCCGGGCGTAGTGGCGCATGCCTTTAATTCTAGCACTTGGGAGGCAGAGGCAGGCGGATCTTTGTGAGTTCAAGGCCAGCCTGGTCTACATAGTGAGTTCCAGGACAGCGGGAGCTACAAGGAGACCCTGTCTCAAAAAGACACACACAAAAAAAGGTGTAGGAGCTGGAGAGATGGCTCAGTGGTTAAGAGCACCAACTGCTCTTGCAGAGGACCAGGGTTCGATCCCCAGCACCCACATGGTAGCTAAGAACTGTCTTTGACTCCAGTTCCAGGAGAATGCAATGATGCCCTCTTCTGACTTCCACGGCATTGCACAGACCTACATGCAGACAGTACACTCACACACATAAAAAATTAAAAAAATTAAAAAGGTCTATGTCAAATATCATAGATCTGTAGAATTTTCTGACCAAGAATACAGTTTTCATAACTTCTCTACAAATTCAGATTGTACTACCAGGCTAACTGCATCATACTATTAATACCAATTTGCTTCATTTCTTTTCTTTCAGACTGCCCACAATGCTCTGCCTGACTGGCTCTTTACATTCAGCCTAAATTTTTACATTAATGGGCCAAAATACCTCTTTCCCTTTAACCCCAAGCTCTTCAAAATAACAGTTACAGCCAGACATTTTGGCACACACCTTTAATCCCAGCACTCAGGAGGCAGAGCTGGGAGGATCGCTGGGAGTTCCAGGCCAGCCAGGGCTACACATGAGTCTCAAAGTTACAAACTGCCTCTACACTTTTCACTGTCTATACCCTAGATTTCACCTCTATCATTCTGGCAAAATTACCAGTAATCTCTTATCAAATGCAGTCCCATTCTGACTTCTCCCTAACTTTAGGTAGTGCTAATTTTCTTGAAATTTGCCTTTCCTGATATCCTTGGCACTATTATTGTCCTGTTCTCTTCCTCCTGCCAACCTAAAATGCTGAGTGAGATTCCCCAAGACTCCTTTCCTTCTGACCTCTTTCAACTCACTCACTTGGCAACAACAAATCCAAGTATGAGGGCTACTAACCCTCAGGACATTTTTCTGAGCTGGAATAATCAGCATTCTAATCCTCAAGCCCCTGGAAACTCACGACTCACTTCCAATTTACCTCTTCCTTTCTCACCCTGTCTCATTTTCTTAGTTAATACCATTTTTATTTAGTGATTAACCAACCAACATACCTCAATTTATTGCCTCTTCACTGTGCCATGCCACTCCACTCCACTTCATCCCACTCCACCCCACCCCACCCATCTATTTGGTCTGGAAGTAAAGAGAAAGCTATGTAAAGGACTAAGCCAGCTAACTATTATTTTTTTAACATTCTGTGTGTATGACTGTTTTGCCTGCGTGTTATATAAGGGTACCATGTGCATGAAATGACTGCAGATTCGAAAAGAGAGTGTCAAATCCCCTGGAACTGGAGTTAAGAACAGTTGTTAGATGCCATGTGGGTGCGAAGAACTGAACCCAGATCCTCAGCAAGAGTAGCCAGCACTCAGAGGTTAAGTATGGCCTCTGGACTTCTGAGGATCTCAAAGACACCTCTCCCCTGCCACCCAACTTAATTGTGCTTCTAGGCACAAGCTAGCCTATGGTACCAGTGTGGAGGTCAGAAAACAACTTTCAGGAATCAGTTCTTTCCTTACACCATCAGTTCTAGGGATGGAACTCAGTCTATTAGGCTTGCAAGTACTTTTACCCCATGAGCCATCTCACAAGCTTTTGTTTTGTTTTGTTTTTTTGAGACAGGGTCTCCCAGTAGCCCCAGCTGTCCTGGAACGCTCTCTGTAGACCAGGCTGGCCTTGAACTCACAAAGATCCACCTGCCTTTGCCTCCCAAGTGCTAGGATTAAAGGCACACGCCACAATGCCTGGCTTGCAAGCCTTTTTCAAAGGCCATTTTGAAGGCCAGTGTTTTCATAGTAATTTTAAAGCATCGTTTGCTTTTTAAAAAATCTATTGTAGAACTGGGTGTGGTGCCAGGCAGATCTCTGTGAGTTCAAGGCTAGCCTGGTCTACAGAGTGAGTTCCAGGACAGCTGGGACTTCAGGGAGACCCTATCTCAAAAAGACAAAAGAAAAAATTAAAATTAAAATTCTATTGTATTTTTTTTTTTTTGGTTTTACCCTTTTTTTGATATTTTTGAGACAGGGTCTCCCTTTTAGTACCAGGTGTCCTGGAGCTGCTCTGTAGACCAGGCTGGCCTTGAACCCAGAGATCCACCTACCTCTGCCTCCTACGTGCTGGGATTAAAGGCGTGCACCACCACGCCCATCTATTGTGTTTATTTTTATATTTATGTATTTATTTATAGAGAGGGAGAGGGGGAGGGTGTGTGCATGGGGGGGCACTATGTGTGCCATGGCATATGTGTGGCAGTCAGAGAACAACTTGCAGGGAGTTGATTCTTTTTCTACCACATAGGACTCAAGAGACAGAACTCAGGTTATCAGGCTTGGCAGCAAGCACCTTTAGCAGCTGAGCCATCTCATGGTCTTGCCCCTTAACTGTTGACATTTGCAGCAATGAGGGTATGAACACCAGTATGAAGAAAATTGCTCGTGTCTTAGAATAAAGGCATCTTAGGGAACAGAGGGGAAAAAGAACAAAGGCAGTGGCACCAACAATATTCGTAGTCACTGCATTCTTCACTCACTTGAAACTTAAAAAAATATTACACTTAAAATGTTCTTGGGCCAACAAGATGGTTCAGTAGGTAAAGGTGCTTGCTACCAAGTCTGACCACCTGAGTTCACTGAGCCCCAGGACATCCATAAGGTAGGAGAGAACAAACTCCCAGCAAGTTGTCTTCTGGCTTCGAAACAAGCACTGTAGCAGGAAGCATGCACACAGAGACCCATATGCAAAATAAATTTAGTTCTTGATTAAATAGTAGACTATGCATTTTATTACACCTGTCCCCAAGTACACATTTTAATAGTCTGTGTTACATGAAACACTGTGGCTTTTAGAAGTTTCAAGAAAGCATTCAAGTTGTCAGCTGAACTAGCTTTCTTCAGGACAGAATTGACAGGACAGAACTGACAGATGAACTATGATTACTCAAGCTTGGGGGCAAACATAGGGGCAAGTCCAATATTGCCAGCACTGAGGAAAGTTAAGATGGCCCCAATCATGGAGAAATCTGAGGCCAGCCTGGGATACACAGCCAGATCGGATCTCAAAAAACTTTGAGTAGTTATCAGACATTTTCTTGAAAAGGAACAAAGTGAAATTGTCACTTCAAAGAAAATTACTAACAGTATTTGATGGCAATAATAAAATTAGAATCTTCAAGCAAAAATTAGTATTTTGAAAAATTGTATTCAGTACCATGAGACTGAACATTTAACATTATTTTTGAAGTTGTTTGAACAACACCACAAGTTTTAAAGCAGATTGGCGAGGATTTAATGTACATGCATTTCTGATACTAATCTTCAGTATTTGGAAGCTCTACATAACGCAGTAAGTGATCAAATGACCAAATACTTTCTAGAAAAATCACATATAAATGAGTGTGGTGGTGCATGCCTTTAATCTCAAGACTCCAGAGGCAGAGGCAGGGGAATGAATCTCTGAGTTTGAGGCCAGCCAGTGCTACATACATGATAAAAACCCTGCCAGGAGGCAGAGATCTATAGTAAAAGTATGAAAATGAATGGACTGAATCTTATTTTATCTTGAGAGGGAAGGCAGAGAGAGAAAGGAGATATTTAACATTAATCTCACAACAGCCCAGACTCCTGCTTCCACTTTCCAAAGGCTGGAATGACAGGTATGTGACACCTCCCCTATCTTCTCAACAACTTTTAGGATTGAAAAAGGAATCCTGGGCTGGAGAGATGGCCTAGCAGTTAAGAGCACTGACTGCTCTTGCAGAGGACCTGGGTTCGATCCCCAGCACCCACATGGCAATCTGAAAATTGATTAAAAATTTGCTATTTATCTACATAAAAATGTACAAAAAAGTTGTAAAATGAGCTTGTTTTTTTAAAAAAAAAAAAAAGGAGCTGGGCGTGGTAATGCACGCCTTTAATCCTAGCCCTTGGGAGGCAGAGGCAGGTGGATCTGTTCAAGGCCAGCCTCTGGTGTACAGAGAGCGTTCCAGACAGCTGGGGCTACTGGGAGACCCTAGTCCTCAAAAAAAAAAAAAAAAAAAAAAAAAAAAAGGAATCCTGATGTCAACAAGTTTGAATTACTAAATGATAAAAAAGCCTATGCACGCACGCAACCACTTTCCCCTTGGACAAATATTTTTACTATACCCCCTCCAACAAAATCTTACTATGTATCCCAAACTGGCTTCAAACTTCCAGTCCTCTTGCCTCAGTTAGGATCATGTGTCCCAATATACCTGGCTCAAAAACATTTTAAAATCAGTTCCAACATAGGATGGTATGTCGGTATTCGTATGTTGGTATGGTATGACATATGAAATTACATTACACACCAAGATGCTTTATGACAATTCAAATTATCAAAATGAAAATACTTCAATGGAGCCAGCACATGGTGGCTCATGCTTGTAATAAATAAAAAAATTCCACAACTCAGGAGGCAGAGTTGAGAACATGGCCACAAGTTCAAAGTCACACAGACATACACACCAATACCCATACAGGCCAAATCTGTCAGTGTTCTGTAAATGCTAAATGTTTCTTTTTCTGCTATTGTAATAAACATTCTACAAAGAATTAGATCTTTGAGACTTAAGTTTCATCTAGCAAGATGTAGAGGTACATATCTGTATGTAATCCAGCACTTGGGAGGTAGATGTCAGCCTAGGCTAACATGAGACCTTGTCTCAAAAACACAAACCAAAACAAAAATCAAGTTTTATCCTCATGGACTTCCTAAGCATATGGCATATCTGTGACAAACTGTTCTTTATGCTATGTTTCCTTTTACAATTCTAATCTTACAGGAATTTTTTTTTTTTTTGTCTTTTTGAGACAGGGTCTCCCTGCAGCTCCAGCTGTGCTGGAGAACTCACTCTGTAGACCAGGCTGGCCTTGAACTCACAGAGATCCACCTGCCTCTGCCTCCCCAAGTGCTAGGATTAAAGGTGTGTGCCACCATGTACAGCGCATGAAATACCTTTTTTTTTTGTCTTTTCGAGACGGGGTCTCCCTGTAGCCCCAGCTGTCTTGGAACTCACTCTGTAGCCCCAGGCTGGCCTTGAACTCACAAAGATCTGCCTGCCTCTGCCTCCCAAGTGCTAGGATTAAAGGCATGCGCCACCACGCCCGGCATGAAATATTCTTAATAAAACATAAACAAGTCTTTTATAATATGTAAAGCATTTTCCCATTCCACAAACAAAAATCACCATCAGATCTTTTCCATCAATTCAACACCCTGCTCTTTTGAATATCAATATATATTGTGCATTAGCAAGGAAAGGAGGCTCATCAATGACAGAGTAATACAACATATGAAGAATTATTATATCCCTTCCTTCCAAAAGCACTACAGTAAACCTCAGCAGGAAATAAGCCTCATTCTGAGAACCCTAAGAGGGGCAGAGATGCTACATAATCTATACAAAACAGGAAAACCCAGGGATTGGGGATAAAGCTCAGTTGGTAGAATGCTTGCCTAGATGAGGCCCTGGGGTTCACTCTGCAGCACCATATAAATCAGATATGAGAACACTCCTGTAATCCAGCACTCAAGTAGAGGTAGAAGAATCAGAAGTTTCAAGGCCACCCTCACCAACATAGCAAGTTTAAGGTCAGCATGTGCTACCAGAGACCCTGTTGTAAAAATAAAACAAAACAAGGGACTGGAGAGATAACTCAGCAGTTAAGAACACTGACTGATCTTGGAGCAGAAGATTGGGGTTCAATTCCCAACACAAACATGGCAGCTAAGAATCCTTTGTAACTCCAGTTCCAGGGGACCCAATGCCCTCTTCTGATCTCCACAAGCATTGCATGACACAGGTGTACTTATACACACGAAGGCAAAACACCCATGCATATAAAGTAAGCAAAATATTAAAGAATAAAATGACAGAAAACCAACTGGAAAACCCAGGCTCATCCATCATCTATAACCTTCAATGAACAGTGAAATGAGTCACATGATATCCCTCAAATAAAAATGTATTGACTTGCTGGGCGTGGTGGTGTATGCCTTTAATCTAGCACTTGGGAGGCAGAGGCAGGCGGATCTCTGTGTGTTCAAGGCCAGCCTGATCTACAGAGCGAGTTCCAGGACAGCTGGGGCTACAAGGAAACCCTGTCTCAAAAAACACTCCCGCCCAAAAAAGTATTGAATTTACAATAAATAACTCTACCTAATTTTATACATTTAAAAAACCTACATAGTTGTGGGGGGGGGGTTGTTTTCTGTTTGTTTGGGGTTTGTCTTTTTGTTTTTTTTTTTTTAAATTTTTTTATTTTATTTTATTTATGTGTATTCATGTACTGTCTGCATGTAGGTCTGTGCACCCGTGTCGTGCAATGCCGCGGAGGTCAGAGAGGGTCTCAGATTCCCCTGGAACTGGAGTTCTCCTGGAATTGGAGTTACAGACGGTTCTCAGCCGCCATGTGGGTGCTGGGGATCGAACCCGGGTCCTCTGCAAGAGCAGTCGGC
>VZQC01008331.1:1181048-1191304 GCA_009823505.1 Rhizomys pruinosus | reverse complement strand
AAAAAGCTGGGTGTGGTGGTGCACGCCTTT
Organism: Rhizomys pruinosus; assembly: GCA_009823505.1. Taxonomy (NCBI): domain Eukaryota; kingdom Metazoa; phylum Chordata; class Mammalia; order Rodentia; family Spalacidae; genus Rhizomys; species Rhizomys pruinosus. Next base: position 1,191,274 of record VZQC01008331.1, on the reverse strand, counting down.
AATCCTAGCACTTGGGAGGCGGAGACAGAGGCAGGCGGATCTTTGTGAGTTCAAGGCCAGCCTGGTCTACAGAGCAAGTTCCAGGACAGCTGGGGCTAAAAGGAGACCCTGTCTCAGAAAAAACTAAAAAGACTTAATGACCAGGAATGGAGAGACGGCCCAGCAGTTAAGAGCACTGAAGCTCTTACAGAGGACCCAGGTTCAATTCCCAGCACCCACATGAAGACTAACCACTATCTGTAACTCTAGTTCCAGGGGAATCCAACGTCCTCTTCTGATCTCCAAGGGCACTGCAGAACACAGGTTCACTTACATACATGCAAGCAATACACTCATACATATAAAAACAATAAAATATGCCGGGCGTGGTAGCACACTTTAGTCCCAGCAGTCAAGAGGCAGAGGCAGGCAGATCTCTGTGAGTTCAAGGCCAGCCTGGTCTACATATCCAGTTCCAGGCCAGCTGGGGCTACAGGAAGACCCTGTCTCAAAATAGTAATACGTTTTCTAAAAAGAATTAACAAGGACCAGGGGCTGGAGATGACTCGGATGTTAAGAGCACTAACTGCTCTTCCAGAGGACCTGGGTAACAACCATCCATAACTCCAGTTCCAGGGGATCCGCCACCCTCTTTTGAGCTCCATGAGCTTTTCATGATAGGGGTACACTCGTACACATAAAATTAAAATAACTATTTTTAAAAAGGATTAACAAGGAGCGAGCAGTAAAGGGGATCCTTAGGGAACACAGTAAGAGGACCCACACACAGACAAGTAAAGGCTTTCCAAAGGAAACAGCAGCTAAGTAAAATTCAGCATTACTCATACAACTAATCCAAGTATCCTATATTTGAAACCCATTAATACCATTACCAAACTCAAAACCAATTCCTGCCCTTTAATATTCCCTATGTGAATGAATGATGATTTCCATCACTGATTTACCTTTTAACATAAATATCTAATTACATGTCTATAAATGTCAGGCACGAATCATAAAATGGCTTTGAGACACTACAAATTACAGTTTCATTCATGACAAAGATATGACTTAAGTTTGAAAACAGTTTTATGAATGTGCTGTCTGAGGGGTCATTATAACTGATTTTGAGGGTAGGCACTTGGGCTAAAATTTTAATTTTATTTTTTTATTTTTTATGTCTATGAATATACTGTCTGCATATAGGTTTGTGCACCCGTGTCATGCAATGCCTCATAAGTCAGAAGAGGTTGTTGGATTCCCCTGGAACTGGAGCTAAAGACGGTTCTCAGCTGCCATGTGGGTGCTGGGGATCAAACCGGGTCCTCTGCTCATACAGCCTTATCTGCAGCCTGCCCTCACTTCAGCCACCTGATTATGTATAGTTCCGGTCTCTTCCATGCATCTCCTTCACCTTTACCCAAACTATTCTTTCAAAGTTCAGCTCCAAACTACAAGCTGTTGCATATACGCCTCATTCCTTTCCAGGTTGAGTTAGGAATCTCTCCATCCACCCTCTTATCTGATTCTCATGACACCCTGGGCAGAGTTGTGAATAGAACTACACGAAATTTGTCCCATCACTCCTTGAGCTATGTTCTTTTTTTTTTTTTTTTTTTTTTTTTTTTCTAACACTAACCACCAAGCCATCGCCTCACCTCTATATACATAATTTTTCAGTATTTTTTTTTTGAGACAGGGTCTCCTTGTAGCCCCAGATGTCCTGGAACTCACTCTGTAGACCAGGCTGGACTTGAATTCACAGAGATCCGCCTGCCTCTGCCTCCTGAGTGCTGGGATTAAAGGTGTGTGCCACCACCCCAGCAGCATATACATATAGTTAAAAAAATTTAAATTTATTTATTTATTTATTTATTTATTTATTTATTATTATTATTATTTTGGTCTTTTTGAGACAGGGTCTCCCTGTAGCCCCAGCTGTCCTGGAACTCAGTCTGTAGACCAGGCTGGCCTTGAACTCACAAAGATCCACCTGCCTCTGCCTCCCGAATGCTAGGATTAAAGGTGTGCGCCACCACGCCCGGCGAGCTACGTTATTTCTTAAGTAGAGAATTATGGTTTGTGTTAACTCTATTCCCTACATGCAGCTCAGAGCCTAGTAGATTAATACATAATGAGGAATCAGCATTTTTTTTTTGAGACAGGGTCTCCTTGTAGCCCCAGCTGTCCTAGAACTCACTCTGTAGACCAGACTGGCCTTGAACTCACAAAGATCCACCTGCCTCTGCCTCCTGAGTGCTAGGATTAAATGCGTGCACTACCACGCCTGGCAGGAATCAGCATTCCATGCTGAGTCAATCAGATATAGATCCATTAGGAGGAAATCAATGGAAATGTTTGATCATGAGGGGACAATAATCTAACAAGAAGCATTTAACAACTGAATACAGATATGATAAATCTCAAGTTCCACTCATTTGTATGGCCAAGTATGTGTACCCAAATTTTTTTTAGGCAGGGCTCACTATGTGTCCTCAACTGTCTATATGCATCTCTATGTAGACCAAGCTGGCCTCCAATTTATAGAGATTTACCTGCCTGTTTCCAGAGTGCTGGGATTAGAGGAATATTCCACCACATCCAGAAGGAAAATTTAACTATACTTTTGTAAACTATTAAATCTGGCTGTAGCCAGGTGTGGTGGGGCACATGCCTTTAATCCCCTCAGAGGAAGAGGCTAGCAGATCTCTGTGAGTTCAAGGCCAGCCTGGTCTACAGAATGAGCTCCAGGCCAGCTGGGACTAAAGGCAGACCCTGTCTCAAAAAATAAATAAATAAAAACATAAAAATCTGGCTATATAACACTTGGAAGGCACTATCTAACAAATCTTCAAGTACTCAAACTTTAACCTAGCAATTGTACTTCTAGTAATAGATCCAACATAAGTACTTTCGTGGATTCACAGATATATGAAGAATTATTTCACTGAACTGTAATATTTACAAAGCAACAGCCTGGGGCTGGAGAGATGGCCTAGCGGTTAAGAGCGCCGACCGCTCTTACAGAGGACCTGGGTTCGATCCCCAGCACCCACATGGCAGCTGAAAACCATCTGAAACTCCAATTCCAAGAGAACTCCAGTTCCAGGGTAATCCAACACCCTCTTCTGACCTCCACGGCATTGCACGACACAGGTGCACAGACTTGCATGCAGACAGTACATTCATACACATACAGAAATAAAAAAAAATTCAAAAAAAATAAAAAGCAATAGCCTAAGGCTGGACAGACAGCTCAGCTGTTAAAAGCACTGACTGCTCTTGCAGAGGAACCTGGTATGATTCCCAGCACATGGCAGCTAACAACATCTGTAACTCTAGTTCTAAGGAATCCAATGCTGAATTCATTGCACGACAAGGATGCACTCACACACATTCAGGCAATACACATAAAGTAAAAAGAGAAAAAATATTTTTAAAAAATAGCATAAAAATTTTAAGATATCAAACCATCTAAAAATATCAACCCATTTGTATGAAAGACAGAGTAGGGGCTGGAGCGGTTAAGAGCTCCGACTGCTCTTGCAGAGGACCCAGGTTCTATTTCCAGCACCTACTTGGCAGGTAAGAACCATCTTTATTAAGGCTGGGTGTGGTGGCCCACACCTTTAATCCTAGCACTGGGGAGGCAAAGGCAGGCGGATCTCGGTGAGTTCAAGACCAGCCTGGTCTACAGAGAAAGCTCCAGGCCAGCTGGGACTGCAGGGAGACCTGTCTTTAAAAAAAAAAAAAAAAGAAAGAAAGAGTAAAAGAAAGAATTTTTAAGGTTTTTTGTTGTTGTTGTTTTCTTTAATTTGTGTGTGGGCACATGCACTACAAGTGCCCTAGGAGGACAGAAACAGTGTCAGATCCCCTGAAGCTAGATGTAGAGGAAGTTGTGAGCCATTCATCATGGGTGCTAGGAACCAAACTCGGGTCTTCTGGAAGAACAGCAAGCCCTCTTAACTGCAGAGCCATCTCTCTGACATCAGAATGTGAGAATTCTTGAAGGTCGATTATACAATCAAACTATTAACAATGTTTATATATTTGTACCCTATCCTGAACGCAAATTTCCTACTAGTCCAGCTCAGAGAGAGACATACATACATATAAAGAGCTTTTATGCCTAACAAACTAGTGGTTTGTTATCCTAAAATTAGAGACTTCTTTTTTTTTTTTTAATTTTTTTTATTATTATTTATTTATTTATTTTTGTATGTGTATGAATGTACTGTCTGCATGCAGGTCTGTGCACCCGTGTCGTGCAATGCCGCGGAGGTCAGAAGAGGGTCTCGGATTCCCCTGGAACTGGAGTTCTCCTGGAATTGGAGTTACAGACGGTTCTTAGCCGCCATGTGGGTGCTGGGGATCGAACCCGGGTCCTCTGCAAGAGCGTCGGTGCTCTTAACCGCTAGGCTATCTCTCCAGCCCCATATTAGAGACTTCTTAAAGAGTTCAAGCCAATTCAAAAATCAAAGGGTTATTCTTTGATGTTTGTAGCCAAAATCCAGACATCCCACCAAAACCTACTTTATTCCTTCAAATTGAATTAATGATTGAAACCATTTTTCCAATGACAGGGTAATGTTAAAAGTTAATACAAATAGCCTGGCGTGGTGGCGCACGCCTTTAACCCTGTCTCGAAAAGACACACGCACAAAAAGTTAATACTAATAGTTAATACCAATATCCTTCTTTTGTTCTATTGAGAGATCCAAGACTAGGTGGTAAGGAATATATCAGCTATAAAACAAAAATTGCATATGTACACATACACACACAGCTTCCTTCCCTTCCTCCTTTCCCTTCCCCTTCCTTGTCTTTTCTTTATGTTTTTGTTTTTTTGTGTGGGGATTTTTTGGTTTTTTTTTTTTTTTTTTTGAAACCGGGTATCCCTGTAGTCCCAGCTAGCCTGGAACTCACTTTGTAGACTAGGCTGGCCTTGAACTCACAGAGATCCGCCTGCCTCTGCCTCCCAAGTGCTAGGATCAAAGGTGTGTGCCACCATACCTGGTCTATACACAGCTTTCTTAAGGTCTTCAATCATCCCCTAGTCTCCATGTTAATATATAAACAGCTTGTTGGCAAGTTACCTTCCTTGGATGTCTGAGTGGGGGAAATATATATAAATAACACATATAAAAAAACAGCTTAGTGAAACTCAAGTAAGTATCTATCCCACCCAGGACCTTAACATGCTAGGCAGTCTATCACTAAGCTTACACTTAGGCTACACACACAGACACAGATACACAGAATGTGTCTTATAAAGCCTCTACACTAGCAAACATCAGAAACTCACTAACTCACCCTCTATCCCTTCACACCTTCTGGTGGAAGTGCTAATAAACAGTCACAAAGGAGAAACAAGTAGTGAGTGAGTGAAAGCCTGGGTATCAGGTCCTAGCAATTTCTGGTTTAACATCTTAACAAAATTATTATTCATCCTTTTTATTCCTCAATATTGTCCAGCCAAATGAATTTAACTGAATCAGACCCTCAAGTGCTCCATTTTTTAAAGGAATTAAATAAAATGTGAAGGACTCCGTCAAGTTCATGCCTCTCAACTTGAGTAGGCAACTTTTTCTAAACAAGAACAGAATCTATTATACTTAAGATTCAAAATGGAAAAAAAAAAATTCAAAGTGAGATCTCATTTGGATTCCTGGTTAAAGTAACAGGAATGTGGTTTTTTTTTAATTTTTATTTAATTTTATTTATTCATTTTATGTGTATAAATGTACTGTCTGCACGCAGGTCTGTGCACCCATGTCATCCAATGCCACAAAGGTTAGAAGAGGGTGTCGGATTCCCCTGGAACTGGAGTTCTCCTGGAATTGGAGTTACAGAACGTTCTCAGCCGCCATGTGGGTGCTGGGGATCAAACCCAGGTCCCCTTCAAGAGCAGTCGGTGCTCTTAACCGCTAGGCCATCTCTCCAGCCCAGGAATGTGTTTTAACATTTAGATCAAGTTGCACTGAATTTAGTTCCACTTACATTTGTGACTCAATCATTAAGAGAAAAACTTTAAATCCCAAAACTTAAGAACTGGGGGAGGGAGCCTGGGGGTTCAAATGCTAAGGTTCTATGAAGCTGGCTTGAAATTTTGAAACAAGAGATGTCTAGAAATTACATTTTTATACAGGGCATTGTGGCACACACCTGTAACCCCACCACAAAAGAGGCTAAGGCAAGATCACAAGTTCAAGGCCACCAAGAGCGGAGTTGGAGGCTTTCACAGGATACTTAGTGACACTGTGTTTTGAAAACTAAGAGTTGGCATACAGCTCAACACTACAGCCAAAAACAAGTAACCTTTATTAAACAAGTATCATTTGCCAAACTGTGGTACCCAATATAGAATTAAGAAGTTAAAAGTCGGGGCTGGAGAGATGGCCTAGCGGTTAAGAGCGCCGACGCTCTTGCAGAGGACCCGGGTTCGATCCCCAGCACCCACATGGCGGCTAAGAACCGTCTGTAACTCCAATTCCAGGAGAACTCCAGTTCCAGGGGAATCCGAGACCCTCTTCTGACCTCCGCGGCATTGCACGACACGGGTGCACTGACCTGCATGCAGACAGTACATTCATGCACATAGAGAAAAATAAATTAAAAAATAATAATAAAAATAAAAAACATTAAAAAAAAAATCTCCACCTTGAAAGGGTCTCTTAGCATTAAAGTTTAAAATCTTCATTAACATCTTCCTATACCATTGAACTTTCCTTGTAGACTATCCGACTTTCATGATCTGTGCCCTCTACTGTGGTAAAGTTGGTTACCACATATTCTACTTTTGGCTTTACCTTTAACCTCTCAAAAACAAGAAGAAGTTTAACAAAGAATAAAGTCCTATTCCAATACTTGGGTAGTCCAAGTTTTTTTGATAAATCACACCTATTAGTTTAAGTTTTTGCCAATACATTTTACTCTAGGTGCCAAAAAGCCAGGTATGTGGCTAAACACTGTAACAAAGCCCAGAGTCTATCACTATTCAGTTTGAAAAGGCCTTTCTTTTTGTATACTTTCTTCATTTTAAACAGGTTTTTACCTCCATTGGTTAGATTGTTCTGGTCTTAGAAGCCTATCTCTTTCCTTGCTCATTTTATGAAGTACACTACAGGTGTCTTTACACCTGGTGTTAACTGGGTCGAAAAGTTTAGGATCATTTCCTTTTCCTAAAAAAAAAGTGTTTTTTGGTTTTGGTTGGTTTTTTATCTGTTTTTTAAACTCTATTAGAACTAACTTTTTAACCTTAAAATAGATATTTAAATTATACCTTCTATAACCAAATCAACTCCATACTACTCTGTGGACAATAAAAAAATATTACTGCCAGGATACAGTAATTCACCACACAGACTCTCATGGGTGCTTCTGTTTCCCCAAATATGATCTCAAAACTCAGAAAACAGTATGAACAGAGAACACTATGAATTAGGAAAGTACTGTGTACAGGTCATCAACATTTAAAGGCTGTCAGGATATGGGATATCTTTTGAGTGTTATTTGTAGAGGGAGGAGAGAATTGTGGCTCATAGAAATGATCAGAAGGCAACTGTTAGTTATCACCACCAAAGACTTTGTCTATGCTGCTCCTCCTTTCCCTCCAGATCAAGGGAAAAGAAAGCTCCTGAGGCCTTATATAAGTATATATAATCTTTCCAAAAGGAAAATTACTTAGAGGATAGGAGGAGATAATCTCTAAAACCCTCACCCAAGGAAGTTGAACAGAAAAAGAATAAAAATTATCGTTTAAACCAAAAAATATATGATTATTGTCTAGAAAGTAAAGTACAGCTTACTTTGATTTTCTGGATGTTTAAAATTTTTTCTAAATAAGGAAATTATTTTATTCACAAAACAACTACAACTACTCAATACTAAAATACATTTGAAAACAAGCATCACCAACACAAAGACCCTATGTGTACAGTCCTATCAAACTGAGCAAACCTCAAACTTGTTATTCACTTTAAAACACAATTAACATCTGGGCGTGGTGGCGCACACCTTTAATCCTAGCACTCGGGAGGCAGAGGCAGGTGGATCTCTGTGAGTTCAAGGCCAGCCTGGTCTACAGAGTGAGTTCCAGGCCAGCTGGGACCACAGGGAGACCCAGTCTCGAAAAGACAAAAACAAACAAACAAAAAAAAACAAAAACAAAAAAAAAACCACAATTAACATCTGTGGTCAAACTAATAAAACCCACAGGATAGAGACACTGGTTACAATGAAGCATGACTAGAGATGAAAGGGTATTGGCAGTGCTTGAAGGAGAAAGCTAGTATGTATTGTCCTTTCTTCTCACCTTGCTAAATAAAAGTTCACAAATAAGCTATTTTCTAGCTTCCAATATTTTTCTCAACAGGATAGTATGTCACCTAACAATCAGAGTGCTCTGTAGGTATAACCATAGAAATAACATGTGTTAGCAGCCAGACATTTTATCACGATGGTAAAACACATCAAACACTAATGGTCTGAATAGTGCTTTCAGAAAAGATCCAGGGACTCAATACCAAAACGAATTCCTTTAGGTGTAAAGACCAAAAAAAAATCTCATCCTATCTCATAAGCTCTAGTATTTACCAAAGCAATTACAACTGCATGCAGACATAAATCACATTTACTTAAACAAAGTAGTTATCAAAGACTTTTTAACATCTTCACAGAATACAGTTGTTACCAAACTTTGTGACATCTAATGTTTTCCAAGTAGCCCATACTTCAAAAATAAAGTCAACCACCTCAAGTTCTGAGATCACTAACAAGTACACAAAATATGCTAAAACTTGCAAGGATTGTATACTTTGTTGGATAAACCTAGTGGAAATCCAATCAAAATTCCATGACTAAGGATCTTTCTCATGTTTACAATACATTTTTTTTAATTCCCAAGGGATAAGCATCTTTACCTTGCCTTATTTTTAGAGCAACACATCACATTACACCTATCACATGACATGATGTAACTGTTAGCAAAGAAAATGGTCCAAACCATTGAAAACTTACATGGGAGAAAAAAGATCAATGCTTACTCAAGAATCACTGCATTTCATACTTCTTAACGTATAGTAATCTATCTAGAAACACCAGGGAAAATGTACTTTTGTATTTTATAATTGAAATTTGCCTACTTATGGGGTAAATGGACAGAAAAACATGACTAAAACCAAAAATTCAACAGAAACATTAAGGAAATGCCCTTATGTAGGAAACACACCAAAAGGATCCACTGCTGTAAGAAAAAAAGTCAACTGACAACACCTGCAGTCAATTGAAAATTTCTAAATTGGTAAGAGTATATGAGAAAAGGAACCAAGCACAGCCTATGGAAGAGGGGGAGGGGAAACACACCCACTTAAGCCTTTGTAAATACTGGTACTTTAAATGAACTAAAAAAAGCGGGGAAAATACAAACTACAGACCATTCTAAGAAATAGGAACCATTCTAATGTAACTATTTTCTTTACTTGAATTTTTCAGAAGTTCAGTAACAATCTAACTATATCGTGATTATGCAAGGGAAAGATTATGTAATTTTATCGTTTATTTTAAAATGTTCTCCAACTGTATTTTTTTAAAAAGCTAAAACTTCTGATCTCTCCAATGGGAAGAAACAAGTTTCGTCTCGGCTACAATTTAAAATATAAACATACACCCCCCCAAACAAACAACAACGAAAAAAAAATGATTGGTAGCCACGTGACAAAGGAGATGGCAACACCGGGATTGTGAATGAAGGGGAGGGAGGCTAGGTTGGAGGACTGGCAAGATTGCTCGCAACTTTGGGGGCAGGATTCAGATCTCTCGATCCTTAAAATACCAAATTCTAGCCCCTAAGAGTAGTGTAGCTAACACCCCCAAGTGCACTTTTATTAATAGGTCACGGAAAATGCTCCAGTGACCTCCAGGATAAAGGAAGAAAAAAAAAAAAAGAGAATAAAAAAAGAGCAATTTAAAGTGGCGCCATCATGTCACCCCTTTTCCCCTAAGGCAATCAAGAAATAGTTAAGTAACTAGTTTCTCTAAAAATCCACATTGGGATTCAAACATTGGAAAACAAAAGGATTTTTAAGTATAACAGAGTAGAGTTGTTTACAATATGGTAAACTATTTACTGAGAATCAAAAGAACGTCGGCAGGAAAAAAAGGCCCCCCAAAAGTCAGTAAGATTCCAACTCTCTTAAAAGCAAATAAATGCTCTTCCTCTTTAGTTTAAAAAAAAAAAAAAAAAAAAA
>VZQC01008331.1:1156735-1180402 GCA_009823505.1 Rhizomys pruinosus | reverse complement strand
GCGGGCGGGGGCGCGCGGCGGCTGCTCCGGCCCGGCCCGCCGCTCTCCTCCCCCCCGCCGGCGCCCGGAGCCGCCCTGACTTTCCGGGCGGGGGGGGGGAGGCGAGGCGAAGGGGGAGGGGAAGGCGGCGGCGGGGAGCGGCCGCTTTTTCTTCTGTTTCGGGCCCTTTCTCCGGCCTTCCTCCGTTCCGGCGGGGCCTGGGCAGAGCCAGGGACCGCAGCGCGGGCGGGCGGGCGGGGGCAGAGGGTAAAGCCGCCCCCCCCCGCCCCGCAAAAACAAGCGCCGCCGTCTGCAGCCCGCGCCCGCACCCTGGCCGCCACCCCGGCCGCTTCTTCCAGGCCCGGGAGCGCTCCGGCCGCCCCCCGCGCCGCCGCGGCGAGACGAGTCGGCTTCGCTACGGCGCTCGGTTCTCCCGCCGGCTCGGCGAGCGGTGGCGGCGGTGGCGGCGGCACTGGGAAAATGGCGGCCGAGCTCCTTTTCCCTCCCCCCCCCTTTAATCTGAAGCGGAGGGAGAATGAAGCGAGCAAGCGAGCGGGCGAGCGCCGGGGACACGGGGAGGAGGGACAGCAGCGCCTCCGCCGGCTGCGGCTGCGGCGGTGAAGGCCGCTCCGCCCCGGCGCGCCGCCAGGGGGCGCCCGCAGCACCGCCCCCGCGGGCCGCCGGGAGGCGCGGCCGCCGCTGCCGCCGCCGCCTCAGTCATGGCTCCTCGCCGGGGCCGCTGCTTCTACACTTCTAAGGAAGCTGGGCCTGCAGCCTAGACCTGCGGCAGCGGCACGCGGCACTGCGGCAGACCGCGCAGGGCCCTCGCTCCGACCCAGGTGAGGCTAACCTGCAGGGCTGAGGCCTTCACATTCCCTCCGCGCTGGGACTGGCGGCGCCGTGCACCGGCAGGAGGGGGAAGGTGGGCTGGCGCAGCGGAGCGAGGACGTGAGCGAGGAACTGAGTGTCCTGAGAACCGGCGAGGTTAAGGCAGTCGCCGCCACACAGCCCCAGAGTCAACCGTGCTCTGAGCCGGCCAGGTCTGGGCCTGACCAGTGACGCGAACTCTACCACACATGCTTTGTCCTACACCCTGCTTCGGTACACTGCAGCACGGCTGGGTACTAGCCCTAGCGCTACGCTCCGCCGCCAAACCAGAAAAATAAATAAAATAAGCGGACGCCATTGCGCAGGCGCTAGCCAGGGCGGACGCTGGGCTAGCCGGGGCAGCAGCAGCAGAGCAGCAGCCAGGAGCCAGAGGGGAAGTGCTGGCCCACCAGCGCCGGGCCCGCTGGGAGCTGTAGTTTTCTTTTAAGAAGCACGCGTCTTGTTTGGGGTATCTTGACTGGGCAGAAAGAGATTTATGCTTCCTGCTAGCACCAAATTAAAGTTCACTTCTCCGATAAAAGTTAACAGTGAACCCCATAGAGAACAGAATCAAACTTGTCACTTTCCTTACAGTGATGACCTAAAAAGTGATAGCAGTTTATTTCCCATGACCAATGTGTCAGCACGATATTGACTCCTTCCCCCCAAACACGGTCTTAATATAATGGAGCTTGTTCTGGATTTAAGGAATTTAATATAAAGTGTCTCCATTACACAAATACAAATCCACCATTCTTTAAAGCTGAAGTCGCCAAACGTCAGCTCTAGGTCTCATCATAATTAGCTTAATAACTTAAGGAAAAACTGGTTCCAACAATTAAATCACTAAATTCAGCAGATAAGAGAAGTACAGTTTAACCAACAAGGAAGATGGAAAATGTTCGATACTTCTTTGTGTGGTTTACCAAAACCAATATCCGGTCTGCTTTAAAAAAAAACAACAACAAAAAACAACCTCTTTGTCGTTACAGAAGTTTTAACCCACAAAGTCACTAACTCACCAGCTCCTATATCTGCACCTATATTTCTGAGTTTCCATTTGTTCTCTTAAAAAAAAAAAAAAAAATCACACCCAAGCATAACCACAGTTCTCTCATATAGCAAAAGGAGGCATCACAGAGTCACAAAGTCAAATCACACAGAAGATAAAACATATACACAAATATTTTGATACACAACCAGAAGATTCTTAGCTTTGACTTTTTCATTTATAATCGTAAGGGAGGATATTCAATGATTTAAAATAGTAATGCCACAGGATGTTAACACATAATTCCAGTACCAACAGATGTGCTAGAGCCCTAATCTGAAAACTCTGGTCTAAATTAGAATGAAAAATACCAAATAAGGTAACTTAAATATTATACTGAAAGAAACTAAAAAACACCAGTGTTAGTATGTGACCTCTTAAAAACTTCACTATCTAAATCCCCAGCATTTTGAAGGTAGAAGCAGGAGGATTACAAGTCCCTGCCTGAGAAGAGGGCTGGATGGCTTAGCACTCAAGAGTATGTACTACTATTGCATAGGACCTATGTTCAATTTGCAGAACCCACATCAGATAGCTCACAACTACCTGTAACTCCAGCTCCAAGGGGATCCAACTGCCTCTAGCCCCTGTGAGCATCTGCAGTCAAGTATATACATACACATACAGACACAAGACACTTTTTTGTCTTTTTTGAGATAAGGGTCTCCCTTTAGTCCCAGCTGGCCTGGAGCTCTCTATGTAGACCAGGCTGGTCCTGAACTCACAGAGATCCTGCCTCAGCCTCCCGAGTGCTGGGATTAAAGGCAGCCCTGGCCAGACATGAAGAATTTAATAAAAATATTTTTTTTTAATTTTCCCCAGAGAAACAATGCATGGTAAGGTTTATTTAAAACAGCCAAGGGGCTAGAGAGATGACTTGGAGGTTAAGAGCACTGGCTATTCTTGGGCGGGGCGTGGTGGCGCACGCCTTTAATCCTAGCACTCGGGAGGCAGAGGCAGGCGGATCTTTGTGAGTTCAAGGCCAGCCTGGTCTACACAGTGAGTTCCAGGACAGCTGGGGCTACAGGGAGACCCTGTCTCAAAAAGACCAAAAAAACCCACACATACAGCCAAACATGGTGGCAAATGCCTATAATTCCAGCATTTGGGAGACAGAAGCAAGACTACAAGTCCAAGCCAACCTGGTTATAAAAAGATGAGTTCCTTGCCAGGTTGCAAAAAAATCTATACACATAACCTCATTTTTTCTGGTTGCACTGCTAATACCTATTCAATCCAGATTGGTTTAAACATTGTGCTATTGGTCGATTAGGATTGAGCTGAGACATGAGTAGAAGACACCTAGAAAGGAGGACTCAAAGAAAGAACTGTGTGAAAAAAATTAAAAAAAAAAAAAAGAACTGTGAGAAACCCTTCAATCTTAAAAAATGAGATGGAGGTAAAAACTAGTCGTGTCCCCCTCAGACACTGACACATTAAACTGCAATGATCATCTTACATCTCTAAGATGCCACCAGCATCAAAGAGGGCAGAATGGAGAGCTGGCAAGAACCTGGTCCTGATGACAGAATTACATTATCATAACAAGTAATTCTGGCATCTGCATGAATTCTAGACATGCAGCTCATCAAAACAATGAAACATGAAACAATCGCTTAAAGCAATTGGAGTTAGGGGTCTCACCTTAAATCAGTAACGAAGATTAAGTCCTCATATTTTAGACTATGTACTTTAGAATCTGTTTCAGAAAAAAAAAAAAAAGGACAGGGGCTAGAGCAATAGCTCAGTGGTGAAGAATGCTTATGCTCTTACAGAAGACCTAAGTTCAGTTCCCAGTACGCATATCACAGCTGCCTGTAACTCAGCTCCAGGGGTCCAAAGCCCTCTTTTCTTGGCCTCTGATGACATCTGCACACACACATGGCATACATACACATAAATAAAAATATTTTTAAACAAGTCTAGCTGGCTGTGGTGGTGCACGGCACGGCTTTAATCCCAGCATTCAGGTGTATCTCTGTGAGTTCAAGGCCAGCCTGGTCTACATAGCAAGCTCCAGGCCAGCTAGGACTAAAGGGAGACCCTGACTCAAAAATACCAAAAAAAAAAGTCTAGGGCTCAGTGGTTAAGAACACTGCTGTTCTTGCAGAAGACCCAGGTTCCAACCCCAGCAACCCACATAAGCAGCTAACTCCAGATCCAGTTCAAGTTCCAAGGGATCTGACACCATCTTCTGCCCTTCATGGGCACTGCATGACACAAGTGCACTTACATATATGCAGGCACTCATACACATAAAATAAAAATAATTAAAAAAAAAAAAGCCGGGCGTGGTGGCGCACACCTTTAATCCTAGCACTTGGGAGGCAGAGCAGGCAGATCTTTGTGAGTTCAAGGCCAGCCTGGTCTACAGAGTGAGTTCCAGGACAGCTGGGGCTAAAGGGAGACCCTATCTCGAAAAGACAAAAAAAAAAAACCAAGTATAGCAAGGCATGGTAGCACATACCTTTGATATTAACATGAGAGAGGCAGAAGCAGGCAGATCTCTGTGAAATCCAAGCCACCCTGGTCTATACAGCAAGTTCCAAGCCAGCTGGGGCTACAAGAAGACCCTGTTTCATTTAGAGGAAAAAAAAATAGTATGGCATCACTTGACCAACCCCACCTAAGAAGCAAGATAATTTTCCTCTTCATATTAATAATACAGGCTCCAGAATTTACATAAAGATATCTATTATCTCACTGTTGAAATGATTCAGTAACTCAAGAGAAACAGGCAGCATCATGACTTAACTATGTCAGTAACAAAAACAGTAACTTATTAAAGGCTAACCCCGAAAGCACTTTTTTTTTTTTGGTCTTTCTGAGACAGGGTCTCCCTGAAGCTCCGGCTAGCCTGAAACTAGCTCTGCAGACCAGGCTGTCCTTGAACTCACAGAGATCGCCTGTGCAATGACTCCGCTTATTTTATTTATTTTTTTAGTTTGGTGGTGTAGCGTAGCGCTAGGGCTAGTACCCAGCCGAGCTGCACTGTACCGAAGCTGGGATTAAAGGTATGCACCACCACGCCCAGCTAAGCACTTTTAAACCTAGAAATAACCTGGGGATATTAAAAAATAGCATTAAAATTCAAGTAAACAAGATGGCACACTGTAATCTTAGCTACTCAGGAGTCTAAGGGAGGAAGATCCTGAGTTTGAGGCCAGCCATCAGTGATCATTAAAATCTAACTTCCAACATTGTTTTCTCCGCAACCTCAGATTTCAAAGTATCTGCATGCACTATAGTGCATTCACTTTGACCAGAGTTTATATATGACCAGAGTTTATATATTTGAATAAACCTCTTATGGAACTAAACAAAAAGCTATGCTGATACTTTCAACCTTAGTTTAGAACACTTTAAAATTCTCAAGTAACTAGAATGTGCTTAATCAACTAAGCTTAGTGACCATACTATATTAATAGAAAATGCTGATTTTGGATTTGCAGCAGTGCATATGACCTAAGACTTAAACACCAACTGGTGTTAATAAACCTGAATATCAGACTTTGCTCAAAATTTACCGAAAGAATACCTGACCTCTCCCAAATAAAACTTAAAGGTTAGTTTGCAGAACTTCATCACAACTTTGAGCAACAAAGTTGTTTTTTTAAAAAAGCCAATTATGGGGCTGGAGAGATGGCCTAGTGGTTAAGAGCGCCGACTGCTCTGGCAGAGGACCCCGGTTCAAACCCCAGCACCCACATGGTGGCTGAGAACCGTCTGTAACTCCAATTCCAGGAGAACTCCAGTTCCAGGGGAATCCAATGCCCTCTTCTGACCTCCACGGGCATTGCATGACACAGGTGCACAAACCTACATGCAGACAGTACATTCATACACATAAAAAATAAAAATAAAAATAAAAAAATAAGCCAATTAAAAGCCGGGCATGGTGGCACATGCCTTTAATCCTAGCACTCAGGAGGCAGAGGCAGGCAGATCTTTGTGAGTTCAAGGCCATCCTGGTCTACAGAGCAAGTTCCAGGCCAGCTGGGGCCATAGGGAGACCCTGTCTTGAAAGGACCAAAAAAAAAAAAAGCCAATTAGGAGTCAGCAGGGGTATGCGGGGATGGCTGGAGAGATGGCTCAATGGTTCAGAGCTCTGACTACACTTTCAGAGGACCCAGGTATGAATCCCAGCACCCACATGGCGGCTAACAAGCATCTATTAACTCCAGTTCCAGGTGATCTGATGCCCTCTTATGACCTTCTCAGGCACTGCACAACATGGGTGCACCTATATACATGAAGGCAATATACTCATGCACATAAAATAAAGAAAATTAAAATTTTTTTAAATAGTCATAGGGGATGGGAAGATGGCTCAATGGCTAAGAACTGCCCAAAAATATGAGGACCTGAGTTCAGATCCTCATATAAAAAACTATACGGCTAAGCATGCCTATAACAACAGTGCTGCAGGAGGAAGAGATGGAAGGATTGCTAGGGCTTGCTGACCAGCAGCCTAGCCTTCCAGGTAAGGAACAGTGTCAGAAGGAAATAAGGTGGAGAGTGATAACATATAATGTCCTCCTCTGACTTCAGTGCACACAACCACTAATAAATGCAACTATACACACAAATATACCACATACATACATATATACATGAAGAGAAAAAATATTCAAAGAGAAAAGGGAAGGCAACAAATGCACAAAACAAAAAGCACTTTAATTGAAATTTTGATCAAGTTTATTCTTTAATATTTATTTTATTTTTTATGTGTATGAGTGTATTGCCTGGATGTATCTAAGTGCTCCTGTGTTGTGCAATGCCCAAGGAGGTCAGAAGAAAGTGTCAGATCTTCTGGAACTAGAATTACAGACTGTTGCTAGCCATCATTTAAGTACTGGGACTGGAAGCCAGGTCCTCTGCAAGAGTTGTGTTCTTAACCACTGAGCCATTTCTCCAGCCCCAGAAAAAAGAATTTTTAAAATTTTTCTCTTAGGTTAGGGATATAACTCAGTTGGCAGTTTACCTTGTGTGCACAAAGCCCCAGCCAATCCCCAGCATTGAATTAACAGGCATGATGGCCTGTAATCCCAACACAGGTGGAGGCTGGAAGACAGGAAATTCAAGGTTATCCTTAACTACATAGCAAGTTCAAGGCCAGCCTGGGATACATGAACCCTTGTATTAATGTATTAATGTTTTTAATTTTTTTTAGTTTCATTTATTTTTTTTTGTGTATGAATGTACTGTCTGCATGTAGGTTTGTGCACCCATGTCATGCAGGTCAGAAGAGGGAGTTGGATTCCCCTGGAACTGGAGTTAAAGCCGGTTCTCAGCTGCCATGTGGGTGATGGGGATCGAACCCGTGTCCTCTGCAAGAGCAGTCAGCAGTCAACCCTAGGCCATCTCTCCAGCCCCTAATGTATTAATTAGTTAAAAACTTTTTCATAAATCAGCTGCCAATTCCCAAATTATGATGAAATAAAAAATCTCCTCTATGAAGTAGCAAGCCTATGGATTTTGAAAGATGGAACACCTGTCACCTCCAGTGGAAAAGTGCATCATTCTTGGTTAAGACCATTCCTTCTTTTTCTTTGTGTGTATGTTGGGGAAGGGGGATGCACACCTTTATGTGAAGATCCACATGACCATAAGGAGACCAGAAGAAACACTGAGTATCCTCTATAACTCTACACATTATTTTTTGAGACAAGGTCTCTCACTGAACCTAAAGCTTGCCAGTTGCGAATACACTTGCTAGCCAACAGACTCCCTGTTGCTGCTCTACAACACTGGTTCCAACCACTCAGCCAATACATGGCTTTATGTATTGGGGGTTCAAATTCAGGTCCTCTTCCTTGCACAGCAAGTGCTCCTACTCACTGAGCCATCTCTACAATCTGATCATTATTTTTTAGAGTATCAGCTTAAACAAATATTGCAAAAAAAAAAATCAGAAAAACTTTTGCCAAAATAAACGCAATTATGTAACAGTCATATTTTCAAAAACAAGAGTTTTTTGGTTAGTTGATTTTGTTCTGAGACAGGGTCTCCCGTATGGCCCAGGTTGGTCTTGAACTCATGAACCTGCAGCCTTTGCCTCCCAAGTGCTAGGATTATAGGCATGTACTATCATACTTGTCAGATAAATCATCTTTACAGACACATCCTACATGTAATAAGCTAGTCCAAACACCCAGACTCTGGGAAATAACTTAGAAAGATTAGAGACAGCATAGTCTAGATCATTCATAGATAGGACTACACTGCCAATACCCCCCAACATAGATCCTTTGTTGAAACCTGAAACCATCTTACATTAATATTGTGAGTACAGTATTATCGAAGAGTCCATAAGTTACTAAGAACATGACTAGAATTGAGGAAATGCTAAAGTCCCTATCTTATCTTTGTCATTCATTTACTAAGAAATCATATATAATTTCCTCAAGAACAATCTCTTTCATTTTTTAATTAGACTGACAAAATTATAGAATTCAATACTTAGTATTTTCAACCATATTCCAAAATAATTTCTATAAACACATTTAGACACAAATTGAACAAAGTTTGTTCCAAATGGAATAATTTCAAGCATATAATGAAAACCATTAAATATTTTCTCTGGTTAAAAAGAAGAAAGGCAGGCATGGTGGTGTGTGACTATAATTCCATCTACTTGGAAGGCTGAGGCAAGAAGATCTCAAGTTACAAGCCTGCCAAGTCACACAGTCCCAATCTAAAAAAGAAAATTAGATACTTCCCAGGCATGGTGTTCCATACCTATAATACTAGTGAGGCTGAGGCAGAAGGATCAGGAATTCAAGGACAGCCTAGGGTATACAGTGAATTCTGAACCAACATGGGCCAAACAAACAAAAGTCCTGTGCAAATAGGTAAGGGAAAAATTCCCCCAATTCCTAGAATATCTATGGTGGCACTATCAATATGGCCTCATACAGCTGGTCATGGTACTATATATATCACAGCATTCTGTAGGAGGCAGAGATTCTCTTTCAGCTCAAGGCAAGATGGGTCTACATAGTGAGTTCTAGCCCAGCTAGTTATTTAAGCCACAGAATTTGTGTGTGTGTGTGTGTGTGTGTGTGTGTGTGTGTGTGTGTGAGAGAGAGAGAGAGAGAGAGAGAGAGAGAGAGAGAGAGAGAGACAGGGTCTCCCTTTAGTCCCAGATGGCCTGGAGCTCGCTCTGTAGACCAGGCTGGCCTTGAACTCAGAGATCCACCTGTCTCTGCCTCCCGTGTGCTGGGATTAAAGGCATGCGCCACTATGCCCAGCACAGATTTTTTTTTTGTCTTATCAGGACAGGGTCTCCCTGTAGCCCCAGCTGTCCTGGAACTCACTCTGTAGACCAGGCTGGCCTTGAACTCACAAAGATCCGCCTGCCTCTGCCTCCCAAGTGCTAGGATTAAAGGCGTGCACCACCATGCCCGACTAGAATTAAATTTTTGTAAGAGCAATGGTTTGTATAGTTTTGTTGTTGTTGTTTTCTCTTTTTCTTTTTGGTGTTTTTCAGACAGGGTCTCCCTGTAGCCCCAGCTGGCCTAGAACGCAATCTACAGACAAGGCTGCCATTGAATTTTCAGACATCTACCTGGCTCTGCCTCCCAAGTGCTGGGATTAAAGGCTGCATAATTCATCTGTAAACATTTATTAAATGCCTTAAATGCCTGATTTTTTTTTTTTTTTTTTTTTTTTAAATTAACAATTTCAAAATATCACAGCAAAATTTGTATACTCATAGTCTGGTCTGAACAGGCATGAGTGGGTGTATGTATTTCTTCTTTTGGTCTGAGACAGAGTGTCCTTTTACTCCCAGCTGGCCTGGAGCTCCATATGTAGACCAGGTTGGCCTTGAACTAACAGAGATCCGCCTGCCTCTGCCTCCCCCAGTGTTGGGATTAAAAGGGTGTACCACCACTCCCGGCTTTAAATTTAAATGCCTACTGATTGTTAACACTGCAGTATCTCTAGACGAAAAAAAACTTTCCCAGGCAGGTGTGCCCGGGCACAGGTGCATGCAGGCACACACTCACATCCAAAGGTGGGAAAGAAGAAACTAAGAAAAATATTAATTAAAAAAACAATAAGCCAGTAGTGGTGGCCTATGCATTTAATCCCAGCACTCGGGAGGCAGAGCCAGGCGTATCTCTGTGAGTTCAAGGACAGCCTGGTCTACAGAGGGGGCTCCAAGCCAGTTGGGACTAAAGGGAGACCCTGTCTCAAAATCAATAAATCAATAAATCAATAAATCAATCCACTTGGGAGGCAGAAGCAGGCGGATCTCTGTGAGTTCAAAGCCAGCCTGGTCTACATAGTGACTTCCAGGACAGGGGGAGCTACAGAGATCTGCCTGCCTCTGCCTCCTGAGTGCTAGTACTAAAGGTGTGCAACACCACGCCTGGCTTGGTTTTAGTTTTTTCAGACAGGATTTTACTATGCACCACAGAAAACACCAACAAGAACTCACTATGTAGCCCACGCTGGCCTCAGGCTCACAGATATCTGCCTGCCTCAGCCTCCTAAGTGTTGTGGCCTGGCCTTCCATTGTTGTTTTAAAATTAATTAACTGTCCAGGCATGGTGGGGCATGCCTTTTTTTTTAATTTTTCATTTATTTTCGTATGTGTATGAATGTACTATCTGCATGTAGGTTGGTGCACCTGTGTCCTGCAATGCTGCAGGTCAGAAGAGGGCGTCGGATTCCCCTGAAATGGTTTTCAGCCGCCATATTGGTGCTGGGGATCGAACGCGGGTCCTCTGCAAGAGCAGTCGGCACTCTTAACCACTAGGCCATCTCTCCAGCCCAGGGGCATGCCTTTAATCCTAGCACTTGGGAGGCACAGGCAAGTAGATCTCTGTGAGTTCAAGGCCAACCTTGTCTACATAATGAGTTCCAAAACAGCTGGAGCTACAGGGAGACCCTGTCTCAAAAAAGACCAAGAAAAAGAATTTTTTTTAATTAACTGACTTATTTATACTGTATTTTGCCTGCCATGTATGTAGTTGTACCACATGTGCACAGTGCCAGCAGGGGCCAGAGAGGGTATCTGATCCTCTGGAACTGCAGTTAACAGATCGTTGTTAGCCACCATATGGGTAGAGAGCAAACCTAGCTAAACCCACTTCCTCTGCAAGAGCAGTAAAATTCAAAGTAAATAATTGATCAGAGATCAAATAGCAAATTTTTAGGCTTAAGCTTCCAGTTTGCTCTTCTGGTAACTTTTCTGAAGGTTGCCCAAATCATCGTGGGAATGCAAAAATTGGGGGTTAAGGCATAACAAAAATGAGGTAGCAATGCAAGAACCCTAAGTAAAAGTAAGAGAAGAGCCTAAGGGAGCCAAGTAGGTGCCAGGGACATAAAGTGTTAGACTTGTTACCTATACCCTAAAAGACTTCAGATAGGCAAAGGTCTAGATAAAGAAAATTTGTGACCTAATCTAATTGTAGTTAATTCTACCTTTTTTGCTCTCAAATATGAGCCCAGGGAAATTTTCTAGCTTTCCTCTGTCTGTAACAAGTTCACTAACAGATTTTTTTTTTATTTTTATTCTGTAACAAGTGCAATAACAAGTTTAAAACTTTTATTTATTACTTTATACACATATGAGTGTTATGCTTGCATGTGTGTAAATGCACCCATATGCTGCAGTGCCCAAGGAGAAGAGAGGAAGGCATTAGATCCCTGGAACTGCATTTATGGAAGGTGTTCACTTGCTTGGTCTTGCTGCAAACAAATCCCAGTTCTGCCAGGCCTGGTGGCACACGCCTTTAATCCCAGCACTCGGGAGGCAGAGGCAGGTGGATCTCTGTGAGTTTAAGGCCAGCCTGATCTATATAACGAGCTCCGAGCCACCAGAGCTGGGACTAAAGAGAGGCCCTGTCTCAAAAAGAACAAAAAAAAAAAAAAAAAAAAGCTGGGCGTGGTGGGGCACGCCTTTAATCCTAGCACTCAGGAGGGAGAGGCAGGCAGATCTTTGTGAGTTCAAGGCCAGCCTGGTCTACAGAGCAAGTTCCAGGACAGTTGTGGCTACAGGGAGACCCTGTCTTGAAAAAACAAAACAAAACAAAAAGGTTAGACATAGTGAAATACTACAATCTTAACACTGGGGAGGCTGAGGCAGGAGAATCATTAATTCAAGGCTACCATGGGCTACAAAAACAAGATCCTACCTCTAAATAAATAAATAAACCTTTTTCTTTTTTTTTTTTTTTAATGTCTTTTAGAGACGGGGTCTCCCTGTAGCCCCAGCTGTCCTGGAACTCACTCTGCAGACCAGGCTGTCCTTGAACTCACAAAGATCTGCCTGCCTCTGCCTCCCAAGTGCTAGGATTAAAAGGTATGCACCACCACGCCCAGCTTTTTTTTTTTTTTTGTCTTAAATAAGTAAAATCTTTAAATACTAGTAGTAAGTGATCTGATAGACAACAGTGGTCACACTAGTAATCTAGTCATTGGAAAGGCTGAGGCCAGCCCGGTCTACCTAATTGCAAGATCCTGTCTCATTCTCTCCCCTTTCCTTCCTCAGAAAAGTCCAAAGTAGGCCTTTCCACAGAAACTGAAAATAGTGATTTCCAGGGGGCCAAGGAAAGAAAAGAACATAGAGACTGACAGGGATTCCTTATGAGGTGTTTAAAATGTTCCAAAATTAGGGCCAGTGAGATGCTCAGTGGGTAAAGGCTGACAACCTGAGTTAAATGCTTGGTGCATACATGGTGGAAGGAGAGATTCTGGTAAGTTGTCCTCTAACCTTCAAATGTGTACAGGGTGCATATTCATACACAAATAAGTAAGTAAAATAAATGTAACTTAAGCAGGGCGTGGTGACCCATGCCTTTAATCCTAGCACTTGGGAGGCAGAGGCAGGCAGATCTTTGTGAGTTCAAGGCTAGCCTGGTCTACATAGCGAGTTCCAGGCCAGCTGGAGCTACAGGAGACCCTGTCTCAAAAAGACAATCAATCAATCAATCAATCAATCAATCAATGTAACTTTAAATTTAATAAAACTAAATATACTTGACTGTACATTTTAATTCAATTTTCATTTCTCAAATTTCTTGGATTAAATATAAATATATATGGGGAGGAGGTACTGTGGAAAGCAGAAGATAAGTTGTGAGAGTCAGTTCTCTCTTTCTATCATCTAGCTCCTATGGATCAAACTCTTATTGTTAGGCCTGGCAGCAAGTGCCTTTGTCCACTGAGACACCTTCCCAGCACTTGATTATAAACATTTTTTTTTTTAAAGGTGTGTGCCACCACGCCCGGCATTTATTTATTTCTGTATGTGTATCAATGTACTGTCTGCATGCAAGTTTGTGCACCCGTGTCGTGCAGTGCCGCAGAGGTCAGAAGAGGGTGTCAGATTCCCCTGGAACTGGAGTTCTCCTGGAATTGGAGTTTCAGACGGTTCTCAGCCGCCATGTGGGTGCTGGGGATCGAACCCGGGTCCTCTGTAAGAGCGGTCGGCGCTCTTAACCGCTAGGCCATCTCTCCAGCCCCCGATTATAAACATTTTAAGTGGGTAAATTTTGATACATGAAATGTACCTCTATAACACTATAATAAAAAACGATAAAGCCAAAATAGCATTTAATTTCTAAACAATTTCACTGTACATGAAAATGAACTATTCATGAAAAGGTCAGAAGATAAGCCATACTTCTGCCATTATTTTCTCTTGAGAAATCACTTATGAATACTAACTTACAATGGTATATTTGCAACCTCACTGCCAGTAGTGCACTGTGAGCAAAACTTAGATTCCCAGCACCTATATGGTGGCTATCGAAATCCTGTAACTCCAGTTCAGGGGATCTGATCCCCTCTTCTGGTCTCTCTGTAAGCACTGCAGACAGGTGGTATACATGCAGGAAAAACACTCATAAAAAATTTAAATAACTTTTTTTTTGGGGGGGTGGTCTTTTTGAGTCAGGTTCTCCCTGTACCCCCAGCTGGCCTAGAACTCACTACATAGACCAGGCTGGCCTTGAACTCATAGAGATCTGCATAACATCAGCCTCCCAAGTGCTGGGATTACAGGTAAGCACTACTATGCCCGGTTGTTTGTTTGTTTTTGAGGTGGTCTCCTTTTAGTCCCAGCTGGCCTGGAGCTAACTCTGTAGACCAGGCTGGCCTTGAACTCACAGAGATCAGCCTGCCCCTGCCTCCCAAGTGCTGGGATTAAAGGCCTGCGCCACCACACCCAGCTCTTATTTTTATTTTTATGTGTATGAGTATTTTGCCTGCATGTACTTCCAAGCATGGAGTGCATGAAATGCCCAAAGAGGCCAGAAGAGGGTGCCAGATACCCAGAAACTAAAGTTACAGATGGTTGTTAGCTGCCATATGGTTGCTAGGAACTGAATCCAGGTCCTTTTTAAGAGCAGGAAATGTTCTAAAACCACTGTACCTGGCCAGGTGTGGTGGCACACGCCTTTAATCCTAGCACTCGGGAGGCAGAGACAGGTGGATCTTTGTGAGTTCAAAGCCAGCCTGGTCTACAGAGTGAGTTCCAGGATAGCTGGGGTTACAGGGAGACCCTGTCTCGAAAAGACAAAAAAAAAAAACACTGTGCCATCTTTCCAGCACACCCCCCACCATTATTTTTTAAAGTACAAAATTATATTGAGCCAAACTCATTAACCAAGCAAGATGCTTCCAAACTGATGCACCAAATGTCAGTGATGGAGGCAAAATAGTCTTTGGGCTTTAAGGCATTTAAAGTATCTAACATAAGACTATTTGAGAAAACACAGTAGTGGATAGTCATATAAAAGCAATTGCCTTCTATAAATCCCTGGAGGCAGAATCTAGATCTGCTTCCTCTACAACATTTACCCAATCCCTTGCTCAACTCCTTGCATACTTAGCAATTCAATTAACAAAAATGAACAAGAACAAATGTCATCAGGGCTGGAGAGATGGCTCAAGGGTTAAGAGCACTTGCTGTTCCTTCCAGAGGACCCAAGTTTGACTTCCAGCACCCACTCAATAGCTCTGTTATCCACTTTCAGCCTTTGTGGGCACTTCTCACTGACCAGTAAACATGCAAGAAATTAAAAAAACACTTGCACAAATGAAAAATATATAATTTAAAAAAATGTCATCACTGTAACTTCTCTACTGAAAAGACAGCAAATCTCTACCACAAATGGAATCAGAGACATATTACCATGAATAACCCAAGGAAAAGAAACCCTGGCTTCAAAAATGAGAAATCACACACCAGCCTACTCAATTCTCTGAAAAGTATGCAAATATAACTTTTTTTTTTTTTTTTGGTCTTTTTGAGACAGAGTTTCCCTTTAGTTTCAGCTGGCCTCTACCTCCCTAGTGCTGAGATTAAAGGCATGCACCACCATGCCCGACTTTGCAAATTTATTTGGGCTTTCACAACAAACCTTTTCTTGGTCATTATGAGACAAGATCTCCCTGTAACACAGCTGACCTGGAACTCTATGTAAACCAGGCTGACCTGGATCTCACAAAGATCTATCTACCTGCCTCCACCTTCCCAGTGTAGGGATTAAAGGCGTGCACCACCATGCCTGGCTTTCATAGCCATCTAGATCAAGCTCTAAGAGAAAGGTCTTTTTCAAACCAAATTAACCACAGGATTGAGAACATTTACCATAAGTGAGGGGTAATTTAAACCTAAAAATTATTTGTGCTCCCTAAATGACATAAGCAGAAGACTGATCTTAGGCAATGTTTGGGAAAGCTATACTCAGAATTTTAATAAATTATACAAAAGAGAATTTCTCATTTTGCAGATGAAAGGATAAGCTCTGTGATAAGATCACAGTGAGTTGGAAAAATAAGGTAAGTGAAAGATGTTTGAAAGGATTTTGGTTTTTGTATTTTGTATTTTTGAGACAGGGTCTCCCTTTAGTCCAAGCTGGCCTGGAGCTCACTCTGTAGACCAGGCTGGCCTTCAACTCACAGAGATTTGCCTGCCTCGAAAGAATTTCTAAGTATATCAAATAAGAAATATTTGTAATACCTAGGCTTTATTTTCAGCCTAGAAACAACTTTGGCAAACATGAAAGCTGTTTAAGTATTGGAAGTTCTATCTGAAGGGACACTACCCTTGCTCTAGGCAGTTCCTGTGTAGACAAAATTGGGAAATTCCAGAGGGACACATTTCAAATTGAGCTTTCTACAGATCATACCTAACAAAATGATTCTTAGTCTGCTTTCCTCTAATAACCCAGTGAGATAAAAGAGATTAAAATATCACAGACAGGAAAACAAGCATGTTACAGCATTTACAACATAAAAATCTTATGTTTAGCAGGGCGTGGTGGCGCACCCCTTTGATCCTAGCACTTGGGAGGCAGAGGCAGGTGGATCTTTGTGAGTTCAAGGCCAGCCTGGTCTCCAGAGTAAGTTCCAGGACAGCTGGGGCTACAAGGAGACCCTGTCTCGACCAAAAAAAAAAAATCTTATGTTTAAAAGATTCATGTATTCTGGGCGTGGTGGCGCACGCCTTTAATCCTAGCACTTGGGAGGCAGAGGCAGGCAGATCTTTGTGAGTTCAAAGCCAGCCTGGTCTACAGAGTGAGTTCCAGGCCAGCTGGGGCTACAGGGAGACCCTGTCTCAAAAAGACCAAAAAAAAAAACAAAAACAAAAACAAAAAAATAAATAAATAAATGATTCGTGTATTCCAATTAAAAGGAATTTTTGAATAATTATAGAATGCTCCTTAAAGAAAATAGGTATTTTGTGCAAAAGAAAAAGAAGTGGGGTGACAAATTCTACTAGCAACAAAGAAAACACTGCATGCAGAACTTTATTTTCCTACCCTTCTACAAAATTATAATTTAACTATATCTAAAACACTGTTCTCAGGCAGGTGTAGTGGTACACACCTTTAATCCCAGCACTTGGGAGGCAGAGACAGGCAGATGTCTCTGAGTTCAAGGCCAGCCTGGTCTATGCAGCCAGGTCCAGGTGAACTGGGGCTACAAGGACCCTGACTCATAAGAGACCAAAAAAAAACCAAACAAAGCAACCATCATTTCAAATTTAAAATAGTAAATCTTGGTGGAAGAGAGTTGTGGGGTTTGGTTTTCTGTGGAGAAGGGTATTTTCAGACAGGGTCTTATTTCATAGCACAGGTTACCCATCAACTTAGGCTAGCCTCAAACTCACAGTGATTCTTCTGCCTTCATCTTCCACGTATTAGGATTTACCAGCATGTGCCCACCTCTAAAACTCAAAAAAACCTTTTCTAAAAAATGGCTGAAGAGATGGTTCACCGGTTAAGAGCACCGACTGCTCTGGCAGAGGACCTGGGTTCTGGAGATTAATTTTAAAATTGAGCATCTTCAAGGGAAAAAATATGAAACCCAAGATCCAATACAGTTTAAAAAAAAAAACAAAACTGGTGGGCTGGAGAGATGGCCTAGCGGTTAAGAGCACCGACTACTCTTGCAGAGGACCCAGGTTAGATCCCCAGCACCCACATGGCGGCTGAGAACCGTCTTCAACTCCAGTTCCAGGGGAATCCGACTCCCTCTTCTGACCTCTGAGGCATTGCACGACACAGGTGCACAAACCTACATGCAGACAGTATATTCATACACATACAAAAATAAATAAAATAAAATAAAATAAAATAAATCCTTCAAAAAGCCAGGTATGAAGACAAACACCTGTAACCCCAGCACCCCAGAGGCAGAAGCAGGAGGATCATCACAAACTCAAGCCCAGCCTAGTTTACATAGACAGTTCCAGGCAGTCTAGGTTATATAGTGAGGCCTGGTCTCGAGGAACAAAAACAAAAAACAAAACTCAAAAAAAAAATTACTATTTTCGGTTGTTAGCCATCATGTGGGTGGTGGGGTTTGAACCTGGTTCAAAGAACAACCAGTGTTCCTAACCACTGAGCCATCTCTCCAGACCCTTAACAAATCTTTCTAAATATCAATTTTCCTCCCTTGTATTAAATTCCTAGAATTGGAACTATTGAGTTAAAGGATATTTAAACATTTATTGACTTAACATTTATTATATGCCTCTAAAATATATTCAAGAAGAAATGAAACCAGTGTGCATTTCCATTAGCAGTTTGTTTTCCCCATAAGCAGTTTTTAGAAAATTTTCTGAATCTCTGACAGCAGTTCATTTGCCAATTTGATAGGTTAAAAAAAAACTGTCATTTAAGCTAGGCATGGTGGTGCACACCTTTAATTCCCAGCACTCAGGAGGCAGAGGCAAGCAGATCTCTGTGAGTTCAAGGCCAGCCTGGTCTACAGAGCGAGCTCCAGACCAGCTGGGACTAAAGGGAGACCCTGTCTCAAAAAGACATAAATAAATAAATAAATAAATAAATAAATAAATAGTCCATTTACTCTAGTTATCAGAATAAAAATGTTTCTCATGCCGGGTGTGGTGGTGCACGCCTTTAATCCTAGCACTTGGGAGGCAGAGGCAGGCGGATCTTTGTAAGTTCAAGGCCAGCCTGGTCTACAGAGTGAGTTCCAGGACAGCTGGGGCTACAGGGAGACCCTGTCTCGAAAAGACCAAAAAAAAAAAAATGTTGGGGCTGGAGAGATGGCCTAGCGGTTAAGAGCGCCGACCGCTCTTACAGAGGACCCGGGTTCGATCCCCAGCACCCACATGGCGGCCGAGAGCCGTCTGAAACTCCAATTCCAGAACTCCAGTTCCAGGGGAATCCGAGACCCTCTTCTGACCTCCGCGGCATTGCACGACACGGGTGCACAAACCTGCATGCAGACAGTACATTGATACACATATCGAAATAAATAAAATAAAAAAATAAAAATAAAAAATAAAAAAAAATGTTTCTCATATGTTTCTTGGTCATTTACATTTCCTTTTTGTTAACATTCATCATGTTCTTTGCAAATAAAGCTTTTACTTTCTCCTGACAAACTCCCAAAAATCAGTATGAGGTAACATATTACTAAATTTGGCTCCCCCTGCTGGCCACAAATTATAAACATGCACAAGAGGCAGAAGTAAACTAAGCTTCAACTCTTAAGTTTGCTCATCTTTCCAGGCCATTGCTATCAATATGATACAGAGATAAAAGAGGAAATCTTGCCAGGTGTGGTGGCTCACACCTTTAGTCCCAGAACTCTGGAGGCAGAGACAGGTGGACCTCTGTGAGTTCAAGGCCAGCCTGATCAACAGGAAAAAGAGGAAATCTTGTGTCTAAACTAAACAGATATTCTGCAGAAGGGGAGGAGAAAAGCTGCTCATTAATGTGTAAGAACTAGTGTTGTGCAGGGCGTGGTGGCGCACGCCTTTAATCCTAGCACTTGGGAGGCAGAGGCAGGCGGATCTTTGTGAGTTCAAGGCCATCCTGGTCTACGAGTGAATTCCAGCGGGATGCTACAGGGCGACCCTGTCCAAAAAGACACAAAAAAAAAAAAAAAAAAAAAAAAAAAACTAGTGTCTGGGCTGGAGAGATGGCTCAGTGGTTAAAAGCACCGACTGCTCTTGCAGAGGACCCGGGTTTGATTCCCAACACCCACATGGCCGGCTAAGAACCATCTTTAACTCCAGTTCCAGGGGAATCCAACGCCCTCTTCTGACCTCTGAGGCACTGCACGATATGGGTGCACAAACCTACATGCAGACAGTACACTCATACACATAAAAAAAAAAAACACATTTTTAAAAAAAAAAGTCACAAAGAATTCTAACAGTTCCCTGCCCACCTGGTAGGCCATGCCGTCACAGGTCCAAATAATATAAATAATATTAATTTCCCTATACTTTAATAATGTGAAAACATTTTAGTTACCATATGAGATTGGGTTGTCAACAAAAGCAAAGGGCTGGGGATATAGCTCAATGACAGAGTGTCTGCCAGTAAAAGTAAAGCCCTAGGTTCAATCCCCAATTCTAGAAAAACAAGTGGTAGAGGGGAGCACATAGTTTAAGTGTAGCTGTGTGGTAGAGTGCTTGCATGACATGCATTAGGTCTTGAGTTTAGTCCTTAGCACCATTAACCCTTGACAATCTTCATGCCAAAGCTGCTCCAGTTCAGTCTATACTTCCAGACTAAGGCCAAGACTGGTGAGTAGATTCAACTGACTCAGCTTTTCCACAGATACTCTCCTAAAGATGTAGATCTCACTGGACTTGGTGAGGTATGCCTGCAATATTAGTACCTGGGAGACAGGGAGGATTACCGTGAGTTAAGAGGCTAGCATGAGCTACACAGTGAAATCCATCAGCCTGGGCTATTGAGTAAAACTGTCGCCAAAACAAAACAATAAAGAAAAATAGTCTAAGTCTGCCAATGTATTCCTTACACCAAAACATTTAAGTCCAAGCAACGAAAGTGAACAAGAGCTGGCCTTTATTCTCAAAGAACTTACAGATTAATAAGGTAAAAGAGAAGCAACCTAGTGATCACTGAACATTAGCTGTCCTAGGTATGCATATGCACTGTGAGCAATACACACACTTAGGACCAAAAGTCCGCAGGAAACACTCAGTGACACCTTCTGATGGTGGTGATGTTGTTACCAACACTGTTACTAAAGTAGAAGGAGCCAGGTGTGGTGGTGCACGCCTTTAATCCTAGCAGTCAGGAGGCAGAGGCAGGCGTATCTCTGAGTTCAAGGCCAGCCTGATCTACAGAGTGAGCTCCAGGCCAGCTGGGACTTAAAGGGAGACCCTGTTTCAAAAATAAAAAAAAACAAAATAAAAATAAAAAAGAAGTAGAAGGTGTCTAGTGTGCTAGTGTGATGGCTCAGCAGTTAAGAGCACTTAACTTTTCCAGAGCACCTTGGTTCAATTCCCAGCACTAACATGGCAGCTCACAATGGCTTTTACTTCCAGGTCCAGGGGATCCAACATCCTCTTTTGGCTCCCTGAACCACCTACCTACATGAAAGCAAAACATACATACACATAAGAAAAATCTTAAAAAATAAAAAAGAATTAGGAATAAGTTTCTAGAACATGTGTAAAAAGCCATTTTATGCACAAAATTGCTTGTATGAAGACCCAGAGGACATAATAGGGTGCAGAAAAGAAACTGCCAAGCCAGGCATAGTGATGCATGCCTTTGTGTTAATTTTCTTGTGTGCACTGCCTCTATAGAGGACATAGAGGGTATTAAGCTTAATGAACTATTAATACTATTAATGCTAATAATACTGCTATAGTAATAACTTTTTTTTTTCCGTCTTTTCGAGACAGGGTCTCCCTGTAGCCTCAGCTGTCCCAGAACTCACTCTGTAGTCCAGGCTGGTCTTGAACTCAAAAAGATCCGCCTGCCTCTGCCTCCCGAGTGCTAGGATTAAAGGCATGTGCCACCACGCCCAGCTAGTAATAACTATTAATAGTAATATTTCCTCATAGCCTACTGTTACATGTGATTTTGGACAAATTCACTAGTACCTTGGTATCCATATCAGTGGAAAGTGTGTAATTACAGAACCTAGATCCTGAGGAGAGCTTTGTAAGGATCCAATGAGTTTACTGATGCAAAGTACTTTGAGTAGAACATGTTATATACTCAGTAAATATTAACTACTAATTTTCTTTGCAACAAATGATTTCTAGGGGTGTTGTAGATCAACGAACAAATTTAACTGTCTCTTAACTGTGGAGGCTAGAAATCTAGGAGTAAGAGTGTGCTTTCTCTGAAGGTGCTTGCTCTCTGTTTTAGACCTCTTTTCCAGCTTGTGGAAGTTCCTCGGCTTATGGTACTATAATTCTAACCTTTATTTAAGAGTTCTCCAAGCCAGGCATGGTGGCACATATCTTTAATCCCAGCACTCAGGAAGCAGTGGCAGCCTATCTCTGTGAGGAGACCCCACCCAGCTTGGTGTACATATTGAGTTCCAGGCCAGCCATACACAGTTAAAACCCAGTCTCAAAAAAAAAAAGGTGGGGGATGGAGACATAGCTTAGCAGTTAAGAGCCCCAGCTGTTCTTCCAGAGGACCAGAGTTTAGTTCCCAGGACCCACATGGTAGTAGCAACCATCCATAACCTGAGTTCCATGGGACCTCTTTTGGGCATGCACAAGGTACACTTACATACATAAAGACAATACACTTATATACACAATATAATAATAAATAAATTTTAAAAGATTAGCAGTCATATTAACAGTCATATTAGGGCCCATCCTCACAACCTCACTTCAGGTTAATGCTTATCCACATGCATGCATACACACAGACACACACAAATACACGCAAAATGTAAAATAATTTGGGGTGGGTCTTTTTGAGACAGAGTCCTCCTGTAACTGTAGCTGGCCTAAAACTCAGTACATAGGACCAGGCTGGCCTTGAATTCACTGAGATTTGCCTGCCTCTGCCTACCGCGTGTTGGGACTAAAGGCATGCACTGCCACACGCAGCGAAAAATAATTTTTTGTTTCTTCGTTTGTTTGGTTTTTTTGAGACAGGGTCTCCCAGGAGCTCCAGTTGTCCTGAAGCTCACTATGTTGACCAGGCTGGCCTTAAACTCACAGAGATCCTCCTGCCTCTGCCTCCCAAGTGCCAGGATTAAAGGCATGTGCCACCATGCCCAGCTTGCTCATTTGTTTTGAAACAGGGTCTCCCTATAGCCCCAGCTGGCCTGGACCTTGCTATGTAGACCAGGCTGGCATTGAACTCACAGAAATCCACCTGCCTCTGCCTCTCAAGTGCTGGGATTAAAGGTGTGTGCCATCACACCAGGCCTAAAATAATTCTTTAATCTAATTCTTTAATCATTTAATTTTATTAAAGAGAAAAACCTCACATCACAACCAAGATTGTTGCTAGCTCACCAAGTAAAAGCACCTGTCACCAACCCTAACAGCTGGAGTTCAATCACCAGACCACAGAAAAGAGAACTGATTCCTACAAGCTGTCCTCTAACTTCCACAGGTGCAGTAGTGTACATCCCTGCCAACATACATACACAATAAATAAATAGTTTAAGTTTAGTAATAAAATCATTTGCAACTGGCATAGTTCCTCATCTCAGCACTAGGTGTTCCCAAGTGCCTTTGCCTGCCTGAATCACGTGGGGGTGGGAGGGTAAGAAGCCAGAAGGCGGTGAGCTTAACTAGCGCCCCCATCCACCATGTTTTCTGGCAAAGTGTAGTTTGGTCTTTCCCAATAAGGAAATGGCTGGAGAGCTCCAGGGAATGGAGATGCCCTGGCTTCAGCTCAGCCTGGGCTAACAAGGCAGGGTGGCGGGAAATCCTGGCATCTCTGCGTGGGGAGGGATGCCATGGCGTCCAGTAGTAACTGGCTGTCTGGGGTGAATGTCATACTGGTGATGGCCTACGGGAACCTGGTGTTTGTACTGCTGCTTATTTTTGTAAAAAGACAAATCGTGTGCTTTGCAATGAAATCAAGAAGAGGACCTCATGTCCCATGGACACAATGCTCCCAAGGACTTAAAAGAAGAGAGTGATATTCGGCTATCCAGGGTTCAGGCTATCAAGTATGAACCCCAGCTCCTTGCAGATGATGTCACAAGTCTACTATCGCTGGAAACCCAAGAAAATCAAAGATGTTACAACTATAGCCGGGCGTGGTGGCGCACGCCTTTAATCCTAATACTTGGGAGGCAGAGGCAGGAGGATCTTTGTGAGTTCAAGGCCAGCCTGGTCTACAGAGTGAGTTCCAGGACAGCTGGAGCTACAGGGAGACCCTGTCTCTAAAAGACAAAAAAAACCCAAAAAAAAACAACTATCTGTATAGGATGAAAGCTCTGGATGCCATCCCTGCCTCTGAGATCCCATTTCATGCTGAAGGCTGACACCCCTGTTCTTTTTTTTTTTTTTTTTTTTTTTT
>VZQC01008331.1:1131657-1156335 GCA_009823505.1 Rhizomys pruinosus | reverse complement strand
GTAAGGGACACATCAAATACTTTACACAGGACAGTGTAAAGTAAATTATGGCAGGAAGATCAGCACAGGCCACATAGCAAGACCCTGTCTGTTAAGTAAATAAGTAGACAAAAAATAAGGATATAAAAAAATTTTTAAAAATCATGTTGCAATAAAGTAAAATGTCTCACTCAGCAGGTCAAAGCATCTGCCACACAAGCTCACCAACCTGAGTTCAATCTCTAGAGCCATGTAAAGGGGAAAAGAATTCATTCCATAGAGTTAAGCTGTCCTCTCCCTCCACACAAACACTATGATATAGCGGTGTCTCTCTCACACACAATAAGAAATTTTTTTTAGGTTTTTTTTTTTTATGTGTATGAGTGTGCACTGTCTGCATGTAGGTTTGTGCACCCGTGTCATGCAATGCCGCAGAGGTCAGAAAAGGGTGTCGGATTAGACGGTTCTTAGCCACCATGTGGGTGCTGGGACTCGAACCCAGGTCCTCTGCAAAAGCAGTCAGAGCTCTTAACCACTGAGCCATCTCTCCAGCCCCAAGAAATTTTTTTAAAGGTTGATATTATACCTAACTATGAACGTGAAGTAATCAATACTGAAAACATTTTTTTATAACTTTAGCCATGCTCTTTTTTAATTTTTTTTATGTGTATGAATGTACTGTCTGCATGTAGGTTTGTGCACCCATGTCATGCAATGCTGTGGAGGTCAGAAGAGGGTGTTGGATTCCCCTGGAACTGGAGTTACAGATGGTTCTCAGCTGCTATATGGGTGCTGGGGATCGAACCCGGGTCCTCTGCAAGAGCAGTCGGTGCTCTTAACCGCTAGGCCATCTCTCCAGCCCCTGAAAACATTTCTTACTAAAACTTTAAGGACAAAGTTTTTAAATGCCTGACCATGCAATACACTCCAAGAGAAAGAACTCAATAAACTCAAATCTTCAGCTAGGCATGATGGCATATGCTAGTAATCCCAGCATTCAAGAGGCCGAAACAACAGAATCACCATGAGTTTTGGGCAAACCTATCTAGACCAATTACCAGGTCTACCTAATGAGTTCCAGGCAGTCAGAGTTACAGGGTTATATATCAAGACCCTGTTTCACCATGGTGGCACACGGCTTTAATTGTAGCACTCTGGAGGCAGAGGCAGGCGGATCTCTGTGAGTTCAAGGCCAGCCTGGTCTACAGAGCAAGTGCCAATCCAGCTGGGGCTACAGGAAAATCCTCTCAAAAAGAAAAAAGAAAAAAAAAGGAGGGGAGGAATGGGCATGGTGTGGAAGTTTATGCTTATATAATTTTATGCTTATAATCCCAGTACTCAGGACATAGAAGCAGGGGGCATTAAGAATTCAAGGTTGGGGCTAGAGAGATGGCCTAGCGGTTAAGAGTGCCGCCTGCTCTTGCAGAGGACCCGGGTTCGATCCCCAGCACCCACATGGCGGCCGAGAACCGTCTGAAACTCCAATTTCAGGAGAACTCCAGTTCTGGGGGAATCCGAGACCCTCTTCTGACCTCCGCGGCATTGCACGACACGGGTGCACAAACTTGCATGCAGACAGTACATTTATACACATACAGAAATAAATAAAATTTAAAAAAAAATTAAAATAAAAAAAAGAATTCAAGGTTGCCAGGCCTGGTGGTGCACACCTTTAATCCTAGCACTTGGGAGGCAGAAGCAGGAGGATCTTTGTGTGTTCAAAGCCAGCCTGGTCTACATAGTGACTTCCAGGACAGCTGAGGCTACAGGGAGACCCTGTCTCGAAAAGACCGGAAAAAAAAAAAAATTCAAGGTCATCTTAAGCTATATAGTACACTTAAGGCCAACCTGGGCTGCACAGGCAGGTAGATCACAGGTGGGGCTACAGGAAGACCCTGTCTCAAAAAAGACGAAAAAAAATCTTTTAAGATCCCAAGAGAGTACATGTCCTAAATTACTTCAGATAATCACTTCAAACCACTGTTCACGAACTGTCCTGAGGGGTGGAGAAATGGCTCACTAGTTAACAGCACTGGCTGTTCTTGCAGAGGACCTGAGTTCCATTCCCAGCACCCACATGGTAGCTAACAAATGTCCATAACTCCAGTTCCTAAAACTCCAACACCATTTTCTGACCTCTGCAAGCATTGGATCCACATGATGGACTTACATACATGCAGGCAAAACACCCATACACATGAAACAAAATTTTGGGGAGGGAGGGACAAGGTTTCCCTGTAGCCCCCAGCTGGCCTGGAAGTCACTATGTAGACCAGGCTGACCTTGAACTCACAAAGATCCCCCTGCCTCTGTTTCCTAAATGCTGGGATTAAATCTGTGAACCACCACACCCAGCTAAAAATATCTTAAGTAAGCCAGGTGTGGTAGCACACACCTTTAATCCTAGCACTTGGGAGGCAGAGGCAGGCGGATCTTTGTGAGTTCAAAGCCAGCCTGGTCTACAGAGCGAGTTCCAGGAAAGCTGGGGCCGCAGGGAGACCCTGTCTCGAAAAAGACAAAAAAAATAAAAAATAAAAATTAAAAAAATTTAAAATATCTTAAGTGTAAAAAGGGCCACCAAGATACCAGGTAAAGGTACTTAGTAATAAGCCTGATGACCTGAATTCAATCCCCAGAACCCACATAAAGGTACAAACAGAGAAAGGATTCCACATAGTTGTCCTCAGACCGCCACATGTATACTGTGGCATATGTGCCCCTAGACATATCATATATAATCATAATACAAGCTTTTTTTTTTTTTTTTGGTCTTTTTGAGACAGGGTCTCCCTGTAGCCCCAGCTGTCCTGGAACTCACTATGTAGACCAGGCTGGCCTTGAACCTGGGTTGAATTCCCAGCACCCACAGCAACTAACAACAATTCATAACTCTAGTTCCAGGGGATCTGATGCCCTGGTCTGGGGCATTGCACTAATGTGATGCACTTACATACATTCAGGCAGAAGATTCAAATACATGAAATAAAAATTAGAGTGAGGTGTGGTGGCCCAGGCCTTTAATCCCTGCACTGGAGAGACAGAGGCAGGCAGATCTCTGTGAGTTCAAGGCCAGCCTGGTCTACATATATGTATGTGTGTGTGTGTGTGTGTGTGTGTGTATGTGTGTGTCAATGTGGTTTTTTCCCCCCCCCCTTTTTTTGGGGGGTATACTTTTTGAGACAGGGTCTCCCTGTAGCCCCAGCTGGAACTCACTCTGTAGAACAGGCTGGCCTTGAACGCACAGAGATCCACCTGCCTCTGCCTCTGCCTCTGCCTCCCAAGTGCTGGGATTAAAGTCCTGTCTCCTTTTCTTTATTATTTATGTTTTCCTTGGGTCAAAATAGCAGTTTTTATGCTGTTTTCTATGTACATAGTAATAAATGACATCTAACCAAAGCCTAACAGAACTAGAGTTCATTCTGAAATGAGGTAATTAGATACTATGGAGGTAGCTAAAGTCAGTCAAGAGCTTTGCCACACAATCATGAGGACCTGAGTTCAAATCCCCAGCACCCACATAAAAGACAAGCACAGCAGTGTGTTTCTGTAACCCCAGCACTGGGAGGTAGAGATAGATCCCCAGAACTCATTGGTCAGCCAGCTTAGCATAATCAAACTGTCTCAGAAAACAAGGTAGGGGGGAGGGCCTGGAGAGAAGGCTCATCCATTAAGGGCACTAGCTACTCTTTCAGAGGACCTAGGTTTGTTTCCTAGCACCTGTGTGGCAGCTTACAGCTGTCTGTTCCAGGGGCCCTCTTCTGGCCTCCTTGGGCACTGCAAAACATAGGTGTTTTTGCATCCAGGCAAAGAAGTCATGCATATAAAATAAAATAAGGGGGCTGGAGCGATGGCCTAGCGGTTAAGAGCGCCGACCGCTCTTGCAGAGGACCCGGATTCGATCCCCAGCACCCACATGGCGGCCGAGAGCCGTCTGAAACTCCAATTCCAGGAGAACTCCAGTTCCAGGGGAGTCCGACGCCCTCTTCTGACCTCCGCGACATTGCACGTCACGGGTGCACAGACTTGCATGCAAACAATACATTCATACACATACGGAAATAAAGAAAATTAAAAAAAAATAATAATAATAAAATAAAATAAGGGGGGGGCTGGAGAGATGGCCCAGCGGTTAAGAGCACCGACTGCTCTTGCAGAGGACCCAGGGTTCGATCCCCAGCACCCACATGGTGGCTGAGAACCGTCTTTAACTCCAGTTCCAGGGGAATCCGACACCCTCTTCTGACCTCCACGGCACTGCACGACATGACACGGGTACACAAACCTACGTTCAGACAGTACATTCATACACATACAAGAATAAATAAAAAATAATAAAATAAAAATAAGGACTGAAAAGATGACTCAGTGGTTAAGAGCACTGGCTGCTCTTGCAGAAGATCTGGGTTCCAATCCCAGCACCCACCTGGTAGCTAACAACCATCCATAACTCCACTTCCAGTTGATCTGATGCCCTCTTCTGGCCTCCCAGGCACTGCACTAACACAGGTTCACTTACATACACATCCAGCCATAATACTTATATACATAAAAATAAATCAAAACATTTTTTAAATAAAATAAAATTTATAAATGTATTTTTAAAAAGAATGAATTTTACAGCTAGAGCTATAGTTCAGTAGTATTAGCACTTACCTAAGATATTCAGCATTACAAACAAAAAATGAAAAAAAAAATGCATGTTTCGTCCTAATGTATACACTTTAATTACAGTGTCATTTCTTTTTCTTTTTTTCTTTTTTTTTTTTTTTTTTTTTTTTTTTTTTTTTTCCTTTTAGTCCCAGCTGTCTGGAGCTCACTCGGAGAACCCAGGCTGGCCTTGAAGCTCACAAACGACCGCCTGCCTCTGCCACCCAAGTGGCTAGATTAAAGGCATTTGCGCCAGCCACACCCGGCAATGTGTCTTCTTTTATATTAAAAATCAACGTCCATCTAAAATACAGATATGTTTAAGGATAGTCGCAACTGAAAAGTTAATAAAGTTCTCTCCAGCCCACAAGCTCACAGCTCAATGTAGCAGGAAAGATATCCAATGCCCCTAAAGAAGTCCCTCAGATATACCGGGTATGGCAGGTTACACTGTAATCCCAGCATTCAGAGGCTCAACAGCTAGACCGGCTCCCAAGTTCACAGCACACCCGGGATACAAAGTGAAGTTCTAGGTGCCAGGATGACTACAGACACTATAAACAACCAACACCAGCAATCGATGAAAAAACCTTAATAACCAGTAGACTCCATAGCAGGGTCAAGATCGCTGTATTAAAACAAAAAAAAAAAGAACTCTGTATGGCAGGCGGTAATGCACGTCCTTTATTTTATCCTCCCAGCGAGGTCAGGTGATCTCTTATTTCAAGGTGCCTGGTCTACAAAGGAGGTTCCAGGCAAGTTTGGTGCTACGGAGTCCCTATCTAAAAAAGAACTTTATGAAGCCGGGCGTGGGTGTGCACGCCTTATTCCTAGCACATTGGGAGGCCGAGGCAGGCAGATCTTTGTGAGTTTCAAGGCCACCTGGTCACAGAGTGAGTTCCAGACAGCTGGGATTAATAAGGGAGACCCGGCTCAAAAAGACCAAAATAATATAAATAAATAATAACTTTATTACTTCTCCTGCCCTCTCCAATTTTCTGCCCAAATTAAACATTGTAATTTTAAAATTATTTAAGTATTAAAAATGGGAATAAAATGTTGCCAGGCATGGTGGTGCACGCCTTTAATCCTAGCACTTGGGAGGCAGAGGCAGGCGGATCTTTGTGAGTTCAAGGCCAGCCTGGTCTACAGAGTGAGTTCCAGGACAGCTGTGGCTACAGGGAAACCCTGTCTCAAAAAGACCAAAAAAAAAAAGAAAAAAATGTTAAGAAAAAAATCGTTTATGGCATATACCTACAATTACAGCACTTGAGAGGCTGAATTAGGAGAATGGAAAATTTCAGGCCAGTCTGGACTATACACTGAGTGCAAGATTAGCCTGGCAAGATCCTATCTTAAAAAAAAAAAAGTTTAGACTGAGAACATGGTCTTACACTAATCAAAGGACTGGCTCAAAACATAAAAAAACTACATTCTTAAGTAGGCAACAGGTAATAACTCAATATACTATGGGACACTGACTTCTATATTCCTACTATGCCAAACACCTTTGGTCCAACATTGGGGCAGGGGGTATATTACCATCCCAGACATAGATTCACCAAATTTAGAGATATAACCTTGAACTGTATAGATATCTTTAAAAAACAGACCTCCCTATACCTATTATCTTTATGTTTTTTAATAAAAATTTTATTTTTGTATGTCCATGAATGTACTGTCTGCATGCAGGTCTGTGCACCCATGTCGTGCAATGCCTCGGAGGTCAGAAGAGGGTCTCGGTTTCCCCTGGAACTGGAGTTCTCCTGGAATTGGAGTTACAGACGGTTCTTAGCCGCCATGTGGGTGCTGGGGATAGAACCCGGGTCCTCTGCAAGAGCAGTCAGTGCTCTTAACTACTAGGCTATCTCTCCAGCCCACCTATTATCTTTAAACCAATGAAATTGTAATATGAAATCTGATATACTGATTCCAATCCTTTAGACTGCTTCCTAGGAGCACAGACACCAGCAAGCAGGTCCTGACACAAGACAATGGTTAAGGAGTGGAAACAAGCTTATACAAGGTTTTCCAATTCCTAGAGTCAGGACTTCTGGCTATGTTTCCCTATTCGACCCCTCCAACTCTACAGGGAAAAGGACCGGAAAAACTGTGTCACTTTGGATTCCTTTATACTAATATAAGCACTCATTATCCAGCAATAGCAGCTAGAATGTAAATTAGGATAAGAACTCAGTCTACATTACCTAAAGATTTCCCACAAGTCCAAATATTTAGGTTAAAGGCTGTATTATTCTGATTTGCCCACTATATTATTCGGGAATTCCACAGAGCAGATTACCACAGAACCATCTTAGCTATAGCAGTACCTAACTCTCAAGGAAAATAAAGCTGGCAAAGGACTTTCATCACTACTTATCATTCTTGGTCCTTCCTTTTACTTCCTCCTAATGTCTTAAGCTTTGTGCTTAGTTCTAACGGAGAGAGTTCTCTGGCCATCTTTGAACAAGACATTAGAAAAGCCATAAGAGACTAAAAGTCCTATCTACCCTGTGAAATGAAACATCACAAGTGCTACCTGTTGAAGAGAAAAAGATCTCATACAATGGCCTAGGGGGGCAGCAGGACTCTCCAAAGAGCTGTACATATAAGCCTGCAGGTCTTTGAATGCTTTCATATACTATTCGAAACTTCAGAGTAAACAAATGGTTAATGACACATCTTTTGTAACACATGAATCAGCTACTGATTTGTAAGAGTAGGACACACCCAAATACATATAACTCTAAAGTACCTGTTTGAAAATGAACCTAGAAGTCTGAATTGCCAACCCAT
Source organism: Rhizomys pruinosus (assembly GCA_009823505.1). NCBI lineage: Eukaryota > Metazoa > Chordata > Mammalia > Rodentia > Spalacidae > Rhizomys > Rhizomys pruinosus. Next base: position 1,148,913 of record VZQC01008331.1, on the reverse strand, counting down.
CCTACCAGAACTGGAACAAAATTTTACAAGTTATGTAGGCTGTCATAATTTAAACTTAAAAAGATGACTCTCCCGGGGCATGGTGGCGCATGCCTTTAATCCTAGCACTTGGGAGGCAGAGGCAGGCGGATCTCTGTGAGTTCAAGGCCAGCCTGGTCTACAGAGTGAGTTCCAGGACAGCTGGGGCTACAGGGAGACCCTGTCTCGAAAAGACCAAAAAAGGGGCTAGAGAGATGGCTCAGTGGTTGAGAGCACTGACTGCTCTTGCAGAGGATCTGGGTTTGATTCCCAGCACCTACACAGCAGCTAACAACTGTCTATAATTCCAGTTCCAGGGGAAATCTGACACCTTCTTCTGACTCCATGGGCACTGCACAACACAGGTGCACTTACACACATGCAGGGAATACATTCATACACAAAAACAAAATTTTAAAAAGACCAAAAGAAGAAAAAAAAAAGATTCTCATTATAATGAAATTTGAGACTATTAATATTTTAATATTTTAACATCAATAATCAAGAACAGCAATAATACAAATCCTAAGTTGTTTTTGAGGGGGAGAGGAATATCCAGTAAGGGATTAAAGAATAGCAAATATAATAATCTTCTGGATAGATCTGGGCATGGTAGCAAACACCTGTAATCCTAGCACTTGGGAGGTAGAGGCCAAGCCTCAGTTACCTAGAAAGTTCTAGGGCAGCCTTAACTACAATGAGACCCTGTCTCAAAATGCCAAAAATAAATATTCTTTATTCTAAAAGAAAAAGTAATAGTAATGAAAATCCCATATATCTTACCTTAAGAGCCATCCAAATAGTATTCATAGTGTCGAGAATAGTTCAGCGGACACTCAGAAATAAGCAAGAAGAGAATCTAAGTCAATTCCCTCAGCTACCACGTATGAGGAGGTAGGAAGATTTGTGTTTCAAGAGGGCATCTGAGAGGACCTGAAAAAGAGGATTTTCATTTAGATGGAAAAAATAATCTAGAATATTCAAATAGCGTACTCAAGCTGGGAAGAGATTTGACATATTAATTTTGCTTCACCATCCTAAAAAGGTGTACAAGATCCAATTCACTTTGGAAAAGGGCATATGTGTATGTGTTATCTCTGTATGTGTGTAGAAATGTATTTTACATAAAAGAAGAAATATTTTATTTTTTTATTTTTGTCTTAATTTTTTTTTTGTCTTTTTGAGACAGGGTCTCCCTGTAGCCCCAAGCTATCCTGGAACTCACTATGTAGACCAGGCTGGCCTTGAACTCACAGAGATCCACCTGCCTCTGCCTCCCAAGTGCTGGGATCACAGGCATGCACCACCGCACCCGGCAGAAGATTTTAAACATAAAATTACTTATCAAAAAAAAAAAAAACAAAAACACCAGGAATGGTGTCACAGGCCTATAATCCCAGCACCGGGGAGGAAGAGGCAGGGGGATCTCTGTGAGTTCAAGGCCAGCCTGGTCTACATGGTGAGTTCCAGAACATCTGGAACTACAGGAAGACCCTGTCTCAAAAAAAAAAAAAAATAGAAAACAGAAAACTTATCCCAAGTACTTCATAAACACTACTGAAAAGTGATTTGTTAACCATCTGAAAAAGGCTCTTCCCATGATTATTTTTAATGTAGTAAAAATCTCTCTGATGATTCCAAATGCCCTAAGTTTTCTATAACTTTAAGTTTCAGAGCTGATTCTACATGAAAAAGAAAATCTATTCTTCACTGCAGTACTACAAGGAAATAAAAGGCCTTTCTTTCCCCGGAGGTCTTTCAAAACAGACCAAAGGACTTAATTTTGAAGATGGGAGTTGGTAAATTTGCATGGAGACCGGAGGATGGACTAAATGACCTCTTGTTGGATTCTTAAAGCCTAGGCCTGAATGAAAATTCCAGCTTAACCAGTTACTGCTTCACTTAAAATGGAGGCTTGCCGGAGTAGGAACAAAAATAACAGCACTCACCTCTTCAAATTTTTTTTCTTAAAAATCAGAGTCGAGTACTCTCGCTTGAAAAATAAAATAAAACATAAAACCCTCGAGTGGGTTTGTTCTTGCTCTGCGTTTGTTACTTGGGTAAAGGAAGACTTGGCATCACTCTCTGCTTACCCCTCATCGGATTTGGGGGGGTGGGGACCCGAGTAGTTTGACTCTTGACCCGAGTCTCCGGCCGGCTCGAGCGCCCCCAACCCTCCCGGCGACGCGATCCCCCCCCATCCCCCTCCCCCGCTCCACAGGCTCCTTGGGGAGGAGAAAGGGGAGAGCCCGCGTCCGCGCCCCTCCCCCGCCCCGGACCCTCTTCCCGAAACGCCCCACACTCACCCTCCCGCGGCCGGGAGACTCCCCCGGCCCGGTCCCCATTGTTAGGAGGGGGCGGCCGGGGCCGGGCTCGCGGCCCAGCGTCCGCGACCGTAGCCGACTCGCCTCAGGAGGGGGCGGCCCTCGGGATGCCGCTTCCCTTCCTCCCTGCCGCGGTCCGTCCCACCTCCGCTCGGCCTGGCGCCCCGCCGCTGCTCCGCGACCCCCCGCCCCCGGGCGACCCGAGACCCCGAACACCCAGGCCCGAACACCCAGGCCCGAGGCCCAGGCCTGAGGGTGGGCGCCGGCCGGGGGTCCCCGAGCCCCACACACGCTTCCTCGCGTCCCCAGCCCGGCCGCCTCCAGGGCCCTCGGCGGCGCCCGCTTTCCCCGACTCCTCGGCCTCCCGCCGCCGGGCCGCGACGCCCCCTGCGGCTCTCCGGGGTCGGGCCGCCCCCCTCTTCCCTACCATCACCCCGACACACCGCGCCCCCACTCCCTCAGAGCAGCAGTGCCAACGGCGGCTCCCCCAGCCCCAGACCTACCTGCACGGCTCAACCAAGCCTAGAGTGAGGGGCGGGCAATCTTCCGCCCTCCTCTGTGTCTGATTGGCCCGTCCAGGGCACTTCGTGAGCTCCATTGGCTAAGAGCCGACGTCCGTCAGAGCGATGGGGCGGGACAGAAGGGGGAGAGGGATGCTGTTGCCTCGGTGTCTCTGTCTCTGTATCTCTCTGTCTCTGTCTCGGCCCTAGGAAGGAATGGCTTTGGCAGGATCGAGCTAGAAGGGGACCCAAGATGGGAGAATAGGTCCAGGAATCGCTGCCGTGCTTCACACCATTCGACCACTCAACCCCTGACCTCAGTCCCTTAAGTCCTGTTCTCTGTCACCCCCCAACCCCTGCCCCTCACCCCTCCAGTTCTTCATCCAGGAAGCTATGTGATGAAACCCAGGCCCGGAAGGCCCATTGGGAGAGATGTTATGGATGTAACATGAAACATATGCATAAAATATGTATTTATAAAGTCAACCAGATTTGAGGTCATGAGGGCCTGTAAAGGCCACACGTCTCATAGACAAGAATAGAATTGAGGGATAGCTGATAAACAAGTCAAAATTTACCCTCAGAGGTGCTAACAGTGGTTACCTCCTGGGAGATTAAGGGGCCAAAGAAGATAAAGACTGAATTTCGGGCTGGAGCGATGGCTCAGCGGTTAAGAGCGCTGAGTGCTCTTGCAGGGGACCCGGGTTCAATTTCCAGCACCCACATGGCGGCTAAGAACCGTCTTTAACTTCAGTTCCAGGGAAATCCGACGCCCTCCTCTGACCTCCAAGGCATTGCATGACACAGGTGCACCAACCTACATGCAGATAGTACATTCATACACATAAAAATAATAAAATTTTTAAAAAAGACTGAATCTCACACATATCCTTTGTAGCTATTGATTTTTTTTTATAAATTTTATTTATTTATTCATATATGTGTATGAATGTACTGTATGCATGTAGGTCTGTGCACCCGTGTCGTGCAATGCCGCGGAGGTCAGAAGAGGGTCTCGGATTCCCCTGGAACTGGAGTTCTCCTGGAATTGGAGTTAAAGATGGTTCTCGGCCACCATGTGGGTGCTGGGGATCGAACCCGGGTCCTCTGCAAGAGCAGTCGGTGCTCTTAACCGCTAGGCTATCTCTCCAGCCCAGCTATTGATTTTTTTTACTATTCATAAACATTCCAACTCAAAAAATAATAATTACCCGAGAGTGATGGTGGACGCCTGTGATTCCTACACGCAGGAGACTGAGGCTAGAGAGTCCAAAGTTCAAGGCCAGCCTGTGCTACAGAGAGACTTTGTTCCAAACATTTTTTTTTTTCAATGAGGTCACAAAACCAGGAACAAACAAAATAGTTATCTAAGAAAATGGGGACAACATACGGGGCTGGAGAGATAGCCTAGCGGTTAAGAGCTCCAACTGCTCTTGCAGAGGACCCGGGTTCGATCCCCAGCACCCACATGGCGGCTGAAAACCGTCTTTAACTCCAGTTCCAGGGGAATCCAACACCCTCTTCTGACCTCCGCGGCATTGCACGACACGGGTGCACCAACCTACATGCAGACAATACATTCGTACACATATGAAAATAAATAAAAATTAAAAAAAAAAAAAGAAAATGGGGACGACATGCAAATTTAGTAAGGAATTTTAATTTTTAACTTGTTCAGTTTCGATACCATTCATAAACCAAGTGAAGGAGTCCCTTGGAGATCTGTAATACAGAAAAAGTAAACAATCTACAAAAAAATTTGAGTTTTCGCTGCCTTTTTAAATATGTGGTCGACAATGAGCTAAAGTAAAGGATAGACTCCCAGAGAGGTGTGGTGGTACAGGCCTTTAATCCCAGCACTTGGGAGGCAGAGGCAGGGAGATCTCTGTGAGTTCAAGCCCAGCCTGGTTTACACAGCAAGTTCCAGACCAGCTGGGGCTACAGGGAAAAAGATCTCTCCCCAAAAAGGATAGACTCCCCCAAAATGTAAAAAATAAAAACACAGCTAAAATCAGCATGACAAAAAAGAATGCTAAACAGCAAGAGGTAAAGAGTCTGAGCTGGGTCTACAAGGAGACCCTGTCTCCAAAGACCAAAAAAAAAAGAAGTAAGAGTCTTGCAAAACAGCACTAAAAACTATGAAAGCTGAGTGTGGTGGTGTATGTCTTTAGTTTCAGCACTGAGAAGGCCAGTCTGGTCTGCATAGCAAAACACACACACACACACACACACACACACACACACACACACACACACACAAACTATGAAAACTAACTTGGAGGGATTGTCTTTAGGCCCCGGTAGCCACATGAAAGAATGAGAAAAGATGGAGCTGGAGAGATGGCCTAGCGGTTAAGAGCACGGACTGCTCTTGCAGAGAACCTGGGTTCGATCCCCAGCACCCACATGGTGGCTGAGAACCTTCTTTAACGCATTTATTTTATTATTTTTTTTAATTTTATTTATTTCTGTATACTGTCTGCATGCAGGTTTGTGCACCCGTGTCGTGCAATGCACACACGCGGAGGTCAGAAAAGGGTGTCGGATTCCCCTGGAACTGGAGTTCTCCTAGAATTGGAGTTTCAGACGGTTCTCGGCCGCCATGTGGGTGCTGGGGATCAAACCCGGCTCTAGGCCATCTCTCCAGCCCCCTGAGAACCTTCTTTAACTCCAGTTCCAGGAACCGTCTGTAACTCCAATTCCAGGACAACTCCAGTTCCAGGGGAATCTGACACCTTCTTCTGAACTCCGCGGCACTGCAAGGTGCACATGGGCGCACAGACCTGCATGCAGACAGTACAGTCATACACATAAAGAATAAATAAAATTAAAAAAAAAAAGAGTGCCTACTGCTCTTGCAGAGGACCGTGTTTGATCCCCAGCACCCACATGGCAGCTAAGAACCATCTTTAAGCCGGGCGTTTAAGCCGGGCATGGGTGGCACACGCCTTTAATGTGAGTGCAAGGCCAGCCTGGTCTACAGAGTAAGTTCTAGGCCACCAGCTGGGACTATGGGGAGACCCTGTCTCAAAAAGACAAAAAAGGGGCTGGAGAGATAGCGGTTAAGAGCGCTCTTGGGGGCTGGAGAGATGGCCTAGCGGTTAAGAGCGCTGATCGCTCTTACAGAGGACCCGGGTTCGATCCCCAAACTCCAATTCCAGGAGAACTCCAGCTCCAGGGGAAACCAAGACCCTCTTCTGACCTCCGCGGCGTTGCACGACACGGGTGCACAGACCTGCATGCAGACAGTACCTTGATACACATACAGAAATAAATAAATTAATTAATTAAAAAAAAAAAAAGAGCGCTCTTGCAGAGGACCAGGGTCTGATCCTCAGCACCCATGTGGCGGCTGAGAACCATCTGTAACTCCAATTGCAGGAGAACTCCAGTTCGAGGGGAATCCCACACCCTCTTCTGACCTCCGAGGCATTGCACGACAAGGGTGCACAAACCTACATGCAGACAGTACATTCATACACATAGAAAATAAATAAATAAAATTAAAAAAAAATATTGGGTCAGATATACCACCTTTTAAAAAAATTTACATTTTGTGTGTGTGTGTGTGTGTGTGTGTGTGTGTGTGCGCGCGCACGCTGACACACTACAGAGCACATATGGAGGACAGAAGACAATTCACTTGACAGCAAGTGCCTTCATTTGCTGAGCCATATTACCAGCCCAAATAATCTTTACCATGAGTTTAGTGGGGCCTATTATTTAAGATCTCCAGCAAGTATGTCCAGCCTGAGTTCTGTGTGCCACATGCACCTCAGGATGGCTATTTATATATCCCAACATAAAATCACAAACTTTCTTAAAATATAAGGTTTTTGTGGTTTTAAAATGTTTATTGCTGGGTGTGGTGGCACACACCTTTAATCACAGCACTTGGGAGGCAGAGGCAAGTGGATCTCTGTGAGTATAAGGCCATCCTGTTCTACACAGTGAGTTCCAGGACAGCCGGAGCTACAGGGAGACCCTGTCTCAAAAAGACCAAAAAAAGAAACTGTTTATTTAGCCAACTGCAATGGCGAATACCTTTGATCCCAGCACTAAGGAGTCAGAGGCAGGTTTATCTCAGTGAGTTCCAATTCAGCTGTGGCTACAGGGAAGAACCTGTAGATAGATAGATAGATAGATAGATAGATAGATAGATAGATAGATAGATAGATAGATAGATAGATAGATAGATAGATAAATGAACCTGTACATAGATTAGATAGATAGATAGATAGATAGATAGATAGATAGATAGATAGATAGACAGATGATAGAAAAGTATCTGGTAACTTAATTATGAGATTCTCAAGGTTGAACTTTGTAGATATAAATGTAGTGTTGCAGTGTCAAGAGGTTGGATGTAGCTGGGTGTGGTGATGTCTAAGGCCATACCACCCTGAACGCGCCCGATCTCAGAAACTAAGCAGGGTCAGGCCTGGTTAGTACTTGGATGGGAGAGATGCGCACTTCTAATCCCAGCATTAAGCAGGCAGAGGCAACAGAATCTCTGTGAGTTCCAGGTCAGCCTGGTCTACAGAGGGAGCTGCAGTCTAGCCAGGGCTATGTAGTGAGATCCTGTCAAAAAAAACAATGGGCATGCCTGCTAGAGCATGCTAGGTATATACATTTTATTGTTTATTGAAATGTATTCCCAGTTTAACAATAATTGATTATAATTCTACTAGACTTTGATTACAGATTTATTAGCTCACTTCGTTTTTTTGTTCATATTCTTCTTTATTAAATAATGTAAATAGTAAGTAGCCAGGCGTTGTGGCGCATGCCTTTAATCCTAGCACTTGGGAGGCAGAGGCAGGCGGATCTCTGTGAGTGCAAGGCCAGCCTGGTCTAAAGAGTAAGCTCCAGGGCAGCTGGGCCTTAAAGGGAAAACCTGTCTCAAAAATACNCTTTTTTTTTTGTCTTTTGGAGACAGAGTCTCCCTGTAGTTCCAGCTGTCCTGGAACTTACTCTGTAGACCAGGCTGGCCTTGAACTCACAAAGATCCTCCTGCCTCTGCTTCCCAAGTGCTAGGATTAAAGGCGTGCGCCACCACGCCTGGCTTCAGATCCGTTTTCTTTTTCTTTTTTTAATTTTATTTATTTTTGTATGTGTATGAATGCACTGTCTGCATGTAGGTTTGTGCACCCGTGTCGTGCAATGCCGCAGAGGTCAGAAGAGGGTCTCGGATTCCCCTGGAACTGGAGTTCTCCTGGAATTGGAGTTATAGACGGTTCTTAGCTGCCATGTGGGTGCTGGGGATCGAACCCCGGTCCTCTGCAAGAGCAGTTGGTGCTCTTAACCGCTAGGCTATCTCTCCAGCCCCCAGATCTGTTTTCTATCAGTAAAATAAGCCAGGGCTATAGATATAGCTCAGTGGTTAGCTGCTTGCTAGCAAATCTAGGTTCAAGCCCCAGTATCAATCAATCAATGTTTGCTTCTACAGCCAGGTAGGGTGGTTCATGCCTGACAATCCCAGCACTCTGGAGGCAGAAAAATTCATCAAAGTTTTAGTCCATCTGGGTCTGTATAAGTTTTAGGGCAGCCTGGGCTTCAGAGTGAGACCCTGTGTCAGAACCTCTGCCCCCCAAAAGGAAGCCAGGCTTAGTGACACAGGCCTATAATCCTAATACTTAGAAAGGTAGACACAAGAAGTCATCCTCGGCTATATTTGCAAATTCAAGCCCAGCCTGGGTTATATGAGACCCTGTCTCCAGCAAGCAAGCAAGGGAACCTCTCAAAAAAGAGAAAGCTCAAAAATAATACCTGTCAGGGATGATGTATAGATTAAATTAGTTAATACATGTAATTTTTTTTTTTTTGGTCTTTTCGAAATAGGGTCTCCCTGTAGCCCCAGCTGTCCTGGAACTTGCTCACAGAGGTGTGCCTGCCTCTGTCTCCCAAGTGCTAGGATTAAAGGCATGTGCCACCATGTCTGGCAATACATGTAATGTATTTTTTTTTCATGTCATGTATTTTTAAATTGCATAGAGGGCAGAGCAATGTACTTTGATGGTAGCATATTTGTCTAGCAAGTCTGAGGCCCTAGGTTTAATCCCTAGCACTGGGGGGGGGGGAAGCCTGACACAGGAGAAGCATTCAATTGTTAACTATCAACATTACTATGTATTTAGAATCTTTTTCTTTTTTTTTTTGGTCTTTTTTAAACAGGGTCTCCTTTTAGTCCCAGCTAGCCTGGAGCTCACTATGTAGACCAGGCTGGCCTTGAACTCACAAAGATCTGCCTGCCCCTGCCTCTTGAGTGCCAAGATTAAAGGCATGTGCCACCTCACCCGGCTCATTCCATGGAAATTTTGTAATAATTACTTGTAGTAATGATACGGAACACAGCAACTTAAGATCAATAGGAAAGTTTACCCAGAACATTTTTTTCTAACTTAAATGTTTCAAAGTTGGAATAGCCTAATTCTTTCAATTACATTTTTCATTGCTCTGGGGGGGAGGATCAATATCTTCTTAAAAGCACTGAAGATTGGGGGTAGGGGAAAATGCTGATTTAATTTCCAAAGGTTGTGTATAAAGACCTTCTACAGACTGATAAATAAAGACCAGCAATCCTTGGGTCAGGCGAGATGGCTAAATGATTAAGAGCACTTGATGTACTTGCAAAAGACCCAGGTTCCATTCCCAACACCCACTTGGTAGCTCATCACTGTCTGTAACTCTAGTTCCAGGGAGATCAACATCCTCTTCCAGCCTCCTTGGGCTCCAGGCCCCCATGGTGCACATACATACATTCAGGCAAACACTCAAACACATAAAATAAAAATAAACAGCCACGTACAGTGCCGCAGAGGCAGACCAGTCACTGCAAAACAGAGGCCAGCCTGGTTTCCATAACAAGTTCCAGGCCAGCAGGGGCTACAAAGAGAGTGTCTCAAAATGGATAGATGGATAGATAGATGATAGATAGATAGATAGATAGATAGATAGATAGATAGATAGATAGATAGATGATAGATAGATAGATGATACCAATAATCCCTGTACAGTGTTAGGAGTATAAACTAATATAGCCTTTTTTAAAAATATTTTTTTAATTTTAATTACTTATTTTTCTGTGTATGAATGTACTGTCTGTATGTAGGTTTGTGCACCTGTGTCGTGCAATGCCTCGGAGTTCAGAAGAGGGCGTTGGATTCCCCCGGAACTGGAGTTAAAGATGGTTCTCAGCCGCCACGTGGGTGCTGGGGATCGAACCCCAGTACTCTGCAACAGCAGTCGGCACTCTTAACCACTAGGCCATCTCTCTAGCCCTTAATATAGCCTTTTTAGGAAAGACTTTGACATAATCTAATAAAACTGAAACATACTCTATGTCCCAACAGTCCCACTATCAAGAGCAGTCGGCACTCTTAACCACTAGGCCATCTCTCTAGCCCCTAATATAGCCTTTTTAGGAAAGACTTTGACATAATCTAATAAAACTGAAACATATTCTATGTCCCAACAGTCCCACTATTAGGTATATAAAGGAATGCTGAACTTTACTGTCAGTATTACGTACTAGAACATTCACAGCAGAACTGTGCCTAACTGCCTGAAGCTAGAAAATAGCCCAGATGTCTAAACATAAAATAGCAAAATTGGGGCTTTGTTGTTTTCTTTGTTGGGGGGGGGGATTTGTGTGTGTGTGTGTGTGTGTGTGTGTGTGTGTGTGGTGTTGGTGGTGATCTTGTTTTGGTTTTGGTTGATTAGTTGATTTGGTTTGGGATTTTGTTTGTTGAGTTTTTTGTTGTTTTGTTTTGTTTTTGTTTTTGAGACAAGGTCTCCCTACAGCCCCAGCTGGCCTGGAATTCACTTCATAGACCAGGCTGGCCTTGAACTCATAGAGATCCACCTGCTGGGATTAAAGGCATGTGCCACCATGCCCAGCTTAAAGATGGTTCTTAGCCACCATGTGGGTGCTGGGACTTGAACCCCGGTCGGTTCTCTTAACCACTGAGCCATCTCTCCAGCCCCTGTTTGTTTTTTTAAGACAAGGTCTCCATATGAAATGGAGGTTGGCCTGGGGTTCACTGCGTGGGCCCTGCTAGCCTTGAATGCCGGTGATCTTCCTCACTCAGTTTTCATAAGTGATGAGGTTACTGGTTTGTGCCACTATGACCAGCTTTAAATTATTTGTTTTTACTATTATTATTTTGAGCAAGTTTGCGCTGTTGTGTTCCACAGCAGTCCTATAGAGTTCAGAGGACAGCATTCCTGAATGGATTCTCTCCTTTCAGAGATCAAATTCAGGTAATCAGACTTGCTCAGCAAGTGCTTTCGTCCATTGAGGCATCTTCACAGCCCCCAAATTGTGGCTTTGATACATTAATAGAGGCTTTGACAGTTTTCTATTTGCTGTTATTGATTTTTTTAAGACAGGATATATATAGATATATATATATACATATATATATGTATGTATATATGTATGTATATATATATGTATGTATATATATACATATATATACATACATATATATATGTATGTATATATATAACAGCTCTTACAAAGGACCTGGGTTCGATCCCCAGCACCCACATGGCTGCTAAGAACCGTCTGAAACTTCAATTCCAGGAGAACTCCAGTTCCAGGGGAATCCGACTCCCTCTTCTGACCTCTGAAGCATTGTATGACATGGGTGCACAAACCTACATGCAGATGATACATTCAAATAAATAAATAAATAAAATATAAAAAGAATAGATTTTTAAAAATGGACAAGGTATCTTGACAGTTTTTCATAAAAAGAAAAATATGAATGGTTTATCCTTGGGATCAAACTCAGGGTACCAAGCTTAGTGGCAGGTACCCTTACCAGCTAAGACATCTTTTTATTTTTTGGGTTTTTTTGGGGGGCAGGGCAGGGTCTCCTTATAGCCCCAGCAACTCCCTGCGTAGACCAGCTGTCCTCTATCTCACAGAAACCCACCTGCCTCTGCCTCCTGAGTGCTGAGATCAAAGGTGAGCGCCATGCCTGACTGTCCACTAAGCCATGTTTCCACCCCATGAATGTGGTTCTTAAAGGAATGAAAACATTCTCAGCTACACTAAAACACACACTTAAAATGCTACTGAGGCCAGGCATGGTGCGTTCCTTTCATTCTACTACCTGGAAGGCAGAGGCAGGCAGATCTCTGTAATATGGAGGCCAGCCTGATTTACATATGTAATATGGAGGCCAGCTGGAGCTACAGATAGATACTGTCCCAAAAATAAAAAAAACAGGAAGAAAAAAAATACCTCAACTGATATATCATTTCAGTGACAGATCACAAATTAAACAGTATTTGCCAACAGTTTGTTGGCAACAATGAAAGAAGGAACTAGACTTTGTTATACACCACTGGTTAAAACCTAAATGTTTCCATTTCTGTGGAGTGTAATGGGGCAATCACCATCAGAGTTATAAAAGTGTATGACATTAAAAAAAAAAAAGCCGGGCATGGTGGCACACACCTTTAATCCTAGCACTTGGGAGGCAGAGGCAGGCAGATCTTTGTGAGTTCAAGGCCAGCCTGGTCTACAGAGTGAGTTCCAGGACAGCTGGGACTACAGGGAGACCNAGAGAAAGAAAGAAAAATCAAGGCTGGGGAGATGGCTCAATTCAACCCTCCACACCCATGTAAACAGCCAGACACTAGAGCAACACATTAGTGGCCAGTGTGAGGAAGGAGGACAGGAGCTCCATGGGGCTTGCAAGCCAGACGATCTAGTCAAATAAGTGAGAGCTCCATGTTTGATGAGAGACCCTGTCTCAAAAAATAAGGTGAAGAGCCCAGCGTGGTTGCGCATGCCTGTAATCCCAGCACTCGGGAGGCAGAGGCAGGTGGATCTCTGTGAGTTCAAGGCCAGCTTGGTCTACACAGCAAGTTCCAGGACAGATGGAGCTACAGGGAGACCCTATATTGAAAAGACCAAAAAAAAAAAAAAGTATGTGACATTCTAATCCTAGCACTTGGGAGGCAGAGGCAGGAAGATCTCTGAGTTCAAGGCCAACCCAATCTACATAATGAGTTCCAGGACAGCTGGAGCTACAGGAAGACCCTGTCTTAAAAAGACAAAAAAAAAGTATATGATACTCTTCAATGGAATTTTATTTGTCCATTCATTCTCCTAAACTTTATTTATTTATTTTGTTAGTTAGTGACAGGGTCCCATGTAATCAAAGCTGGCCTCAAACCCACCATATAACTGAGGATGAATGACCTTAAACTCCTGCTCCTCTGCCTCCATTCCCCAAGTGCTGAGATGACAAGGATAGATACAACACCTGGCTTAAAGTTATTTTTTTTAATTACACTTATCTATCTACTATCTATCTATCTATTTATTTAATTGGTGGTGGAAATTGGTGTACACATGTCATGGCCCCTATGTGGAGCTCAAAGGACAACTTGAGGGAGTCAGTTCTCTTTCAACCTGTACTCCTGGCGTCCTAGGGACTGAACTCAGGTCATCAGGATTAATGGTAAGTGCCTTTCCCTGCTGAGCCGTCTCACCAGCCCCGGCTTAAATTCTTTATTTTTATTTAAAAAATTTTTTTAATTTTATTTATTTTTGTATGTGTATGAATGTACTGTCTGCATGTAGGTTTTTGCACCCATGTCATGCAATGCCAATGAGGTCAGAAGAGGGTGTCAGATTCCCCTGGAACTGGAGTTAAAGATGGTTCTCAGCCACCATGTGGGTGCTGGGGATCGAACCCGGGTCCTCTGTAAAAGCGGTCAGCGCTCTTAACCGCTAGGCCATATCTCCAGCCCCTATTTATTTTTATTTATTTATTTTTTATGTGTATGAGTGTACTGTCTGCATATAGGTTGGTGCACCCATGTCGTGCAGTGCTGTGGAGGTCAGAAGAGGGCATCAGAGTCCCCTAGAAATGGAGTTAAAGATGGTTCTTAGCCGCCATGTGGGTGCTGGGAATTGAACCCGGGTCCTCTGCAAGAGAAGTCGGTGCTCTTAACCTCTGAGCCATCTCTCCAGCCCCGAAATTCTTTATTTTTTTATTTTATTTTATGTTATTAGTGGTTTGCCTGCATGTAAGTGCGCCTGCAATGCCTGTGGAAGCCAGAAGAGGGCATCAGATCCAGATCCCCTCGAACTGGTTTTACAGACAGTTGTGAGTTTTGAGCACCGGCTTAAAATTCTTTTTTTTTTCAAACATGGGACACTTCATAAATTTGCCTGTCATCCTTGTGTAAGGGCCATGCTAATCTTCTCTGTATCGTTCCCTTTTCTTTTTGGCTTGTTTTTTTGTTTTGTTTTGTTTTGTTTTGTTGTTTGTTTGTTTTTGGTTTTTGACACAGGGTCTCCCTTTAGTCCCAGCTGATCTGGAGCTCACTATGTAGACTAGGCTGGCCTTGAACTCACAGAGATCTGCCAGCCTCTGCCTCCTGAGTGCTGGGATTAAAGGCACGTGCCACCATGCCCGGCCACTTAAAATTCTGAATTTTGCTTTTGAGCTAGAGTTTTGTATATGCAGTCCAATTGGACAGTGTAGCAAGTGGATGGGCAGAGGTGGTATTAGAGTTATGTGTCACCCTTCCTTGCCACCCACTCCATGTACTTGTGATAGTATATGAACACAGAATTCTGGAGGTTTTGTGACATGTGGGAGTTTGACTAGACTCAAACTTGTACCTAGGTGTGTAACATGTGGAAATGAAAAGCAAGATGCTGGCAAACCCTAAGAGGCATGCTTTCAGTTCAAACCAGGACAGCTGTGAAGCATGAAGGCCCAAGAGAGTGTATCACACCCTTCCTTTGTTTTTACTTGTTGTTTGTGGTTCTTTTTTTTTTTTTTTTTTATGAGACAGTGTCTCCCTATAGCCCCAGCTGGCCTGGAACTCACTCTGTACACCAGGCTGGCCTTGAACTCACAGAGATCTGCCTGCCTCTGCTTTCTCAGTGCTAGGATTAAAGGCGTGCACCACTACACTTGGCTTAAACACGGTTCTTATCCGCCATGTGGGTGCTGGGAATTGAACCCAAGTCCTCTGAGAAAGCAGTAAGAGCTCTTAATCACTGAGCCATCTCTCCAGCCCTTGTTTTTTTTTTTTTTTCCAGATTTATATTTTTTAAACTTTTTTATTATTTTCATTTTATGTGTATGAGCGTATTGCTTGCATGTATGTAAATGCACCTGTGTCCTGTAATGCCCATGGAGATGGTGGTCAGAAGAGGGCATCAGTTCCCCTGGAACTAGAGTTACAGATGGTTGTTAGCTACCATGTGAGTGCTGGGAATTGAACCCAGGTTTTCTGCAGGAGCAGCCTTTTATTTTTTATTTATTTGAAAAAATTTTTAAATTTTATTTATTTTTTATGTGTATGAATGTACTGTCTGCATGTAGGTTTGTGCACTCGTGTTGTGCAATGCCGCAGAGGTCAGAAAAGGGCGTCAGATTCCCCTGGAACTGGAGTTAAAGATGGTTCTCAGCTGCCATGTGGGTGCTGGGGATTGTACCCGGGTCCTCTACAAGAGCAGTGGGCGCTCTTAACTGCTAGGCCATCTCTCCAGCCCCAAGAGCAGCCTTTTAACTGCTGAGCTATTTCTGTAGCCCCAGATTTATATACATATGCATTTTTTTTTTTTTTTTGGTCTTTTCGAGACAGGGTCTCCCTATAGCCCCGGCTGTCCTGAAACTCACTCTATAGAGCAGGCTGGCCTTGAACTCACAAAGATCCACCTGCCTCTGCCTCCCAAGTGCTAGGATTAAAGGCATGCGCCACCACGCCCGGCCCCAAATTTTTATTTTAAAGATTTATTTATTTTATTATTTACTTATGTGTCTGTGTGTGTTTGTGTGGGTATGTGCACATGAGCGTGAATGCCGTCAGCGGCCAGGAGAGGGCAGTAGATACTCTGGAGTTGGTTACAGGCTGCTAGGAGTAGCCCAACTTTTAATCACTGGGGGGTCTCTTGGGCCCCCTGTTGTTTGGTTTGGTTTAGTTTTGGTTTGGTTTTGTTTGTGTGTTTGTTTGGGTCTCCAAAGGTGCTTTTCCTGTTCAAATTGTGATCTTCTTTTCTTGACTTCCTGAGTGCTGGGATTACAGGTGTGTGTCCCATTATAGAACTTTATAGTTTTCCTGTTTTGTCTTTTGGGTCTATTTATTTAGTATTTATTTATTTTATGTATATGAGTGTTTTGCCTGCATGTGTATAAGTGTACCATGTGCTTACCTGGTACCCAAGGAGGCGAGAAGAAGGCGTCAGATCCCTTGGAACTGGAGTTACAGATAGTTGTTAGCCACCATGTGGGCGCTGAGAATCAAACCCATGTCCTTTACAAGAGCAGCCAGTGTTCTTAACTGTTGAGTCATCTCTCCAGCCCATGTCCCATTTTGTTTTGAGACAAGTCTCATTATCTAGTTCTGGCTGGCTTTGAACTCCCTATGTAGACCAAGCTGGCCTTGAACTCAGAGATCTCCCTGCCTCTGCCTCTCAAGTCCTGGGATTAAAGCATGGGCCACCATGATCAGCAACTTCATGGTCTTTGTGTTGTCATTTATACAGTGCTAGAGGTCAAACTCAGGGCCTTGTGCATGCTAGGCAAATAGTATTTCTGAATTACACAGCTAGCCCCATATTATCCTTTCTTATTCAAGTCACTTTTCAATGTTAGTTAATCATGGAGGCCTGGTAGCACACCGCTTTCATCCCACATTTGAGAGGCAAAGGCAGGAGGATTACTAATGTGAACCAGGTTGGACTATGTAATAAGACGTTTTTGTTTTATATTTTTTATTTTTGTATGTGTATGAATGTACTATCTGCATGTAGGTCTGTGCACCCATGTCATGCAACCTCGGAGGTCAGAATAGGTTGTCGGGTTCCCCTGGAACTGGAGTTAAAGACGGTTCTCAGCCGACATGTGGGTGCTGGGGATCGAACCCGGGTCCTCTGCAAGAGCAGTAGGCGCTCTTAACCACTAGGCCATCTCTCCAGCCCACAAGACCTTATTTTAAAAAAACAAAACCAACAGGGCTGAAAAGATGGCCCAGCAGTTGTAGGCAGTAGTTCTCCACATCCACATGGTGGCTAGCAACCATAGTTCCAGGGGGATCTGACGCCCTCTTCTGATGTCCTCAGTCACTAGATATCTAAAATGGCGCACTTGCATACATGCAGGCAAAACACTCATACACATAAATAAAACAATGAAATAAACATATCAATAGCCAAACATTTATGCTAAAAATGTTGGCATAAAAGGAAAAGGAAGGGCTGGAGAGATGGCCTAGCGGTTAAGAGCGCCGACCGCTCTTGCAGAGGACCCGGGTTCGATCCCCAGCACCCACATGGCGGCTGAGAACCGTCTGAAACTCCAACTCCAGGAGAACTCCAGCTCCAGGGGAATCCGACGCCCACTTCTGACCTCCGCGGCATTGCACGACACGGG
>VZQC01008331.1:1116389-1130124 GCA_009823505.1 Rhizomys pruinosus | reverse complement strand
ACACACACACACACACACACACACACACACACACACACACACTTGCGCGCGAGTGCACGCGCTTGATAGATAGATAGATAGATAGATAGATAGATAGATAGATGATAGATAGATAGATGATAGAGATTTTTATGGGGGTGTTTATTTTTTAATTTATTTTTTGTGTGTATGAATGTACTGTCTGCATGTAGGATTTGTGCACCTGTGTCGTGCAATGCCGCGGTGGTCAGAAGAGGGTGTCGGATCCCCGGGGACTGGAATTAAAGACGGTTCTTAGCTGCCATGTGGGTGCTGGGGATTGAACTGGGTCCTCTGCAAGAGCAGTCAGCGCTCTTAACTGCTAGGCCATCTCTCCAGCCCGGTGTTTAGTTTTTGAGACAGGATCTTACTATGTTGCCCTGGCTGGCCTGGAACTCATTATTTGAGCTGACCTCAAATTCACAGAGCTCCTCCTACCTCTGGCTCCCAAGTGCTGACATTAAAGGTGTGCGCCACCATGGCCAGCCTAAAAGTGCTTTTAAACTGGCATTTCATGATTTGAATAAAACTCATGTCGATGGGCTTTCTCCCTTGGCACCCCTCCTGTTCTTGGGAGCCTCCCTCACTGTCCCATAATAAATATGTGTTTGTTATGCTATTAAAAAATTATGCTAGGGGTTGGAGACATGGCTCAGTGGTTGAGAGCCCCGACTGCTCTTGCAGAGGACCCAGGTTCAAATGCCAGCACTCACATGGTGGCTAAGAACCACCTTTGAGCTGGGTGTGGTGGCGCACAACTTTGGTCCCAGCACTCGGGAAGCAGAGGCTGGCAGATCTGTGAGTTCAAGGCCAGCCTGGTCTACAGAGTGGGTTCCAGGCCAGCTGGGGCTATAGGGAGACCCTGTCTCAAAAAAAAAATTATGATAATGATTTAAATTTTCCATTTTTCTTTACCTAAAGTACCATTAAGTAGCAAAAACAAAACAAAACAAAAAGCTTTAAAAGCTACCAAAAGCTACCATGACACATCAAGACAGAGACTGAGAAAAAAAAAGAGGAAAACTGTATATTCCAGTACCTTTTTTTTTTTTTTTTTTTTAAGACAGCCTTGTGTTACTCATGCCCTCAAACTCCTGACCCACACGCCTCTCCAGAGTTCTGGGATTACAGGAGTGTACCACCATGACCAGTTTAGTCCAGTGCTGAGAACTGAGCCTAGTTCAGTGCTGAGACCTGAGTAATTATTTTGTTTTGAGTTAGTATCTCAAGTATACCAGGTTGGTACCTAATTTCACTATGTAGAAACAAGAAAACAGACCAGGTATGGTGGCATGCCTTTAATCCCAGCACTTGAGAGGCAGAGGCAGGTGGATCTCTGAGTTCAAACGCAGCTTGATATACATTATGAGTTCCAGGCCAGCTGGAGCTACAGGGAGACCCTGTTTCAAAAAGATTAAAACAGGGGCTGGAGAGATAGCCTAGTGGTTAAGAGCACCGACTGCTCTTGCAGAGGACCTGAGTTTGATCCCCAGCACCCACATGGCGGCTGAGAACCGTCTTTAACTCCAGTCCCAGGGGAATCCGAGACCCTCTTCTGACCTCCGCTGCATTGCATGACACGGGTGCACAGACCTACAAGCAGACAGTACATTCATACACATAGAAAATAAATAAATAAAAATTTAAAAATATTAAAAAAAAGATTAAAACAAACAAACAAACAAAAACAACCAAAAAACCAGGGCTGGAGAGATGGTTCAGTGGTTAAAATCACTGGCTGTTCTTGCAGAGGACTGGGATTCCTAGCACCTACATGGTGGCTGACAACAGTCAGTAACTCCAGCTCCAAGGGAATCCAATGCCTTCTTCTGACCTCCATGGGCATTGCACGGCATGGGTGCATTTATACATATTCAGGGACTACACTCATACATGCAGACAAAAAGGTTAATTTAAAAAACAAACAAGAAAACCAAAAACTGGATATGTAGCCAAGGATGACCTTCAACTTCTAACTCTGCTACTTCTACCTCTTGAGTGAGATTACACATGTGCAGCATCTCAGTTTATGCTATGCCAGGGACTGAGTCTGGTGGTTTGTGCAGACCAGGCAAGCTCTTTAATGTAGTTTTAATTTGCTTTTCTCTTAAATTGATCAACTATTCATGTTGAAGAGCCTTTATATATTTTGTTAATGATCTGGGACTTGTCCACAGTGTAGGATCGCAACTTCTTTCACAATACTACAAGCATCAGATTTTTAAAATATTTTACTTTTTACTTTTTAATTTTTAAAATTTTAATTAATTGATTAAAAAATTTTTGGACTTTTTGAGACAGGGTCTCCCTGTAGCCCCAGCTGTCCTGGAACTTGCTCTGTAGACCAGGCTGGCCTTGAACTCACAAAGATCCGCCTGCCTCTGCCTCCCAAGTGCTAGGATTAAAGGCGTGTGCCACCATGCCCAGTAATTTTTTAATTTATTTTTATGTGTATGAATGTACTGTCTGCATGTGGGTTTGTGCACCCCTGTTGTGCAACGCTGGGGAGGTCAGAAGAGGGTGTTGGATTTCCCTGGAACTGGAGTTAAAGACAGTTCTCAGGCACCATGTGGGTGCTGGGGATGAAACCCGGGTCCTCTGCAAGAGCAGTCAGTGCTCTTAACCAGGAGGCCATCTCTCCAGCCCAATATTTTATTTATTATTTTTATTTTATGTGTATGAGCGTATTGCCGGCATGTAGGTAGGTGCACCTGTGTTGTGCAGTGCTTGTAGAGGTCAGAAGAGAGCATTGGATCCCCCGAAACTGGTGTTTCAGTCAGTTGTTAGCTGCCATGTGGGTGCTGGGAATCGAACCTGTGTCCTCCGCAAGAACAACCAGTGCTCTTAACCACTAAGCCACCTCTCCAGCCTAACATCAGATTTTTATTGAGAAATGTGAGGTCATCTTAGCTTGTTTTTTGTTTGTTTCCCAAGATAAGATTCCTCTTTTTTTTTTATTTAAGTTTAATGTTACCAAAATGTAAATAATAAATGAGACTAAAGATAAACAGTATGACATTCCAAGGAAAACATTATAAATTTACAGTTGTATATGCTAGATAAGAGCTCTCAGCTAACACAGCTCTGAAAAATCTTAAAACTACATGTTCTCAGTCAAATACCAGGAGAGCAGAGTTGTAACTTGAAGGCAGGCTTATGACTGTTACTGAGTGAGGTGGATCATCCGCCTTTGGTCATGAGTTGGGGAAGTTGAGAAGACACAGAAGCCTATGTAATTATTGCCTGCTCTGCATTAATCTGCATGCAGCTTGAGAGAAATGAGTGGTATGTTTTTCTAACATTTTGCCTAAACCCTAAAATTTAACCAAGAGAAATAGGCTGACTTAAATATAGTAAACAAACAAACAAATAAAACCAGAAGCCAGGCCTCATGGCTCAGGCCTGCAGTTCCAGCATCCAGGAAGGTAAGAATGGCTGTTGAGGTCAAAGCTAGCTACATAGCTCATTCAAGGCCAACCTAGGCCACCAAGTAAGACCCTGTCTTTAAAACAAAAGTGACAATACAGAAAGGAAGGAAGGAAGGAAGGAAGGAAGGAAGGAAGGAAGGAAGGTAGGAAGGAAGGAAGGCCAAAGGAAAAAAAGAAAGAACCTATTATAACAGCCCCTAGTCAGGAACAGTAAATGGCAGTGAGCTGATGATCTCTCTAGATTCAGTGATGATGGCATCGTAAACCCAGCGGCGGTTACAGCAGCACTCAGGCCCACACTTGCTGGAGTTGCACTTGGGGCAGGGGAAGAAACAGCCCAGGCAGTTCTCTAGGCAGTCACACAGGTCTGCTTCGTTACAGATGAACCTGCCATTTTTGTCGTACTTCTTCAAAACATTGTACTTTACAGAAAAATATTCATTCATCTTTGACATCCATGCTTTCTTTTGTTTTGTTTTGTTGGTCTTTTCGAGACAGGGTCTCCCTGTAGTCCCAGCTGTCCTGGAACTCACTCTGTAGACCAGGCTGGCCTTGAACTCACAAAGATCCGCCTGCCTTTGCCTCCCAAGTGCTAGGCCGTGCTTTCTTTATCTGCTGCCTTGTTTCCGTGCTTTCTTTAACTGCTGCCTTGTTTCAGGATTAAAGTCGGCCACCTGAGGTACAGGGTTTTGAAATGCCATTTTAGCTGCCGCTCTATTTGTTGCAGCTGTTTCTGTCCAATCTGATTGTTTTTCTCTGGAGAGGTTTGTTCACCATGTTCCTCTTGATTGGATTTGTTCTTATCCGATTGGTTATTCATTTTGATCACTGAGAGGCTGAGAGCCTGGTATTGCTCAATCCTTGAGGCTGGATGGGTCCTTCCTCAGTTGGAGTAGTCAGTCGCACACTGGAGAGGCCGAGAACCAGCAGTTGCTCAGTCCACAGAGCTCGGTGCCCCAGAAGTCCCCATCTAACACTGAAAAGCCAGAGGGTTCCTGAAGAGTCGCCAACCTCAGTCAATGAGGGAAGCCTTCGGATGTCAGGAAAGGAATCTCCAGCAGCAGGAATAGGATAAATCAGTGTCCAGAGGGAGTGGGAAAGCAAACTAGCGGAAGGGGAAGAATCCTTCCACCACATCCCTTTTAGTCTGGACTGCTAACAGAAAGCTGTCCATACTTGGGGTGGGTCTTTCCATATCCAAGATTCCTCTTTGTAGACCAGAGTCGCATGGAACTGGCAATGGAGCCTAAGCAGGTTTCCAAGTTTGGAATCCTCTTGCCTCAGCCTCCTAAGTACTGAATTAAAGGCATGTACAAACGAAGATAATATGTAAAGTGCTTGCTGCTCAGACATGAAGGCCAGAGCTCCGATGCCAAGCACTGATGTAAAGCTGAGGTGGGCATGGCAAGGTCATTTTAACCCCAGAGCAAGCCGGCTAGCTAGAATGGTGAAGTGTGTGATCTTGGAGTTCAAGGGGATTAGGTTGTTCATGGAATACAGCAGAATGGAGTCGAGAACTGGAAGGAAGCAGAGTCTCAAGGAAGATTAAGTGGAACCACAAATGCAGCAGTCTGGGCACCGGAGGCTGCAGAGATGGCTGGGAGATAAGAACACTTGCTGCTATTGCAGAGGACCAAAGTTTGGTTCCCGGTACATGTGTCTGGTGGCTCACAACTGCCTGGAATTCCAGCTCAGGAGAATCCAACGCCCTCTTCTGGCCTCTGTGCCCACCTGCATGTACACAGAGACACATGAATCCAAATCTTTTTCTAGATGTGTGCCACCACTTAAAACTTTGTATTAGATGAGTATTAGCTTTTTGGGAAGAAATTTTAATATATTAATATTCATTTGAATGTAGAGTACATTAAATTGTCATGTATTTCTCTTTAGAATATCTTTTTTTTTTTTTTTTTTTGGTCTTTTCAAGACAGAGTCTCCCTGTAGTCCCAGCTGTCCTGGAACTCACTCTGTAGACCAGGCTGGCCCTTGAACTCACAAAGATCCTGCTGCCTCCTGCCTCCCAAGTGTTTAGGATTAAAGGCGTGCGTCACCCGCCCAGTTTTGGGCTGATAGTAATAGTACATATATATATATTATAATATATATATATATATATAATATATATTTTTTTTTTTTTGGTCTTTTTGAGTCAGGGTCTCCCTGTTGGGCTGTATATTTTTTCCTTTTTTTTTTTTGTCTTTTCGAGACAGGGTCTCCCTGTAGCCCCAGCTGTCCTGGAACTCACTCTGTAGACCAGGCTGGCCTTGAACTCACAAAGATTTGCCTGCCTCTTGGGCTGTATATTTTTAAAAAGGATATTCCTTTTAGTTCTGTAGGGTTTGCATGAAAAAAACTTTTTGTTTTCTTGTTGTTTGAGACTAGCAGTCTCTGTAGCCCCAGCTGGCCTGGAACTTGCTATTTACACTGCTATGATGGCCTTGATCTCATAGAGATCCACCGGCCTCTGCTGCCCAATTGCTGGTATTAAAAGTGCACACCGGGGCTGGAGAGATGGCCTAGCGGTTAAGAGCACTGATTGCTCTTGCAGAGGACCCGGGTTCGATCCCCAGCACCCACATGGTGGCTAAGAACCGTCTGTAACTCCAATTCCAGGAGAACTCCAGTTCTAGGGGAGTCCGACACCCTCTTCTGACCTCCGCGGCATTGCACGACACGGGTGCACAGACCAACATGCAGACAGTACATTCATACACATACAGAAATAAATAAAAATTAAAAAAATAAAAATAAAAATAAAAGTGCACACCATCACCCCAGCAGCAGAAAATGTTTAATCCATCTTTTTACTTATTTATTTATTTTATTTATTTTTATGTGTATGAATGTACTGTCTGCATGTAGGTTTGTGCACCCGTGTCGTGTGATGCCACGGAGGTCAGAAGAGGGCGTCGGATTCCCCTGGAACTGGAGTTCTCCTGGAACTGGAGTTACAGACGGTTCTCAGCTGCCATGTGGGTGCTGGGGATCGAACCCGGGTCCTCTGTAAGAGCAGTCGGCGCTCTTAACCACTAGGCCATCTCTCTAGCCCTAATCCATCTTTTTAAAACAAACAAGCAAACAAATAATAACTTTCTAAGGTTTATTTTGTTGGGTTGTGGGCATTTTGTATGAGTGTGAGGGTAAACCCAAGAGGATGACCTCAAGTAATCATTTTCAGCCAGTCCACCTTGGTTTTTGTTTTTTGTTTGTTTTTTGGCCCTGATTTTGCCTAATGGGCTAGGCTGCCTGGTGACTGAGGCCCAGGAATTTATCTACCAAGGCTGGGATTACTGTTCCTAGCTTTTTAGTATGAGTTCTGAGAATTGAACCCAACTCCTCATGCTTGCAAGGCAAGCACTTACTGAGATATGTTCACAGCTCTGTTGTCATTTTGGTCTTTTATTTTTATTTTATTTTATTTTATTTTATTTATTTATTTATTTTTTTTTTTGGGTCTTTTTGAGACAGGGTCTCCCTGTAGTCCCAGCTGTCCTGGAACTCACTCTGTAGACCAGGCTGGCCTTGAACTCACAAAGATCCACCTGCCTCTGCCTCCCAAGTGCTAGGAAAAAAGGCGTGCACCACCACGCCCGGTGGTCTTTTATTTTTTATTGGAGACAGGGACTCATATATAGCCTAACCTGGCCTCAGACTTGCTGTGTAGGAGAGAATGACCTTTAACTCGTGATTCCTCCACTCCCCAAGGGCAGGGGTTTCAGGCATGTGCCATCACAAGTGGCTCTCTACAATAGTATAAAAAATGTTTTAGGGGCTGGAGAGATAGCCTATCGGTTAAGAGTGCCGACTGCTCTTGCAGAGGACCTGAGTTCAATCCCCAGCACCCACATAGCGGCTGAGAACCATCTTTAACTCCAGTTCCAGGGGAATCTGACGCCCTTTTCTGACCTCTGCGGCATTGCACAACATGGGTGCACAAACCTACATGCAGACAGTACATTCATACACATAAAAAAAATAAAAATCTCCTTTAAAAAAATGTCTTATGCTAGGTGTGGTGGCACATGCCTTTAATCCCAGCACTTGGGATGCAGAGGCAGGCAGATCTCTGTGAGTTCAAGGCCAGCCTGGTCTACAGAGCAAGTTCCAGGACAGCTGGGGCTACAGGGAGACCCTGTCTTAAAAAGACAAAAAAAAATTTATTTATGTGTGAGTGTTTTCCCCACAGTTATATAAGTGCACTGTGTGTGTATGGGCTGTGGAGATCAGAAGAGGGCTTTACAGAGAATCTAGATAAAGTATTGTCAAAAGAGAAAATTAAGTGGGGTGGAGAGGCACTGGAGAGATGGTTAGGCAGTTAAGAGCCCTCGCTGATCTTGCAGAGGATTGGAGTTCAGTTCCCAGCACCCCTGTCAGGCAGCTCATAACTGCTTATAACTTCAGCTCCAGGATATCTGGTGCCCTCTTCTGGCCTCCATGGGCACCTGCAGGCACATGTGTATATACGGACACAAATAATAATCTTGTGGGTTTTTTTTGTTTTTTTTTTGTTTTTTTTTGAGATATGGTCTCTCCTTAGTTCCAGTTGGCCTGGAGCTTTCTATGTAGACCAGGCACCACACCTGGCAATATCTTGTTATTTATTTACTTATTTATTTAAATTTATTTTTTATTGTGTATGAAATGTACTGGTCTTGCATGTAGGTTTGTGCACCCATGTTTGCAATGCCACAGAGGTCAAAGAGGGTGTCGGACTTCCCCTGGAACTGGAGTTAAAGCGGTTCTTCAGCCGCCATGTGGCGGTGCTGGAATTGGACCTGGGTCTCTGCAAGAGCAAGTCGGCGCTCTTAACCTAGGCCATCTCTCAAGCCGCCATGGTTTAAATATATTTGAATAATTTCATAGTATGGCAATAAAAAAGGAAAAAAAGTGTTTCACTCAGGTTGAAATCAGATTTAAGGAGCCAGATGTGTTTCACTTCTATTTAAGTCATTAGGTTATCTGCAAATACTGCTGTTAATTTGTTGTTTTTTAAAAAGTCTTTTGGATTTATTTCTATTTTGTGTATGAGTGCTTTTGCCTACATGTATGTAAATGCACCAATGTGTGCAATGCCTGCAGACACTAGAAGAGGGAGGGTCTCAGATCCCTTGGAACTGGGGTAAGGGACAGTTATAAGTTGCCATGTAGGTGCTGGAAAAAGTCACCTGAGGCTGGGAATGAAGTTGATTTTTTTTTCAAAAAAATTTTTAAAAATTTTTATTTATTTTTGTATGTGTTATGAATGTATGTCTGCATGCAGTTTTGTGCAACCCATGTGCCGTGCAATGCTGGGGAGGTCAGAAGAAGGGTGTAGATTCCCCTGGAACTGGAGTTAAAGACGGTTTTTCAACTGCCATATGGGTGCTGGGGATAAAAACCGGGTCCTCTGCAAAGGCAGTTGGTGCTCTTAACCGGCTAGGCCATCTCTCTAGTCCAACTGCTGAACCCCAATTTTTTAGTTTTTTTTTTTTTTTAAAAGCACTTTTCTGTGTTTTGTGAGTTGTTGCTTTTTTTAATTTTTTTTAATTATTATTTATTTTATTTTTATTGTGTAGAATGTATGCTTCTGCATGCAAAGGCTGTGCAACCTGTGTTCCGTGCAACTTCCGCGGAGGTCAGAAGAGGAGTCTCGGATTACCCTCTGGACTGAGCTTCTCCTTGGAAACTCTGGAGTCACACGGTTCCTCAGCCGCCATGTGGTGTGCTGGGGACGCGAACCCGGGTCCTCTCGCAGAGCGTTCGTCGCTCTTTAACGCCTTGGCCATCCTCCAGTCCCCTTTTGGGAGTTTTATATTAATTAATTAATTAATTTGTTTTTTTTTTGAGACAGGGTCTCTCTTCTAGTCCCAGCTTGGCCCTGGAAGCTCACTATGTAGAAACCAGACTGGCCTTAACTCACAGAGATCCTCCTGCCTCTGCCTCCAGATGCTGGGATTAAAGGCGAGTGCCACTACACCAGGCTAAAGCCCTTTTATGGTTTTTGGTTTTAAATATACGTCTACTTTTTTTTTTTTTTTTTTTTTTTTTTTTTTTTTGGTCTTTTTTTTCGAGACAGGGTCTCCCTGTAGCCCAGCTGTCCGTGGAACTCACTCTGTAGTACCATGGCTGGCTTGAACTCCAAATATCCACCTCCTCTGCTCCCAAGTGCTAGTGATTAAGGCATGCACCAACACGCCACAATATAGTTACTTTAAAAAAATTTTTATTTAGGGGCTGGAGCAGATGGCCTAGTTTTTAAGAGCGCCAACCGCTCTTAGAGAAGACCCAGGTTCCGGATCCCCAGCACCCACATGGCGCCGAGAACTGTTGAAACTCCATTCCCAGGGGAATCCTGACACCCTCTTCTGACCTCCAGCGGCATTGCAGCAGATCACGGGTGCACAGACTTGCATGGCAGACAGTACATTCATACACATACAGAATAAATAAAATTTAAAAAATTAAAAAATTATTTATTTTTTTATGTGTATGAGTGTACTGTCTGCATGTAGGTCTGTGCACCCATGTTGTGCAATGCCGCGGAGGTCAGAAGATGGTGTCGGGTTCCCCTGCAACTGGAGTTACAGACAGTTCTTAGCCGCCATGTGGGTGCTGGGGATCGAACCTGGGTCCTCTGCAAGAGCATTTGGCGCTCTTATCCACTAGGCCATCTCTCCAGCCCCAATATAGTCTACTTTTATGTGTATGAGTGTTTTGCCTGCATGTAAATGCACCACATGCAAACAGTGCCTATCTAAGGAGGCCAGAAGAGGGCATCAGGTCCCCAAAACTGGAATTAGGGATGGTTGTCAGCTGTCATGTGGATGCTGGGAACCAGGGTCCTCTGTAAGAGCAGCCAGTGCCTTAAACCCCTGATTGCCGCAGACCGTCCCAGCCGGAGGGTTCCCTCTGCCTGCGGGAACCAAGGTATTGGATAGGAAGGCACGGATTAGGCGATGTCAGTCAGAAAGGACACCAGAAAAGGCTTTTGAATCTGCTGCACTTTACTGAGAGCAAGTCAAAGTTTTTTATACAAAAGCAGGGAAAGCAGATAAGAGTTAGCAGTCTTCTCTCAGGAACAAAAGGCTCATTACTAAAGGAACTCACACCTGGGTTTCCAAGGACAGCAAGTCAGATAAATTTACACATCAATCCGGCAGGGGAGATAAGCAACAAACGGTCCTAAAACCACAAACCATAAACAGTTCATCTTTGTTTAGAAGTTCATTTGGTGCTTTTTTTGTTTTCATCCTTCTTGGGCGATTTTTCAAGGCCGCTTGTTATCTCTAGGCTGTAATTCAAGCCAAAGCCTGGGAAAAGCCTCTTAATTAGTTTGTTTTTTCTTCTTTTCTTTTTTTTTTTTAATTTCTTATTTATTTTCTGTATGTGGTATGAAATGTACTGTCCTGCATGTAGGTTTGTGCATCTGCTGTCATGCAATGCTGCGGAGGGTTCAGAAGAGGGTGTCAGATTTCCGCCCTGGAACTGGAGTTCTCCTGGAATTGGAAGTTTCAGAATTGTTCTGGCCATCATGTGGGTGCTTGGGGATCAAACCCAGGTCCTCTGTAAGAGCGGTCGCGCTCTTAAACGCGCTATGCTATCTCTCTCCAGCCAGTTCTGTTTTTCTTAAAGGAGAAAGCCCGCCGTGTGCCTTTAACTAAGGATTACATTTTAACATGCATAATTGTAACTAAAACTTTTATCTTACTAATTCTATCAGATGTACAGCTTTCCTGCTTAAGGGACTGAGCCTTTATTCTTATTAAATCTGGAAAAACACTTTTATTATTTGTAACTGACCTATAATATCACTCAGTGTAATGCTTTTCATTCATAATATCTTTGTGGGGGCTTCTAGGACAAAGGAGCTTTTAGATACTGTTTCTCTGTATGATTTTGCTTAGGTTTATGAAGCTTCTGCTTGCCTGATTTATTTCCAGACACATTTAAGTGTTTCTTTGTCTGGGACAGAGTTTGTGCTAAGCTCAGGAAAAGAATCAAAAGACAGTGTGCGAAGTCCAACACTCAAGAAGCATAACATCTTTGTAGTGCATCATGATATTGGAAGCTAAAGGCCGAGCATTCTGCCAGGGACCACCAGGGAGCTTAGCCTCAAAAGACACATATCTCCCATCTGTTATTATGAAATTTGTCATTGCTCACACAGACGACGCTGGAGTTGGTGTGGCACCTGATCCTTCTGCCCCTACCTCCCAAGTGCTGGAACTACAGACAGGCACAGCTTAAATCTATGTTTTTATTTTTTTTAATTTTTTAAAAATTTTATTATTTATTTTTGTATGTGTATGATGTAGTCTGCATGAAGGTTTTGTGCACCCCTGGTCATGGCATGCCTCGGAGGTAGAAGAGGGTGGATTCCCCTGGAACTGGGAGTCAAAAGATGGCTCTCCAGCTGCCATTGTGGGTGCTGGGGATTGGGAATCCTGGGTCCTCCTGCAAGAGCAGTCGTGCTTTTTAACCCCTAGGGCATCTCCTCCAGGCTCAAATCAATGTTTTTTATTACTAAGAATTGGGCCATTAGTCCCAGCACCTGGAGGGCAGAGACAGAACTGCAAGTTCTAGGCCAACAGGGGCTAAAGGGAGACCCTTTCTCAAAAAACAAGACAAAAGGGCTGGAGAGATGGCCTAGCAGTTAGAGCACAAACTGCTCTTACAAAGGACCGGAACCGGGTTCGATCCCCGCACCCAACTGGCGGCTGAAGAACCGTCTGACACTCCAATTGCAGGAGAATCCAGTTCCAGGGGAATCTGATCACCTCTTCTGACCTCCGCGGCATTGCACGTGTCAACACGGGTGCACAAACTTTGCATGCAGGCAGTACTTCATACACATACAGAAATACATAAATTAATAAAAATTAAAAAAAAAAACAACGAGACAAAAAGTAAAACAAACAAAAAAGAAACTAAGTACTACTGCTGAATTTTGCTTCACATGTCAAATCTTGGTCACTGACATATAAACCAAAAAATACTGAGAAAAATCTAGGACTTTCAAGACAACATTTTCTTTGAGGGGTCTGAAGAAGCTATGCCGTCTGGCTGTAAATTCTAGATCAGGAGTCAAAACGTTTTATAAAAAGTATCATCCTACAGCTGGGGCTACGGGGAGACCCTGTCTCAAAAAGACAAAAAAAAAAAAAAATGTATCCCAGGGCTGGAGGATGGCCTAGTGGTTAAGAGCGCCGACTGCTCTTGGCAGAGGACCCAGGTTCCCAGCACCCATGTTGGGGGCTGAGAACCATCTGGTGGCTGAGAACCATCTTTAACTCCAGTTCAGGGGAATCCACACCCCTCTTCTGACCTCTGAGGCATTGTGCAACACACTGAGTTTGCACAAATCTTCATGCAGACTAACATTCATACGCATAACAAAATAAATCATAAATTTAAAAAAGTTAAAAAAATAAAACAAAATTTTTTTTTTTTTTTGCTGGGTGTGGTGGTGCGTGTTTTTAATTCCAGAATTTGGGAGGTAGGGGCAGAAGGGTCAGGGGTTTAAGGCACTGGCTGCTCTTACAGAGGACCCTGGTTCCCCAAGCATCCACAAGACAGCTGACAACCATCCCTAACTCCAGTTTCAGGATCTGATGCCCTCTTCTGGCCTCATATACATAAAATAAAAAAAAAAATATATATTATATATATTATATATTATATATTATATATATAATATATATATGTATCAATCCTTGGGTTGGAGAGAATGCTCAGCGGTTTAAGAGCACCAACTGTTCTTGCAGACCGAACCTGGGTTCGATCCTACACCCACATGGCCGGCTGAGAAACCCTGTTTTAACTCCAGTTCCAGGGGAATCTAATGCCCTCTTCTGACCTTTCATCGGCATTGCACAACATTGGGTGCACCAACCTACAATGAAGACACGTACACTCATACACATAAAAAATAAAAAAATAAAAAAGTATCATCCTAGCCAGGCCTGGCGGTGCATGTCTTTAATCTCAGCACTCAAGAGGCAGAGGCAGGTGAATCTTTGTGAGTTCAAGGCCAGCCTGGTCTACATAGCGAGCTCCAGGCCAGCTGGGACTAAAGGGAAGCCCTGTCTCAAAAAGCTGGAGAGATGGCGGCTAGCGTTAAGAGTGCCGACCGCTCTGACAGAGGACCCAGGTTCGATCCCAGCACCCACAATTGGCGCTGAGAACGTCTGAAACTCCAATTCCCAGGAGAAATCCAGTTTCCAGGGGAATCCGACACCTCTCTTCTGACCTCTGCGCGGCTTGCACGACACGGGTGCACAAACTTGGCATGCAGGCAGTACATTCAT
>VZQC01008331.1:1058857-1116231 GCA_009823505.1 Rhizomys pruinosus | reverse complement strand
GGAATCAGAGGCAGGAGTATCTCTGAGTTCAAGGCCAGCCTGGTTTACATAGTGAATTCCAAGCCAGGTGGGGCTACTGGGAGACCTGTCTCAAGCAAAACAAAACAGAAGAGAACAAAACATCATCCTAAATATTAGCAAGGCTGGTGATACCGGTAATCCAGTCCTTCAGAGGTACAAGCAGAAGGATCAGGAGTTCAAGGCCTTGCTTTGACTACATACCAAGTTTGAGGCAAGTTCAAAGATAGCCTGGACTGCATAATAACAAAAATTGCCGGGCTTGGTGGCGCCCGCCTTTAGTCCTAGCACTTGGGAGGCAGAGGCAGGCGGATTTCTGTGAGTTCAAGGCCAGCCTGCTCTACATAGTGAGTTCCAGGACAGCTGAAGCTACAGGGAGACCCTGTCTCAAAACAAACAAACAAAAAAACCCCCAAAATAACAAAAATTACACACACACACACACACACACACACACACACACACACAGAGCAAAAACCAAACCACTCCCTCTGAAAAAGAGACAAAAAGACAGAAAACAAAACAAAAAAAACCCCCAACAATGGGGCTAGAGAGATGGCTTAGGTGTTAAGAGCACAGGCTGCTCCTGCAGAGGACTGGGGTCTATCCTAGCAGCCACATAACGGCTAACAACCATCTGTAACTCCAGTTCCAGGGGATCTGATGGTCTTTTCTGACCTCTGTGAACATTTGCATGACATGGTGTATACTTAACATGCTTGTACTTACATGCATTCAGGCAACATTCACACACATAATAAAAATATTAAAAACCCAAACAGCTGAAACACCCAAACCCCATAATCCTCTCAATAAATATTAAGGATTCACAGTATAGAAATTCTGTCTAATGACTAAACTCCACCATGAAGAAAGCAGCCCTGGGTAATACGTAACCAATGGGCACGACTGTGCTCCAAAATTAAAACAGGCCTAGTTGACTCCTGCTCTAGTTCCTTGTTCTCCACTGAACTTGTCTCACAGAAACCATGTTTGGGTTCTAGATCATCATTTATTTTTGTATGTATATAAATGTACTGTCTGCTTGTAGTGTACCTGTGTCGTGCAATGCTGCGGAGGTCAGAAGAGGGCATCAGATTCCCCTGGAGCTGGAGCTAAAGACGGTTCTCAGCCGCCATGTGGGTGCTGGGGATTGAACCTAGGTCCTCTGCAAGAGCAGTCAGTGCTCCTAACTGCTAGGCCATCTCTCCAGCCCTTAGATCATCATTTTAATGTGACACCATCTCCATTTCATTAATACCACAGTGTTTCAGTTTTACTAAGCATTTCCAAGATGTCTCACAAAAGTTCATCAGCTTTCCAAGGGCAGATTTTAACTTCTTGGTATTAATCAGAAAAAGGTTCAAAAGTCATTAAATTGTTCAAGATCAAGGGCAAAAATCTACATTTCCTAGATAATAGTTTAGTGCTTTTCAAAAATACAAGGTTCCAAGGCTGGTGAGATGGCTCAGTGGAGGGTTCACCAACATGGCTCAGTGGAAGGTTCACCAACAAGTCTGACAATCTCTTAGGGAGTCACATCCCTAAGACCCAAGTAATAAAAAGACTCCCTTGCCGGGCATGGTGGCACACGCCTTTAATCAAAGTACTGGGAGGCAGAGGCAGGCGGATCTCTGTGAGTTCAAGGCCAGCCTGGTCTACAGAGCAAGTGCCAGGACAGCTGGAGCTACAGGGAGACCCTGTCTCAAAAAGATCAAAATAAATAAATAAATAGACTCCCGAAGGTTGTCCTCTGACCTACACACACACACACACACACACACACACACACACACACACNAAGTGCTGGAACTACAGACAGCACAGCTAAATCTATGTTTTATTTTTTTTAATGTTTAAAAATTTTATTATATCTGTTAGTGTATGAATGTATGTCTGCGATGAAGGTTTGTGCACCCCTGTATGCAATGCCTGCGGAGGCCAAAAGAGGGTGCTGTAATTCCTCATAACTGGGATTAACAGCTCATACCACCAGCTCTCTGCTTTTAAGTGGCTGCTGGGGATTGAACCATGGTCCTTTGCCAGAGGCAGCGGTGCTCTTAACCCCTATAGGCATCTCTCCCAGCCCAAATCAATGTTTTATACTAAAGAATTGGCCATAGTCCCAGGCACCTGTGGGCAAGAGACAGGAAAGATACTCTAGTGGAATCCACGAAGGACACACAAAATATGACCCTGTAAAAAACAAAGACAAAAGGGTGAAGAGATGGCCTCTACAGTTAAGAAGCACCACTGCTTCTTACAGAGGACCCAGCCTGGGTTCGATCCCGAGGCACCCACCACGCGCTCGTGGCGGCTGAGAACGGTCTGAAAACTCCAATTCCAGGAGATACTTCCAGTTCCAGGGAAATCTGACACCCTCTTCTGACCTCCGCGGCATTCACGACACGGCCCGCCGTGCAACAAAACTTGCATATTGCAGCGAGTACACTCATACACAGTTCCTACAGAAATAAATAAAGTTAATAAAAAAATTTTTTTTTTTAAAAAAAAGAAAACACAAAGGAACAAAAAAGTAAAACAAACAAAAAAAGAAACTAAGTGCTACTGCTGAATTTTGCTCTCACATGTCAAATCTTTGGCGTCACTGATCATTATAAAACCAAAAAATAGCTTGAGAAAAAATCTTAGGACTTCCAAGACAACATTTTTTGAGGTCTGAAGCAAAGTATGCGTCCTCGGGCTGTACAACTTCTATGATCAGCGATGTTCAACGTTTTATAAAAAGTTATCCATCCTACAGCTGGGGCTATACGGGCAGAGACCTGTCTCAAAAAGACCAAAAAAAAAAAAAAGAAATGATCCCAGGGCTGGAGAGCATGCACCCTATGTGTTAAAGAGCGCCGAACTGCTCTTGCAGAGGACCCAGGTTTTATCCCCAGCACCCACATGGTGGCTGAGAACATCTTGTAACTCCAGTTTCCCAGTGAATCCAACACCCTCTTCTGACCTCTGAGGCATTGCAACACACACAGTGGTGCACAAATCTTCATGCAGGACTTACATTCATACGCATACAAAAAATAAATAATTAAAAGATTTAAAAAAGTTAAAAGAACTAAAACAAAAGATCATGTGATTTAAGCTTGCTGTCATTAGTTCCAGAACTGGGGGTAGGGGCAGAAGGTGTCAGGTATTTAATGCACTGGCTGCTCTTACAGAGGACCCTGGTTCCCACTATCCACCTAAGTACAGGTGACAACCATCCCTAACTCCAGGTTTCCAGGGGATCTGAGCCCTCTTCTGGCCTATTATGTTGGCACTGTTGCAATATATATATATAATATATATATATATATATAATATATATATATATATAGTATCATCCTTGGGTTTGAGAGAGATGGGTCTCAGCGGTAAGAGCATCCAACTCGTTTTTGCAGAACGGTGGGTTCCGATTCCTATCACCCCATTCATGGCGGCTAAGAACCATGTTTTAACTCCAGTTCCAGGGAATCGTAAGCCATACTCTTCTGACCTTCATGGCATGCACAACATGGGTGCACCAAACCACATGAAGACAGTACACTTCATACACATAAAAAAAAAAATAAAAAGTATTCAATCCTAGCAGCCTTGGCGGTGCCAATGTCTTTAATCCTTTCAGGGCACTCAAGAGGCAGAGGCAGTGAGATCTCTGTAGAGTTCAAGGCCAGGCCTGGTCTACCTAGCGACTCCCAGGCCAGCTGGGACTATAATAGGGAAGCCCTTGTCTCCAAAAAGCTGGAGAGGATGACCTTCAGCGGTTAAAGATGCCCAGGAGCGCCTTGCAGAGGACCTGGGTGATCCCCAGCACCCACATGGCGCTGAGAAAACCGTCTGAAAACTCCAATTCCAGGAAGAAATCCAGTTCCAGGGGAATCCGACACCCTCTTCTGACCTCCGCCGGCACTGCACGACACGCGAATGCACAAACTTGCATGCAGGCAGTACACTTCATACACATACAAGAAATAAATAAAATTAATTAAACAACAAAAGTCGTCATCCCTAGCCTGGGCATGTTTGTCCATTTGGCTGCTAGTCCCAGCCATTTAGGGAATTCAGAGCAGGAGTTATCTCAGTAGTCCAAGTCCAGTACCTGAGTATACAGATAGTGAATTCCAAAGCCAGGTTGGGGTTACTGGGAGACCTGTCTCAAGCAAAACAAAACAGAAACAGAACAACATCAATCCTAATATATAGCAGGCTGGTGATACCGGTTAATCCCAGTCCTTCAGAGGCTACAAGCAGAATGGATCAGGGAGTTCAATGGCCTTTGCTTTGTCTACGTACCAAGTTTGAGGCCAACGTTCAAAGATAGCCTGCGAACTGCATTAATTAACAAAAATAATTGCCGGGCCTTACAGGTGCAAGCGCCCGCCTTTAGTCTAGCCACTGGAGGCAGAGGCACGGCGGATTTCTGTTGAGTTCAAAAGGGCCAGCACTGATCTACATAGTGAGCTTCCAGGACAGCTGAAGCTACAGGGAGACCCTGATCTCAAACAAAACAAACAAAAAAACCCCAAAAATAACAACAAAATCTACACACACACAGCAACACACACCACACACACACACACACACACAGGAAAAAAAAAAAAAAAAAAAAAAAAAAAAAAAAAAAAGAGACAAAAAGACAGGAAAACACAAACAAAAAAAACCCCCAACAATGGGGCTAGAGAGAGTGGCTTGGTGTTAAGAGCACAGGCTGCTCCTGCAGAAGACTGCGGGTCTACTCCACCAGCAGCCACATAACGGCTTAAAAACACATTGTAACATCCAGTTCCAGGGATCTGATTGGTCTTTAACTGATCTCTGTGAACATTAAGATGGACAGGTGCCCGATACTTTACACATGCTATGTACTACATGCATTCAGGCAACATTCACACACATAATAAAAATAATTAAACAAACCCAAACAGCTGAAACACCCAAACCCCATAATCCTCTCAATAAATATTAAGGATTCACAGTATAGAAATTCTGTCTAATGACTAAACTCCACCATGAAGAAAGCAGCCCTGGGTAATACGTAACCAACCAATGGGGCACGACTGGTGCTCCAAAATTAAAAACAGGGCCTAGTTTGACTCACTGGCTCGTAGTTCCTTGATTCTCCACTTGAACTGTTGTCTACACAGAAACCATGTTTGGTTCTAAATCATACATTTTTTTGTATGTTATAAAATTCAGCTGTTGCTGCTGTAAGTGCCACCAGTGTCGTTGCAATGCGCGGACATGATAAGAGGGCATTCAGATTCCCCGGAGCTGGAGCTAAAGACGGTTCTCACGCGCCATTTGGGTGCTGAGGATTGAACCTAGTCCTCTGCAAGAGCAGTCAGTGCTGGCGGCTAATGCAGGTAGGCCATCTCTCCAAGCCCTTGTCATCCATCTTTAATGTGACACCATCTCCATTTCATTAATACCACAGTGTTTCAGTTTTACTAAGCATTTCCAAGATGTCTCACAAAAGTTCATCAGCTTTCCAAGGGCAGATTTTAACTTCTTGGTATTAATCAGAAAAAGGTTCAAAAGTCATTAAATTGTTCAAGATCAAGGGCAAAAATCTACATTTCCATAGATAATAGATTTTATGTTTACAATAAAACATACAAGGTTCCAAGCTTGGTTGAGATGGTCAGTGGCGAGGGACTCACCAACATGCGCTCAGGATGGATAGCTTCACCAGACAAGTCTGGACAATCTCTATAGGGAGTCACCATTCCCCTAAGACCCAAGTAATTAAAAGGAACTCCTTGCCGCGGCCATACGGTGGGGCACACGCCTTTAATCAAAGTACTTGGTAGGCAGAGGCACGACGGATCTCTAGTGAGTTCAAGGCCAAGCCTGGGCCACTCAGAGCAAGTGCCAGGACAGCAGGAGCTACAGGAACCCTGTCTTCAAAAAGATCAAAATAAATAAATAAACTAGACTCCCGAGGTGTCGCTCTGACCTACACAACACACACACACACACACACACACACACACATACACACACGCTATCGGCATGTACACTGTGAATTACACACCACACACACACACACACACGCACACAACCACAAAATACATTTTAAAACCGATAGGAGGTTCCAGATGTGGTGTCTTGCGCATGCCCTACATTCCCAGCATTATAAAGCAGGCATGACGATAGTCGAGGCTGGGTAAGTTAGCTAGCGGCTATAGTGAGATGCTATTCTCAAAAAAACTTAAAACGAAAACCAAAAAAAACACGCCAACTAACAAAGAACAGGGTAATGGTATTGCAGGCCT
Source organism: Rhizomys pruinosus (assembly GCA_009823505.1). Classification (NCBI taxonomy): domain Eukaryota; kingdom Metazoa; phylum Chordata; class Mammalia; order Rodentia; family Spalacidae; genus Rhizomys; species Rhizomys pruinosus. Next base: position 1,109,935 of record VZQC01008331.1, on the reverse strand, counting down.
GTAATCCAAGCTACTCGGGAGGCTAAGGCAGGAGGGCTACAAGCTCAAGGCACATGGGCTACGTAGTGAGTTCAAAGTCAGCCTGGCAACTTGGTGAGATTCTTTCTCAAACTTGGAAAATAAGGCTCTGGATGTAGCTCAGTGGTAGATTACTTGCCTAAAACACAAAGCCCTGGGTTTGATCTCAAATAACACAGAACAAAAAAAAAAAAAAAGAAAAAAAGTGGGCGGGAGACTGCGCCTCAGTGGTAAAAATGTTTGCTGTGTAAAAAAAGAGGACCTGAGATTGAATTCCCAGCACCCACTTGAAAGCCATACATAGTGCAATCCTCTAGAAGCCTAGCAATCCTGCAGTGAGATGGGGAAGTAGAGTCAGAATCCTCAGAAGCTCTTCAGTTAGCCAGCCAGCGTTTGAAGCAGAAAAACAGAGATCCTGTCTCCTGTAAGGACTGACATCGAGGTTGTCCTCTGATCTCACCATGTGCACATGAATGTGTGTACACACACACATATACAAATACGAAGAGTTTCCTCCCCAAGCCCAGCCTGGACCCAATAGTTAGTTCCAGGCCAGTATAAACAATATGAGATTTGTTTCCAAGAAAAACTGGGGTTTCAGCCTCTTCAGAGTATAGACTGCCATTGTTGGACTACCCAGGCTGTATCACGGAGACCAGTACAGGAAGATCAAGACAGGACGCAGTGCTTACTGGACGTCATTTGATGACCACGGGAAGGGAAAACCCCAGTGTGGAGCACAAGGGCAGAACTGATGGTTGTTTGGGTTTGCCAAGGAGGAGCCTTTAAATATGACATCTTTTGGCATAATAAAAAAAAAAAGTCATAAGCTGAAGATGCTAAAAGATATATGCGACATGCATATACACATATTTTGGAGTGCTGCAGATTGGAAGGAATAACAACAAAAACAAAGACTGGCCGGGCGTGGTGGCGCACGCCTTTAATCCTAGCACTTGGGAGGCAGAGGCAGGTGGATCTTTGTGAGTTCAAGGCCAGCCTGGTCTAGAGTGAGTTCCAGGCCAGCTGGAGCTATAGGGAGACCCTGTTTAAAAAAGAAAGTTAGAATGTCTCCCCTCACCCCAACCAAAAAAAAAAAAAAGCCAAGAAAAAATTTTTTATTACTTTTATTTTTTTTTTATGTGAGTGTATTGCCTGCATCTTCACGTAAGTCATATAATACCTGCAGAGGTCAGAAGAGAGTATCAAGAAACCCTGGAACTGTAAACTCTGGAACTGGAATTCCGGATGGTTGCTAGGTGCCATCAGTGCTCTTAACCGCCAAGCCTTCTCTCCAGCTCCATTTCATGGTTCTTCACTTCCACTATCCCTTCACCTCTTCATTGGATCATTTTTTGTTTTTTGATGCTAGGTAGGTATTGAACCAAGGTCTTGTACATACTAAGGAACTCATTTGGTAGAGTGCTTACCTAGCACGAATGAAGCCCTAGGTTCAATCCCAACATCCTATAAACTTGAACATGATGGCACACTCCTATAATCCCAACACTCAGGAGGTAGAAGCAGGAGTTAGAAGTAAAGGTCAGTCAGGTGTGGTGGGGCACACTTTTAATCCCAGCAGAGGCAGGTGGATCTCTGTGAGTTCAAGGCCAACCTGGTCTACACAGTGAGTTCCAATGGGGGGGGTACAAAAAGACCAAAGTGGGGGGAGTGAAAGGTCATCTTTAGCAACATAGCCACTTAAAGGCTACATGAGAAAAAAAAAATGTTTTATGTTGGCCTGCAATCCCCACACTCATGACGCTAGGTCAGCGGATCCGAAGTTCAAGGCCAGCCTGCCTCCTGGAGAGATCCTGTCCAAAGTTCTATCATGTATTCTCAAGCACTTAGAATCCTTTTCAAATACGACTTTAGCTCCCAATTTAAAGTTCTGATTTGATCATGTTGACAGTCTTACCATCCTATGACCCAAACTAGTTAGGTTTCTGAGCCTTTTCTGACTAGATCTGAGTTTGGGCTTTCCTCTGTATAGAAGGAAATAGTACTTGAGCAAGAATCTGGTCAATTATCAAAAATCCTCCACACTTGATAGCTCATCAACTTGGTGAGGTTTCAGCAATATTTCTTTTGAGTCAGTTTGGCTAGAAAGTCTATCCATGATGGTCTCCTAGTCATTTTCCATCTCTCATCTTGTTTCTTGGTGATAAATCACTGCAGAGTTTTCTTTGTTACTCTAAGATCCCCTTATAGTAGTACTATGCCAAGTTCCTTGGCTCCCCTTGAAGTCAGGTATAAATTAGACATTTAAAAGGCTATGCCCCCATAGGATATAGGAATAATGAAATTTCCTCTGTAAAGCCTGGGCTCTCATGAGACTAGTCTACTGGTAGTCGACTTGCTGCTGCGCATGATGGTGCCTTTAATCCCATCAATCCTACCAACAGGGGGCAGCGATCAAGGCCAACCTTGTCTACATAGGGAGTTCAGGGCCAGCTGGGCTAACACACCTGGCAGCTCTCCGTTTTGTAGGGCAGTGCCTACTTGCAAGGTTGTGTGAAAAATTGAACACAAAGCACATGACACAATATATATGGCAAGATCTCATTAAAGAAAACAAACTTTGCTCTTTTTTTTTTTTTGGTGTTTTTGAGACAGGGTCTCCCTGTAGCCCCAGCTGTCCTGGAACTCGCTCTGTAGACCAGGCTGGCCTTGAACTCACAAAGATCCACCTGCCTCTGCCTCCCAAGTGCTAGGATTAAAGGCCTGCACCACCACGCCCGGCTTTTTTTTTTTTTTTTGTGAACTTTGCTCTTAAAGTGTATACTGAGCCCTCATGACCATGAATTAGACGCTAAACAAGCCAAAGATTCCATGGCTGAGTTTTGGTTTGTTTTTTTTTTTGTTTTTGAGACAAGGTTTCCTTGCAGCCCCAGCTGGCATGGAACTCGCTCTATAGACCAGCCCAGCCCTGAACTCAAGAGATCCAACTGACTCTGCCTCCTGAATGCTGAGATTAAAGGCATGCACCACCACACCCAATTGAGCTTTTGTTCATCTACTGGTAAATGACATGTCCTGGGGAGGTTTATGTTCCTAGATCTCAGTTCATACAACTACATGTTTTTCCTGTGGCTGTTTTCTCCAAATCTAAATAAGACCCTTCGGTTTTCTCAACTGTTTCCAAGATATCTGGGTAAGTAAAAAGTTTAGAAACTAGAGTAAAACTTTGTATATTTTACTTCTTCCAGATCTTGATTTTCGTGCATACACGTAGACAGGGTCTTGTGTATCCTAGGCTGGCCTCTGACTTGCTATGTAGCTGAAGATGATATTTGGTTTCTGATCTTCATGCCTCTGAGTACTGGGACTGCCAGCATCAGTCATCATCCTTGGCGTATTCACTGTTGGGGATGAAACATGTCTTTGTGTATAGGTAAGTATTCTACTGAGCTACCTCCTTAGCTCATTTATTTATTCTTGGGCATACTAGGATTCAATTTAAGGCTTTGTACCTGTTAGGCAAGTGCTCTGCCACTAAGTACTGTCTTCAGCCCAGATCTTGATTTTTTTTTTTTTTTCGTCTTTTCGAGATAGAGTCTCCCTGTAGCCCCAGATGTTCTGGAACTCACTCTGTAGACCAGGCTGGCCTTGAACTCACAAAGATCCGCCTACCTCTGCCTCCCGAGTGCTAGGATTAAAGGCGTGCGCCACCACACCCGGCACAAGATCTTGATTTTCTTGAGCATATGTGAACTCATGTGTATGTGTATTTGCTTGAAGCCAGAAGTAAACATTAGGAATCGTCTTCAATCACTCACCTTATTTTTTGAGGTAGTATCTTTCTGGAGTTCACTGAATCAGCTAGGGTGGCTGGCCCGCCAGTCCAGGGTCTTCCTGTCTCTGCTTCCCCAGTGCTGCAATTATGTGCTTTTCATATGGGTGTAGGGATCTGAACTTAGCTCCAGCTTTTTCAAGTTGCTGAGCCACCTTCTTACCACCCAATTTGAGACAAGATCTTACTCTGTGGCATAGGCTGGCCTGTAACTCTCTCTCTCTCTCTGTAGCCCAGACTGGCTTTGAGCTCATTGGGATCCTCTTGCCTATGTCAAGTGCTGGGATTACAGATGTAGGCCACCTTTCCCAGCTTCAGAACTTGATTTTTTTTTAATTGTGATACAAAGACTTTGCACCCCCCTTGAGGGAGCTTCAGAATTTACATGGTCACAGAATAGGCAGTTGACTAGCTGACCTGCAAAGTTGCAGCTAGCTGCTAACATGTTCTGCAGTTTGAAAATAATATATTCTAAAAATTACCATTTTTTTCATAATATTTATTTTGAAATTTCAAATAATACTAAAAAGAATATGAACTTTAAAAAATATATATATATATTAAAGAGTGTAAGTAAAAATTAGAGAAACATTGTCCTCAGCTCTTGTAGAACATAAAACTAATCTTTCATCACTATTCTGCTGCGACTTAGTATAAAAATACAGATGGCACAGCTTTTAGATAGCTTTAACAACTTGATTATAAATTGCTTTCAAAAGTAATTTATTTGGATTTTACCATCTTTTAATGAACTGTAAATATATTAACAGAAAAGACTTTTCCCCCAAAGACTGTACAATTTCTGAAATAAGTCAGGAAAAGCAAAAAGAAGACACAAAATTACATTGTTTCAATGCAAATAGAACACACATATCACACCCACACTTGCATTTTCCAAGGTTTTCAGAAGGAAAACGGGTCAAATTTCTCAGTGAAGACTCATACTGTACTCTGGCTAATCAGAGACTTTGAAACTGTTTTCTTCAAAAAGAGTTGTTTTTAATAGACTAAATACTGGTTATCACTGAGTTTTTGTTTAAGGTACAACAACAGCAGCATGGTTGAAATGTTACTTGAAGTTCTTGGATAAAATAAAAAATTTAAAGTAATGAAATACAGAAAAAGTAGAGACTGCCTTTCATTATTCTGAGTACCATATGTTCTCCTGAAAAAATATTCTGACTTTCTAAAATTCTAGAGTAATAACCATTTCCAGGGAGAAAAAGAAATCAGTGCTATAATAATATAACTTTTGTGTGTGTGTGTATATATATTTATATATGTATATTTATGTATAGGTGTGAAAAGCTTAAACAGAAAAAAAAAAAAAAGAGTACTTAGGCTTCTTAATTTCATTCAAAGTAAATTCTGAAACAAACATTTTGCTTGACCAAAATGTGTTTCTTCTGGTTGGTTGATCCCTACTCTGTGAAAAAAGAAAACAATGCAAGAAACAGTTACTACGTAGAAATAAGGCTTCAAATACCAAAATGACTTTAAAAGCAGGTATGAGGAAAAAAAAAAAAGCAGGCCAAGTGGGGGCAAAAAGCGTCCTCAGCTGGCTGCCGCCATGGTGTGCCTTCTAGAACTATCCTTCTACCCTTTGTCTCAAAATCAATACCAGAAAGTGTCTCTGAAATAGGACATAAATTCCTTTTACAAAATGATAATTATACTTCAGTAAATTATGCTCTGAGGTTAGCTTTCTCCAGGCTCTGTAACAGAACTCAGGGTAAAGCTTTCTATGAAACTAACTCTAGATCTGACACTGTTTTATATATGTATAGATAGCTGGCTTATGATTTGCTAATTAAAATAAAATAAAATAAACTAAAATTAAAGTTTATATAATTAATGGATAATAAAATGAAATATCTGTTACAATTGAAGTGCTAGCCTCTGGGAATTTTTAATGATATTTATTCCCAACCTTTCCTTTTCCTCATAAATTATTTCTTTTTAGACAGCACATATACATAGGGTTAGGCAGGAAATTATCTTAAATGCCTCTCTGGCACCTATACCTAACTTAAGACTTTGACTTGAATTTATAATAGTATCTAATTCATGTTTGGATGGTAAGATCAACAATAACTGACAAAATTACTGAGTCTACAGGATAAAAAATTTTTCTTCTACATCTTTTGTAATCCACCTCATTTTTCACAGCTTGTCTAGCAAATACAGGTAACTGGTAGGTAAGTTTTTCCTTCATCAAATATGCCTGCCACTCATAAGAAACTATAATTTGTTATATTCTGACATTGGCACTTAATAAAATGTTAACTAAAGTTTCTCTAAAATTTCCAATACATTACAATAAAGAAGATACACAATTTAAGATTATTTAACTCTGTTACTGTGAAATTCCAATAATTCCCATTTTATATGCATAATTAGATCTTTAGAATTGTGGCCATTCACCAAACACATCAACCCATATTATGATGAACTAGAGAGAGAATCTATTTCATAAGAAATTTTTCCCTAGGCTAAACATTTTCAGTATCTTCAACCCAATTACATGCAGTACAAGTTCTGGTGACTCATATTACTGAGAATAACATGGAGCAGAGGGCAGAAAGAAATAGAAAGGACCTCACTGAAGGTAAGCACACATTCCTGTGCTCTACTCACATACCTAGAAGAGCCAAAGTGCTACTGTCTACAAAAAATATGTAGAATCATGGTCAGGAGTAATTCCAACCGTGTGAGGCTTTCTCGATCATGATGTCTAAAGTTCTTTTTCAGCGTTCTCATACTGATTCTCTTAGTAAACCTAAGTAGCTCTTGAGGGCCTGGTTTTGGCTTTTTAGTGGGGAACTACTCTATCATCTGTGAATGTTAAAGGTGATCCCACAGAGCTCAAAGAAGCAGTGTGGTGAAGAACAATTTTAAGGTTTGCAATACCAAGACAACAATGATCAACACTTTGAAGCAAGATGAATAAATTAAAATTCTTGGTTAGACATTAAAACATTCTTGCCAAGAACAAGTGTACACTGTATGGAGGGATATCTCATTCCTACATACGAGTCCCAATAGGCCCATTGTATTTGTTTACAGGAGACACTGCAAGTTTAAGGTAAGTTACATTCCTTGGCAATGAAGTTTTACTCTGTTATAGGCAATGACTTTTATTGTTCCATCTGGCACTTGCTAACACCATTCTTGAAGAACCTAGAGATGAAGGTCAGTCACTGTTTATCAAGAACAGAACCAAATAAAAAAAAGAATTTTGGAAAAATGACCAAGAAATTCTGGTTCATCACCATTTCTGTATCTAATGGTTCCTTCAAGATAAAACATATCTCTTCCTTCCATGATAGCTTTCCAACTAAGGGAGATTAAAGAAAAAAAGAAAAGAAATGTCCCCACCCTACCCCACCCAAATTGTCATTTGTACTGGTAAAAGAGCCAGTCTTATTAGCAGCTAAGTATTGCACTGCCTTTCATTCTGTATACAGTCAGGGTCCAGTGAAAGTGGCACACTCATGGCGTAAGTGACGGATGATGACACTGCTGGCTCAAGAGTGAAGACGCAGTGTATGGAGGAACAAGAAACAAGTCAGCACTAGCCACACATCCAGTTGCAAAAGTCTGACATCCAGAAGTTAAAATTCGTCACTTTCAGCTGCATGAAGTTGTGTGTCATCTGCATCTGTCATGCTGCTCTCCTGGGACTCGTCTGTTCCCACTTTGAAAACAAAACAAAAAGTATAAGGTATATGACAAACATATCTTCTTAGTTCATGAAATAAAAATTTTACTGTATTCAGAGATAAGGCCCAGCCCTAAAGATCATTAGGAAATGCTAATATTCTTTAATAAAATGCAATTTAAGTTTTATATTTTATTTTTAAAAATTATTTATTATTTTTTATTATTTTTATGTGTATGAGTGTACTGTCTGCATGTAGGTTGGTGCACCAGTGTCGTGCAATGCTGCAGAGGTCAGAAGAGGGCGTAGGATTCCCCTGGAACTGGAGTTAAAGACGTTCTTAGCCACCATGTGGGTGCTGGGAATCGAACCCGGGTCCTCTGCAAGAACAGTCGTTGCTCTTAACTGCTGAGCCATCTCCTCTCCAGCCCCTTAAGTTTTATATTTTAAACATGCCCGAAATAATTAAGTTATTGTAGTGGAGCATGGTGGTGAATGCTTTAAATCCAGCACTTGGGAGGCAGAGGCAGATAAATACAATAAAAAAATTTATTGTATTTAGCTTTTAAGTAATGATTAATATTCCTTTGAAGACAGGCTCTCATGTATTCCAGACTGAATTGGAACTATGTAGACCAGGCTGGCCTTAAACTCACAGAGATTGGCCTGGTTCTTAACCTTGCACTTCTACTGCTCCTGCCTCCACCTTCTGTGCTAGACTATAGACATGCGCCAACACACCTGGTTTACAACGTGCTGAGAAAGGGCTGGAGAGATGGCTCAGTGGTTAAGAGCGCTGACAGCTCTTTCAGAGGACCTGGGTTTGATTCCCAGCACCCACATGGTGGCTAAGAACCATCTTTAACTCCAGTTCTAGGGGAATCCAACATCCTCTTCTGACCTCCACATGCACACAGTACACTCATACAAGTGCTGAGGAACGAACCTAGGGCCCTGCACACACCAGGCCAGCACTCTACTAAATAAGCAACATTTCTAGCTTTCTCCCTCCCCCTAATTCTTTTTTTTGGGGGGGTCTTTTTGAGACAGGGTCTCCCTGTAGCTCTGGCTGTCCTGGAACTTGCTATGTAGACCAGGCTGGCTTTGAACTCACAGAGATCCACCTGCCTCTGCCTCCCAAGTGCTAAGATTAAAAGTGTGCGCCACCACGCCCGGCTCCCTCCTAACTCTTTATTCCCACCCAAGGAATTAGAAAGAGCTTTCTGAGACATAAAAACAACAGCAGGAACAACAACAACAACAACAACAAAAAAAAAAAAACCCTAACATTTCTTCTAACTTGGTTTTCTTTCTTTTTTGACTTGGTTTCACTGTGTAGTCTTGGCTGGTCTGGAACTCACAGTGATCCACCTGTTTCTGCCTCCCTAGCACAAGGGATTAAAGAGTCTGCCTGCACATCATAGAAAATTGTGTAACCCAGTCTGGCGTCAAACTCCTGATTCTTCTGGCTCCACCTCTTCAGTATATCTTACTGGCAGGTGCCACCACAGCTAGCTCTCCTAACTTTTAATCACTGACTTGACTTTAAGAATAATACCTGCTAGTCTATAGAAATATGGACTATATTCTTTAGTATAANAAAAAAAAAAAAAAAAAAAAAAAAAAAAGGCAGACTTGGAGTTTAAGATTTTCAGCAAGTTTTCTGGAACAAAGGCAGCTAATCAGAATGTATCTTGGAAAATTCCAATCTCTTACTAAAAAAAAAAAAAGAATGCTGGTGCCACACGCCTTCAAACCCAGCACAGGGGAGGCAGAGGCAGGCAGATCTCTGTGAGTTCAAGGCCAGCCTGGTCAAAACAGCTGGGGCTGCAAGAAGATCCTGTCTGAAAAAGACCAAAACAAAAAAACAAAACCAAAGCAAACCCCAGAAAAACAAACATACAAAAGTAACCCAAAACCAACCAACCAACCAACCAACCAAACAACCAACCAACCAACCAACCAAACAAAAACCCAAAATTCCAAAACTGGGTGTGGTAGAACATGCCTTTAACCCCAGCACTGGGAGGTAGAAGCACATGGATCTGAGTTCAAGATCAGCAATGGATTGTTAGTTACACAGAAACACACCTTACTCAATTTTCCTAAAATTTCATTTGATATAAGCACCACAACTAGGAAAAAAAAAGAGCCTATAGATCCTTGGGCCCAGGCAGTCTTCTCCACACCAATCTCACACACGGTACTCACTGATCTGTTCTTCTTGGGTTATTGGCTCCTCATCATCTGGAAGATAGCGCTTGTCAATCGCCTCTTTAATTTGATTATTGGCTCCTTTGGGATCTAAGTCCATAGCCCAAGAAAAATTCATCAAGGCGAGGTGTGTTTGACCCAACTTCTTATAAACCTAAAAGTAAACAGCAGCACTACATTCTTCATTAAGTTGTTACTTCAGCTACACAATTTTACACGTACAGTTCATGTTCTCCACATCCTTTCTGATGGGAGGATGTTTTCATGCCCACCCATACTCATATTAGCTGTGGTTCTGGGTGTTTGAGACAGGGTCTTCCTGTAGCCCCAGCTGTCCTGGAACTCACTATGTAGACTAGGGTGGCCTTGAACTCAGAGATCCGCCTGCCCCTACCTCCCAAACACTGGGATTAAAGGCACGCGCCACTACACCCAGCATACTAACTTTTAAGTATAGCCTTTTCATTTCACAAGGTATTTTCAGAATTACTGGCCTATTACTTTTCGGGTAAGTAAATTTCCAAAAAATCTGGTTGACTGGAATACTAACAATGGGAAGAAATAAGCTGCTTGATTAATATTTATTTATTTATTTTATTTATTTTTTTTGGGGGGGGGAGAAGCACAGTGCCTGGAATCAAATACAGAGCCTCACAAATGCTAAGCAAATGCTCTACCAATAGCTATATCCTCAGCCCAGTTTATATGGTGCTGGGACTAAAACCTAGGGCTTTGTGTGTATTAGGCAAATATTCTACCAGCTAAGCTATGTCCTTAGCCCCTGGAGATATATATTTGGTTTTTATGTTTTGTTTTTTGGTCTTTTTGAGACAGGGTCTTCTGTAGCGCCATCTGTCCTAGACCTCACTATGTAGACCAGGATGGCCTTGAACTCACAGAGATCTGCCTGCCTCTGCCTCCTGAGTGCTGGAATTAAAAACTTGATGGTGGGGCTGGAGAGATGGCCAAGTGGTTAAGAGCGCCGACCGCTCTTGCAGAGGACCCGGGTTCGATCCCCAGCACCCACATGGCGGCCAAGAACCGTCCGAAACTCCAATTCCAGGAGAACTCCAGTTCCAGGGGAATCCGACACCCTCTTCTGACGTCCGCGGCATTGCACGACACGGGTGCACAGACTTGCATGCAGACAGAACATTCATACACATAAAGAAATAAATAAAATAAAAAAATAAAAAAACTTGATGGTTGTTGGTTGTTGTTTTCTTGAGACAAAGATTCACTGGCTATATACATAGCCATATACATAGACCATGCCAGCTTAAAACTCACAAAGATTCACCTACCTCTGCCTCCCAAGTGATGGGATTAAAGGCATGCACCACCATGATATCACTTTTTTTTTTTTTGGTCTTTTCAAGACAGGGTCTCCTTGTAGCTCCAGCTGTCCTGGAACTCACTCTGTAGACCAGGCTGGCCTTGAACTCACAGAGATCGACCTGCCTCTCCCTCCCAAGTGCTATGATTAAAGGCATGTGCCACCACACCATATCACCTTTTTGAATGCCACAGCTATGTGGATTATTCCCAGAGCCCTTATATAAGGGATTAATTGAATTTTCTCAAAATGTCAAAGGATCTGACACCCTCTTTTGGCCTCTAGCAAACACTTGTCATATGCTTAGACAGACAGATATATAAACAAAAATAAAATCAAACTTTTTTTTTTGTTTTGTTTGTTTTTTTTTTGAGACAGGGTCTCCCTATAGTTCCTGGAACTCAGAGACCCACCTGCCTCTGTCCCCCAAGCACTGGGATTAAAGGCGTGCGCCACCACACCTGGCAAATTAAACCTTTAAAAAAAGAAAAAAAAATATTGTTATGAAAGTTGCAGTGTAAGACTACAGTCCCATTTTCTTTACCTTTCCTATTAAGAAGTAGACAAGGGATTCTTTGGGAACAATTTGTTTCAGTTCTTCAAGTTCTTGTAATGCGGACTGAAAAAGAAAAAAAACCACATACATATTTAGAGGAGCAAAATCTTATAGAATTTTGACTAAGTAATGTTAGATTTTCCAAATTATCTTAAAAGTTTACTAGATCTGCCCAGGGAACAAATTGCGGAAGAGGAGGCATGGTAGAATGTAAGGGCTGCGGAGAGATAGGGGTGAATCTTGAGACTACAGCAATATAGTCTGGACTCCTAATTGATCAACATGCTTGTGCATACAAGCTTCTCCAACTGGAGTATGGGAACCTTGGGTTGTTCAAAATTTGGACATAGATACTTGCAAAATCCACCAATTACCTAATCGTACGGCAAACTGAGCAACATCAATGTTATCTGAAAAAAAAACTGTATTATATTGTAGAATCCCTTAAAAATAAACAAATAATAATAATAAAAAAAGAAAATGGTTTAGGAATAGCATTTCTGTAGTGAAAAAAAGTTTACTACATCTTAATGCACTTGAACTGAATCAATTTCTTGTGAAAATAAAATGCATGAAAAGTAATTATGAGGCAGTAAGAATAACAGATGACAGGCATTTGCTAGAGCCTGAAACATACCACTGTTTAGAGATGCAAGGGATACAACCCCTGATTCTGTCACCATTTTATTAAAATAGCAAACAAACCATAGATGCCTGGAAGGATGTGAAAGCATTTTGAAAACGAGGCTGCAGAAGGTAATTAAGACCTGCCAGGTGTGGCAGTGCACGCCTTTAATCCTAGCACTCAGAAGGCAGAGGCAGAAGGATCTTTGTGAGTTCAAGGCCAGCCTGGTCTACAGAGTGAGTTCCAGGACAGCTGGAGCTACAGGGAGACCCTGTCTCGAAAAGACCAAAAATAAAAAAAAAAAAAAAAAAAAAAGCCGAAGTCCTTTCAGGATCTTCTTTCTCACATAAGCGCTAAGCTATTAATACCAACCTGGCTCATTTTAACTAACAACATTTAACTTGCTGAACCGAGTTAAAACTGTCTAATAATATTCTGACCCCTGCTAAAGAGTTAGATGAGAGGAAATATAGGAGAAAGAACTGGATGCATATTTTCTTTCTCTTTTTTTTCTAGTTAAAAAAACTGTTTCTATGTATGAGTATTTGCCTGTATGCATGTAAGTGTATCATGTACATACAGTGCCTATAGAGGCCAGAAGAGGGTGGTGGATTGCCTGGAACTGGAGTTACAAACAGTTGTAAGTTGCCATGTGGGTGGTGGGAATTGAATCTAGTTGCAAGAGCAACCAGTGCTCTTAACCAACTGAGCCACTGAGTTGTGGATTCATATTTATTTATTTTTGTCTTTTTGAGATCCTTGATCTTACTGTGGAGATAAGGCCTGGCAGAGCATTAAAGGCATGTACCATGCCCAACTGGATGTATTTATTTATTTATTTTTGTATTTTTGAGGCATGGTCTCCCTTTAGTTCCAGCTGGCCTGGAGCTGGCTCTGTGGATCAGGCTGGCCTTGAACCCACAGAGATCCGCCTGCCTCTGCCTCATGAATGTACTGTCTGCATGTAGGTTGGTGCACCCGTGTCATGCAATGCTGAGGAGGTCAGAAGAAGGTGTTGAATTTCCCTGGAACTGGAGTTCTCAGCCGCCATGTGGGTGCTGGGGATCGAACCGGGTCCTCTGCAAGAGCCACTGGCACTCAATCGCTAGGCCATCTCTCCAGCCCCCAAGTCATTTTTATAAGAACATTCAACCTCAGGTGGGATGTATGTAGTTCAGTGGTAAAGTACTTGTCTAATATGTGCAAGGCTGTGGGTTAATACCCACCAGTGCAGAGGGAAAATTCATTATATCAAAACACTAGAAGATGATGTCTAGCTTCAGCCTAGTTAAATAAAGTATGGCCCATTCTCTATGGAATAACAGATCAATACAATAGTATCTCTAAAACAGTGACAAGCGAGCTGGTATGGTGGTGGTACACTCTTGTAGTCCTAGAACTCAAAGGTAGAGGCAAGAGGATCTTGAATGTGAGGCCAACCTGGGCTCTTAGCAAGGCCTTGTCTAAAAATAAAAGCTGGGAGTGGTGGCACCTGCCTGTAGTACCACAGTATGGCAGGAGCGCCAGGAGCTCAGGCTATTCTGGCTACAGAGTGAGTTTATCGCCAGCCTAAGCTATGGGACACGGTCTCAAAAAACAAACAAAACTTCAATGAAATGTACAGAATAGTATATATTTATGTAGGCACATATAAATATTATATATTTATAAATATATAAATATTTTATAAATATATTTATGTATTTTTTTTCTAGCAGAAATCATTAAACACAGAGTTTTAACAAGTTAAAAATGACTCGCCATTGGGGAGGGACAAGTGATAAAAGGGTGTGTGCATGTAGTCTTTTATTTATTTGCAGTTTTTGTTATTTTTTAAATTTACTGACAATATGGGATTAGAGAGATGGCACAGCAATTAAGAGCATTGGCTGTTCTCGCAGAGGACCTGGGTTCGATTCCCAGCACCCTCATGGTGGCTAACAACCATCCCTAACTCCCGTTCCAGGGGAATCCAACTTCTGACTCTGGGGGCATGGCATGACACAGGTGAACTTACATACATGTAGGAAATATAGTCATACACATAAATTAAAAATAATAAAATATAGCTGGGCATGGTGGTGCATGGCTGTAATCCAGCACTTGGGAGGCCAAGGCAGGCAGATCTCTGTGAGTTCAAGGCCAGCCTGGTCTACATAGTCAGTTCCAGGACAGCTGTCACTACAGGGAGACCCTGTCTCAAAAAAGACAAAAATAAATAAATAAATAAATAAACAAATTTACTGACAATGTTCACTGAAGGTTATGTTTTTTTTTCCATTATATTTTGAATTCTCTTTGTTACAAAACAAAATGTAATATTAATTTAGGTTTAAAAAAACATGATGCTGGGCATGATGGCACACACAAAATCCCAGTCCTCAGGAGGCAGAGGCAGTTGATCCCTGTGAGTTCAAGGCCAGCCTGGTCTACATAGTGAATTTCAGGCCAGCTGGGGCTATAGGGAAATCCTGTCTCAAAAACAAAAACAAACCAAACCAAACCAAACCAACAAACAAAAAACAATTACTCCTATACATGTAATCCTTATAAATTTCTAAATATCCATATACTCATCCTTCCTAGCAGTATTTCTACGATCATTTTTGGGTTTTGAGACAGTGTCTCACTCTGCAGCATAGGCTGTATCTGAGTCACTCTGTATCTGAGCTGGAGCATGTGGCAATGCCCCTGTCTCAGTCTCCCTAGAGCTAGAGCTAGAATTATAGGATTGAACTACANTCGTGCAATGCTGCAGAGGTCAGAGAAGAGGGCGTAGATATCCCTGGAGCTGGGAGTAAAGACGTCTTAAGCAACCATGGGTGCTGGAATCGAACCCGGGTCCTCTGCAGACGCACGTCGTGCTCTTAACTGCTGAGCATCTCCTCTCAGCCCTTAGTTTTTTTTTTTTTATTTAATCAATCAATTTGATTTAAGCTGGCATGGTGGTGAGTGGTCATGCTTTAAATCCAAGCCTTGGGAGGCAGAGGCAGATAAATACAATCAAAAAAGTTATTTGTATTTAGCTTTTAAGTAATGATAATATTCTTTGAAGACAGGCTCTCATGTATTCCAGACTGGAATTGGAACTATGTAGAACAGGCTGGCCATTAAACTCACAAACGGATTGGCCTGGGGTGGGTCTTAACCCTTTTCACTTGCTCCTGCCTCCACCTTTCTTGGCTAGACTATGACATGCGCCAACACACCTGGTTTACAACGTGCTGAGAAAGGGGGAGAGATGGGCTCAGTGGATTAAGAGCCTGGACAGCTCTTTCGAGGACCTGGGTTTGATTCGCCGGCCCACATGGTGGCTAGAACCATCTTTATCAATTCTCAGAAATGTCTAGGGGAATCCAACATCCTCTTCTGACCTCCACATGCACAAGTCCACTCATAAAGGCTGGAGGAACGACTGGGCTCTGTCAACCAGGCAGCACTCTACTAAATAAGCAATGTGTTAGCTATTCTCCCTCCCCTAATTCTTTTTTTTGGGGGGGTGTCTTTTTGAGACCAGGTGTCTCCCGGGTGGTGTACTCTTGGCTTGTCCTGGTAACTTGCTGAGGTGGTAGACCAGGTGGCTGTGAACTGCACAGAATCCCACTGCCTGCTGGCTCCAAGTGCTAAGAATAAAAGTGGCGCCCCAGACGCCCGGCTCCCTCCTAAACTCTTATTCACCAGCCAAGGAATTAGAAGGGCTTTCTGAGACTCAAAAACAGGCAGGCACGGAGACCAACATTCAACAAACAACAAAAAAAAAACGCTAAACATTTTCTTTAACTTGGTTTTCTTTCTTTTGTTGACTTGGTTTCGACTGTGTGGAAGGTCTGTGGCTGGTCTGGAACTCACAGTGATCACCTGTTCTGTGTCGTACCTGCTTTGTACAGGGATTAAAGAGTCTGCTGTGGTTGCCTTCATGAATGGTTTGTTGTGTAACCAGTCTGGGCGTCAAAACTCCTGATTCATTCTGGCTCCACCTCTTCAGTATATCTTACTGGATGGTGTGGTGCGGTCACCCAGCTAGCTCTCCTTGACTTTTAATCACTGACTTGACTTTAAGAATATTACTTGCTAGTCTATAAAATATGGACATTCTTTAGTATAAGGGCATTCCGTTAGGACTTGCTGGAATTTTGGGTTGGGGTGGGGGGTTTTTGGAAACCAATTTTATTCAGCAGGTTTGAGGAGGCACACAGTTGGGTAATTTTTCTTGCGTATGCCCTATACGCTTAAACAAAAAAAAAAAAAAAAAAAAAAGCGGCAGATCTGGGTGTAGATTTTCGAGTTTTCTGGAATCAAAGCAGCTAATCAGAATGTCATCTTGGAACAATATCCAATCTATTACTACAAAAAAGGTTGTTTTAAATGTCAATGGAATGTGTGTGCCACACGCCTCAAACCAGCACAAGGGGAGGCAGAGGCAGGCAGATCCTCTGTGATGTGTTCAAGGGCGCCGTTGTACACTGAGTTCCAAAACAAGAAAATGGCAAGAATATGCGAAAAAGACCAAACAAAAAAACAAACCAAAGCAAACCCCAGAAAAAAAAACATACAAAAGTAATCCCAAAACCAACCACCCACCAACCAACCAAACAAAGCCAACCAACCAACCCAACCCAACAAAAACCCAAAAAAATTCCATATACTTGGTGTGTGTGATACATGCCTTTAACCCAGGTGGGATGTGGTGCGGAGTTAGAAGCACATGGATCTGAAGTTCAAGATCGTAATGGATTTGTTATTACACAGAAACACACCGTGTACTCAATTTTCCTAAATGTTCATGGTGTGGATAGTAGGCGGACCAACTCAGGAAAAGAAAAAAGCCTATATGTCCTTGGGCCAGGCAGTCTTCTCCACACCAAGTCTCACATGGTGTTGGTTTAGTGTTGGTACTCAGTTGGGCTGATACTGTATCTATCTTGCGGTTTATTGGCTCACTATCATCGATGTAGCGCTTGTCAAGCCTCTTTATATTGATTTTGGCTCCTATTGGATCTAAGTCCATAGCCCAAGAAAATTCATTCAAGATGCGAGGTGTCGGTTTGACGCAACTTCTTATAAACCTAATATTAAGTAAACAGCCAGCACTACTTCTTCATTAAGTTGGTTGTGTCGAGCGTACGACAATTTTACACGGTGACAGTTCATGTTCTCCAGATCCTTTCTGATGGGAGGATGTTTGTCATGCCCAACCATGAACTCAGTGGATAGCTGTGGTTCTGGGTGTTTGAGGACAGGGTCTTCCTGTGCCCAGCTGTCCTGAACTCACTATGTAGGACTAGGGGTGGCCTTGAAACTCAGAGATCCCCTTACCCTCTACCTCCCAACACTGGGATTAAAGGCACGCGCCACTACACCCGCTACTAAACTTTTTTAAGTATAGCCTTTTCATCACAAGTATTTTCAGGGAATTATGGCCTATTACTTTTCGGGTAAGTAAATTTTCCAAAAATCTAGGTTGACTGGAAATACTAACAATGGGTAAGAAATAAGGCTGCTTCATTAATATTTATTATTTATTTTATTTATTTTTTTGGGGGGGGCGGGCCCAGAACCACTGGAATTCAAATCAGAGACAACAAATGCTTAAGCAAAAGCTCTACCATAGCTATATCCTCATGCTCAGTCTTATATGGGTGCTGGGACTAATAAATCCAGGGTATTGTGGTGTATTAGGCAAATATTCTACCACTAAGCTATGTCCTTGAGCCCCTGGAGATATATATTGGTTTTTAGTGTTTTGTTTTCTTGGTCTTTTTGAGACAGGGACTATGCAACCTGGCTGCTGCCTTTGAATCACTCGGTCTTGACCTCAATTGATGACCTGTGAATCACAGATCTCCTGAACACTGCTCTGCCTCCTGGTGCTGGAATTAAAAATTTTGATGGTGGGGCTGGAGAGATGCCAAATGTGTTAAGAGCTGCCGACCGCTCTTGCAGAGGCCCGGGGGTCGTTCCCCAGCACCCAACATGGCGGCCAAAGACCGTCCCGAAACTCCAATTCCAGGGCAGAACTCCAGTTCAGGGCGACATCCAACCCTCTTCGGGTGACAGTCCCCGGGCATGGCACGCACGGGGTGCCACCAGACTTTGGCTGCAGACGAACTTCATACCATAAAGACAATAAAATAAACATCAAAAAATAAAAAATAAAAAATGTTATGTTGTTGTTTTTGTTGATTTTTTGAGACAAAGATTACTGGCTAATATACTAGCCTACATATCAGACCATGCCAGTTAAAACTACAAAACGATTCAACCTCCTCTGCCTCCAAGTCGATGGATTAAAGCATTGCCCCACTGATATCATATTTTTTTTTTTTTTTTTTTTGGTCTATTCAAGACAGGGGTCTCCTTGTAGCTCCGTTGTCCTGGAACTCAATCTGTGAACCAGAGCTGGCCTCTTGAACTCACACGAGAATCGACCTGCCTTCTCCCTCCCAGTGGTGATTAAAGGCATTTTGTGCCCCACACCATATCACTGTTTTGAATGCCACAGCTATGTGGATTATTCCCAGAGCCCTTATATAAGGGATTAATTGAATTTTCTCAAAATGTCAAAGGATCTGACACCTTTTGGCTTAGCAACAACACTGGTTTATATGCTTGACACACATGCATATACTACTATATAAAACAAAGATAAAAATCAAACTTTTCTTTTTGTTTTGTTTTTTTTTTTTGGGGACAGGTCTCCCTATTTAGTCCTGAACTACAGGAACCACCTGAGCTCTGCCCCCACGACTGGGATTAAAGGCGTGAAAAAAACGAACACTGGAATTAAAACCGTTTAAAAAAAAGAAAAAATCATTGTTATGAAAGTTGACAGTGTAATGGATACAGTCACACCTTTCTTTTTACCTTTCCTATTAAGAAGTAGACACGGGATTCTTGGGAACAATTTTTCGTTCTTCAGTTCTTGTACGCGGGGACTTGAACAAGAAAAAAAAAAACCACATAATATTAGGAGGAGCAAATCTTTATAGAATTTTAGACTAAGTATATGTTAGATTTTCCAAAATTATCGTTAAAGTTTCTATATGACCTGCCAGGGAACAAAATTGCGAAAGAGGAGGGCATGGTAGAAGTAAGGGCTTGAGAGGATGACGAATAGGGGAGATCTTGAAGACTACAGCAATTAGTCTGGCTCCGAATGATACAACATGCATATGTGCTAAAGCTTCTCCAATGGAAGTATGGAACCTTGGGTTGTATCAAAATATTGGAATAGATACTGCACAAATCCACCAATTACCTAATGTACGGCCACAAGAACTGGCACATCCATTATATTATCTTTTTATCTGTAAGCAAGAATGTTATTATATTTTATGATCCCTTAAAAATAAACAATAATAATAAATAGAAAAAAGAAAAAATGGTTTGGAATAGCATTTCTGTAGTGAAAAAAGTTTTACTTACATCTTAATGCACTTGAACGAATCAATTTCTTAGTGCAAATAAATGCATGAAAAGTAATTATGAGGCAGTTAAGATAACAGATGAGTCAGGCCATTTGCTAGAGTCTGGAAACAGTACCACTGTTGTAGACATGCAAGGGATACAACCCTGATTCTGTCACATTTCATTTAAATAGCAAACAAACCATAGATGCCTGGAAGGATTGAAAGACATTTTGGAAAAGAGGCTGCAGAGAGGTAATTAAGACCTGCAGGTGTGGCAGTTGCACGCTTCTTTCCTGACCAGTAGCAGCAGGCAGGAGGATCTTTGTGCCGTTGCAAGGCCAGGCCTGGTTGTACAGAGATGCAGTTTCCAGGACAAAGCTGGAGCTACAGGGAGACCCTGTCTCGAAAAGACCAAAAAAAAAAAAAAAAAAAAAAAAAAAAGACCGAAGTCCTTTCAGGATCTTCTTTCTCACATAAGCGCTAAGCTATTAATACCAACCTGGCTCATTTTAACTAACAACATTTAACTTGCTGAACCGAGTTAAAACTGTCTAATAATATTCTGACCCCTGCTAAAGAGTTAGATGAGAGGAAATATAGGAGAAAGAACTGGATGCATATTTTCTTTCTCTTTTTTTTCTAGTTAAAAAAACTGTTTCTATGTATGAGTATTTGCCTGTATGCATGTAAGTGTATCATGTACATACAGTGCCTATAGAGGCCAGAAGAGGGTGGTGGATTGCCTGGAACTGGAGTTACAAACAGTTGTAAGTTGCCATGTGGGTGGTGGGAATTGAATCTAGTTGCAAGAGCAACCAGTGCTCTTAACCAACTGAGCCACTGAGTTGTGGATTCATATTTATTTATTTTTGTCTTTTTGAGATCCTTGATCTTACTGTGGAGATAAGGCCTGGCAGAGCATTAAAGGCATGTACCATGCCCAACTGGATGTATTTATTTATTTATTTTTGTATTTTTGAGGCAGGGTCTCCCTTTAGTTCCAGCTGGCCTGGAGCTGGCTCTGTGGATCAGGCTGGCCTTGAACCCACAGAGATCCGCCTGCCTCTGCCTCATGAATGTACTGTCTGCATGTAGGTTGGTGCACCCGTGTCATGCAATGCTGAGGAGGTCAGAAGAAGGTGTTGAATTTCCCTGGAACTGGAGTTCTCAGCCGCCATGTGGGTGCTGGGGATCGAACCGGGTCCTCTGCAAGAGCCACTGGCACTCAATCGCTAGGCCATCTCTCCAGCCCCCAAGTCATTTTTATAAGAACATTCAACCTCAGGTGGGATGTATGTAGTTCAGTGGTAAAGTACTTGTCTAATATGTGCAAGGCTGTGGGTTAATACCCACCAGTGCAGAGGGAAAATTCATTATATCAAAACACTAGAAGATGATGTCTAGCTTCAGCCTAGTTAAATAAAGTATGGCCCATTCTCTATGGAATAACAGATCAATACAATAGTATCTCTAAAACAGTGACAAGCGAGCTGGCATGGTGGTGGTACACTCTTGTAGTCCTAGAACTCAAAGGTAGAGGCAAGAGGATCTTGAATGTGAGGCCAACCTGGGCTCTTAGCAAGGCCTTGTCTAAAAATAAAAGCTGGGAGTGGTGGCACCTGCCTGTAGTACCACAGTATGGCAGGAGCGCCAGGAGCTCAGGCTATTCTGGCTACAGAGTGAGTTTATCGCCAGCCTAAGCTATGGGACACGGTCTCAAAAAACAAACAAAACTTCAATGAAATGTACAGAATAGTATATATTTATGTAGGCACATATAAATATTATATATTTATAAATATATAAATATTTTATAAATATATTTATGTATTTTTTTTCTAGCAGAAATCATTAAACACAGAGTTTTAACAAGTTAAAAATGACTCGCCATTGGGGAGGGACAAGTGATAAAAGGGTGTGTGCATGATAAAAGGGTGTATGCATGTAGTCTTTTATTTATTTGCAGTTTTTGTTATTTTTTAAATTTACTGACAATATGGGATTAGAGAGATGGCACAGCAATTAAGAGCATTGGCTGTTCTCGCAGAGGACCTGGGTTCGATTCCCAGCACCCTCATGGTGGCTAACAACCATCCCTAACTCCCGTTCCAGGGGAATCCAACTTCTGACTCTGGGGGCATGGCATGACACAGGTGAACTTACATACATGTAGGAAATATAGTCATACACATAAATTAAAAATAATAAAATATAGCTGGGCATGGTGGTGCATGGCTGTAATCCCAGCACTTGGGAGGCCAAGGCAGGCAGATCTCTGTGAGTTCAAGGCCAGCCTGGTCTACATAGTCAGTTCCAGGACAGCTGTCACTACAGGGAGACCCTGTCTCAAAAAAGACAAAAATAAATAAATAAATAAATAAACAAATTTACTGACAATGTTCACTGAAGGTTATGTTTTTTTTTCCATTATATTTTGAATTCTCTTTGTTACAAAACAAAATGTAATATTAATTTAGGTTTAAAAAAACATGATGCTGGGCATGATGGCACACACAAAATCCCAGTCCTCAGGAGGCAGAGGCAGTTGATCCCTGTGAGTTCAAGGCCAGCCTGGTCTACATAGTGAATTTCAGGCCAGCTGGGGCTATAGGGAAATCCTGTCTCAAAAACAAAAACAAACCAAACCAAACCAAACCAACAAACAAAAAACAATTACTCCTATACATGTAATCCTTATAAATTTCTAAATATCCATATACTCATCCTTCCTAGCAGTATTTCTACGATCATTTTTGGGTTTTGAGACAGTGTCTCACTCTGCAGCATAGGCTGTATCTGAGTCACTCTGTATCTGAGCTGGAGCATGTGGCAATGCCCCTGTCTCAGTCTCCCTAGAGCTAGAGCTAGAATTATAGGATTGAACTACAACACCTGTTTTCCTAGAAGTACTCCATGAAGAAATAAAATCAAACAAATAGTTTTCTCAGTTTTTGAAAACAGCAAAAACAAACTGCTTCAAATGACAAGTACCAATAACTTTAATTAATTAATTAAAAAAAAATTTTTTTTTTGACTTTTTGAGACAGGGTCTTCCTGTAGCTCCAGCTGTCATGGAACTCACTCTATAGACAGGCTAGCCTTGAACTCACCAAGATCTGCCTGCCTCTGCCTCCCAAGTGCTAGGATTAAAGGTATGCGCCACCACGCCTGGCTAACTTTATTAAAAAAAATTTATTTATTTATTTATTATTATTTATTTCTGTATGTGTATGAATGTACTGTCTGCATGCAAGTTTGTGCACCCGTGTCGTGCAATGCTGCGGAGGTCAGAAGAGGGTCTCGGATTCCCCTGGAGCTGGAGTTCTCCTGGAACTGGAGTTTCAGACGGTTCTCGGCCGCCATGTGGGTGCTGGGGATCGAACCCGGGTCCTCTGCAAGAGCGGTCGGCGCTCTTAACCGCTAGGCCATCTCTCCAGCCCTAACTTTAATTTATTAAAGAGACAATACAATGTGGAAGAAACTGATACAAATCTTACCTTATATTTTTCATTTGCAAATAAGACTGAGGCTCTGTGAAATTTGCATAGAGGGTTCTTAGGATCGATAACAATGGCTTTGTTTAAGGTATCCAAAGCCTTCTCAGATTTTTTCAGTGCATGTTGAACCTATAAGAAATAAAGATCCCCCTTGCTATTAATAAGAAAGGTGAGGACCAAATAATGTGACTCAACAGAAGAACAGAGGTGAGGCTGTATGTTGTACCTGGACTTCTAATGGGTTAAATGGATTAGGCAATTGATTACCAAATGATCACACTGCCCAGTGTGTGCTGGTGCACACCTTTAATCCCAGCACTTGGGAGGCAGAGGCAGATGGACCTCTGTGAGATTGAGGCCAGCCTGGACTACACAGTCAGTCCCAGTAAGGCTGGAGACCCTGCCAAACACACACACACACACACACACACACACACACACACACGCACACAAAGACAGCACACTGAGGACAGGCAAGCTGGGTGAGCAGATAGAGGACTGGCTATACAAGCCTGGTGACTTTAGTTCAATCCTCAGGACCCATGTAAAGATGGAAGGAGAGAACTAAATCCACAAAGTTGTCCTCCAACCTCAAATGCATGCCCTGTATCACACAAACACACAGTAAGTTAAAAATAATTTTTCAAGTATACCAAACTCTAGAGATATTAAATAATTTCCTCCAGGATAAAAACCTAGGTCCTCTGACTGGTAAATTCTACTACCATGTACTTAAAATGATAATTACAATTTGTTCTTTAGACCAGATACTTGGTTCTTTGAAGTTTTTTTTTTTTTATTAATTTTCTAAAATTTATTTCTGTATGTGTATGAATGTACTGTCTGCATGCAAGTCTGTGCACCCGTGTCGTGCAATGCCATGGAGGTCAGAAGAGGGTGTCGGATTCCCCTGGAACTGGAGTTCTCCTGAAACTGGAGTTTCAGATGGTTCTCGACCGCCATGTGAGTGCTGGGGATCGAACCTGGGTCCTCTGTAAGAGTGGTCGGCGCTCTTAACTGCTAGGCCATCTCTCCGGCCCAGTTCTTTGAAGTTTCAAAGTTTGTTTTACCCTTCACAAAAGTGTATTTTATCAGGAATATATATTTCAATAGGCTTATTATGGTCCTCTAAATATTGTTTTTAAAAATTGTGTTCAGGAGCTGGAGAGGTGGCTCAGCGGTTAAGAGCGCTGAACTGCTCTTGCAGAGGACCCAGGTTCGATCCCCAGCACCCACATGGCAGCTGAGAACCGTCTATAACTCCAATTCCAGGAGAACTCTAGTTCCAGGGG
The DNA here is from genome assembly GCA_009823505.1 of Rhizomys pruinosus. Lineage (NCBI taxonomy): Eukaryota > Metazoa > Chordata > Mammalia > Rodentia > Spalacidae > Rhizomys > Rhizomys pruinosus. Next base: position 1,085,534 of record VZQC01008331.1, on the reverse strand, counting down.
AATCCGACACCCTCTTCTGACCTCCGCGGCATTGCACGACACAGGTGCACAAACCTGCATGAAGACAGTACATTCTACACATAAATAAGTAAAATTAAAAATAAAAATTAAAAATTGCGTTCAAAGAATCTGTTTATCAATCCTGTGACTCAAACAATTATACTTTTACCACTTTGGGAATTAATTTGAAAACCGGGGCTGGGACTATAGTTTAGCAGTGGAAATCATCACTGAAAGTATTGGCTCATGTCTGTAATCTAGCTAGCACTCAGGATGCTAAGAGCATCAGGGATTCAAGGCCAGTTTGGCTATATAGCAAGTTTGAATGTAGTAAGGGCTACCTTGCAACTCTGTCTTAAGAATAAACAAAGAGCCGGGCGTGGTGGCGCATGCCTTTGATCCTAGCACTTGGGAGGCAGAGGCAGGCGGATCTTTGTGAGTTCAAGGCCAGTCTGGTCTACAGAGTGAGCTCCAGGACAGCTGGGGCTTCAGGGAGACCGTGTCTCGAAAAGACCCCCCCCCCAAAAAAAAAAGAATAAACAAAACAAGGGTCCAGAGAGATAGCTCAGGTGTTCAGAGTACGTGCTATTGTACAGGACCTGAGTTTGGTTTCCAGAACCTAGACTGGGCAGCTCACAACCACCTATATGTAACTCTAGCTCCAGAGGATCTAATGCTCATTACTTTCTGGATGAGCACACTCATGTACATCCACACACATATAACTAAAAATAAGACACAAAGTCTCATTTGAGTCACTTAACAATCCAGTGAATGGGCAAGGCTATAAAACAGTTCTGAAAAACTAAGGAACTTGTGCAAGGGATAAGAGCACAAAAGTGCCAGGCATGGTATCCACACCTGTAAACCCAGGATTTTTGAGGCAGAGGCAGAAGGATCCTTACATGTTCCAGGCCAGTCAGGTCTATATAGCAAGACAGTCTCAAAAAACAAAAATAAAACAAAACCCAGAAAGAGCATATATGGACACATTTCTTTCTTTCTTTCTTTTTTTTTTTTTTTTTTTTAAGACAAACTCATAGCCCAGGTTGGCATAGAACTTACTATGTAGTGGAAGATGACCTTGAACTTGTGATCTTTCTGCTTCTGCCTCCAAGGATTCCTAGGATTCCAGGTATGAGCTGCCATGTTGTTTTATGTGGTGCTGGAGGTTAAACCATGCACTCTACCAACCGACTGAGCTACATCCTCAGCCCCACAAGGGTTATTTCTTTATGTCAAGTAAAAAAGGTTTTAGGCTGTGAAAGACTCCAAGATACGATTTAACAACAACAACAACAACAAAAGCCCCAAATTTCATATTTTATTATAACCATTAAGTCACAAACTATTTTAAAAGGGAGCTGACAGAGCAATGTTTAGAAAGTTACTTACTACTCCAATGTGGCAAAGTAAAACTGAACTTTGAGGGTTGATATCAAGTGCTTTTTGGAAATGCATTTCTGCAAGGCTGAATTTCTCTTGCTTGTAATAAATCATTCCTAAACCATACCTGAAAGTCAAAACAAATCATAATTTTAAGGACAGAACTTTTGGCTACTGATTGATTTAGTTCAACTACTAAGAGAATAATTATGGTATCTGGTATTTTAATACACAATGGAAAGAATACTGGAGTTCTTACTGGGAGGTGAAAAGCATTAGTCATAATAAAAATCATTAAAGCATTTTGGAAGACACTTTTTTTTTTTGTCTTTTCGAGACAGGGTCTCCCTGTAGTCCCAGCTGTCCTGGAACTCACTCTGTAGACCAGGCTGGCCTTGAACTCACAAAGATCCACCTGCCTCTGCCTCCCAAGTGCTAGGATTAAAGGCATGCGCCACCACGTCTGGCTGGAAGACACATTTTTGTAAGTAAAAACAATAGAGTTGCTTCGTGTGGTGGTGCACACCTTTAATCCCAGCACTGGGGAGGCCAGCCTGGTCTACATAGTGAATTTCAGGCCGGCTGGGGATATAGGGAAACCCTGTCTCAAAAGCACTAAAACCAAAACCAAAACCAAACCAACCAAACAACCAACCAACCAACCAACCAACCAACCAACCAACCAACCAAAAAAAAATCCACAATAAAGTTAAGAAAGCAGGTAAAACAAGTAATAGTGAATAAAGAAAATTAAAACATGCTGCTTGGTAATTTCTGCTAGACATCTCCTGTTTAAAAAAGCCATCAAGAGCCATCAAGTGGGGTGGCACACACCTTTAATCCTAGCACTTGGGAGGTAGAGGCAGGCAGATCTTTGTGAGTTCAAGGCCAGCCTGGTCTATAGAGCAAATTCCAGGACAGCTGGGGCTACAGAGAGACCCTGTCTTGAAAAGACTAAAACAAACAAACAAACAAAAAAAACCATCAAGAACTGGAAAGATGGCTCACAGGGCATGGTGGCGCACACCTTTAATCCTAGCACTTGGGAGGTAGAGGCAGGCAGATCTTTGTGAGTTCAAGGCCAGCCTGGTCTATAGAGCAAATTCCAGGACAGCTGGGGCTACAGAGAGACCCTGTCTTGAAAAGACTAAAACAAACAAACAAACAAAAAAAACCATCAAGAACTGGAAAGATGGCTCACAGGGCATGGTGGCGCACACCTTTAATCCTAGCACTTGGGAGGTAGAGGCAGGCAGATCTTTGTGAGTTCAAGGCCAGCCTGGTCTATAGAGCAAATTCCAGGACAGCTGGGGCTACAGAGAGACCCTGTCTTGAAAAGACTAAAACAAACAAACAAACAAAAAAAACCATCAAGAACTGGAAAGATGGCTCACAGGGTAAAAGGGTAATTCTTGGGACCCACATGGTAGAAGGAAAGAATCACCTCTTTTTAAGTTCCTGTCTCACCCACACAAATGTACCATGGCAGGTGTAGTGCATGCTCATACATGTACACGTGCACACATGTACACACACACCACACACTTTTTTCTGTAAGACTGTCTTTACACTTACCATGCATTATAATGTCTAGGATTTACTCTGATAGCATTTCGAAAACATGCTAATGCTTTGTCTAGTTCTTCAGTTAACACAAACTCATGTCCTAACAGAGTATAGGCATAAGCATAATTTGGATCAACCTGGATAGCTCTCTGGAAGAATTTAATTGCAATATCATGCTCCCGTTGCAGACTGAAACAGTTCCCCGCAGCACACCAGGCCTGACAAGACAGAAACAAAAATAGAAATACATAATTAGCTGGGCATGGTGGTGCATGCCTTTATTCCTAAACACTTGGGAGGCAGAGGCAGTCGGATCTTTATGAGTTCAAGGCCAGCCTGGTCTACAGAGTGAGTTCCAGGACAGCTGGGGCTACAGGGAGACTCTGTCTTGAAAAGACAAAAAGATGACCTTGAATTCTTACCCTTCCTGCCTTCACCTCAAGTATTGGGATTATAGGTTTGTACCACCACACCTGGTAAGATAAATAAAATAGAATCAGCCAGAATGAAAAAAAAATTTTTTTTTTTTTTGTTTTTTTGTTTTTTTGAAACAGGGTCTCCCTATAGCCTCAGCTGTCCTGGAACTCACTACTATGTAGACCAGGCTGGCCTTTAAATCACAGAGATCTGCCTGCCTCTACTTCCTGAGTGCTGGGATTAAAGGTGTGTGCCACCACCCTCAGCTTTACAATCGATTTTTAAGATTTAAGCTTATGTCTACATAACTCTATCCCTAAGAGCAATAGTTCAGTATCATTGATTTACTGCGCATAGAAAGTATAGAATCACTATGAGTAGTGAGACGTGATTTGCTTTAATCCCAAATCTACATACACTATACAAAAATATCACTAAAGCCAGGATTGACAGTATATGTCTGTAACTATAGCTGCAAGTGGGAAGATGAGTTCAAGATCGGCTAGGCAACATAGCAAGGCTCTGTCATAAGAAGAAAACAGAAAAAAAAATATCAACCAACCAACCCACCCACCACCCAACCAACCCAAAAAACCCAAAACAAACAAAAAAAACCAATCACACTAAATATGCTTGAGATGTCCTGAAATATAATTATTATAAGATTGTAGCATATGACTTAATTGTACATATGTATTAAAATGGCAATTAAGGGGGCTGGAGAAATGGCCTAGCGGTAAAGAGCACCGACTGCTCTTACAGAGGACCTGGGTTCGATCCCCAGCACCCACATGGTGGCTGAAAACTGATTTTAACTCCAGTTCCAGGGGTGTCTGATGCCCTCTTCTGAGCTCCGTGGCATTGCACGACATGGGTACACAAACCTAAATGCAGACAATACATTCATACACATACGAAAATAAATAAAATAAAAAAAATGGCAATTAAGGACTAGCAGGATAACTCAGTGGGGTGTTATTAGCTGCTAAGCCTAATGACATAAGTTCAATATCCACAATCTACATGGTATAAGGAGAGAACTGACTTCTGCAAGGTGTCCTCTGATCTCCACGCATACATGCTGTATTACAAATGTACCACATGAAATAGATGTAAAAAGAAATTCTTTAAAATGGCAGTTAAAATTACTGTTTGTAAAATTTAAAACCAGTGCTTCTTTCAATGAACTCTAACCCCAGTCAACTTTAATCCTTTTTCTGTTTTTTTTTTTGAGATAGTCTTGCTATGTATTCCTGCCTGATCCCAAGATAAGCAATCCTCCTGCCACCCAAGGAGTGAGGTTACAGCCTTGAGATACCACACGTGATTTGTTTTGGGTTGTGGGGAGGCTTTTCTTTCTTGAGACAGTCTCATGTAGTTCAGGATTAGCCTCAAACTCAATCTGATTGAAGACATCTTTGAACTCATCTTGAAGAACTCTTTGAATGCCTCTTCCCACACATGCTCATATTACAGGTATGTACCACCAAGCCTGGCTTACCATGCATAACTTCGACTCTTGCTTACAGCAACTTTAATAGTCAAACTTCAATCCAAGGCTGGTGAGGCACCCTTATAATCCCAACATGTTGGTAAAGGATAGAACACTATTTAAGGTCATCCTCAGCTACACAGTGAATTTAGGGCCAGCCTGAACCATAGGGAACTGTCTTGATAAATAATAAAATCTTCACTAATGCTGAAAAAGTAATCTGATCTTTGAGATTTCTATTTGTAAATCTGCACCATATATGTAGGTCTTTCTCTTCTTTATGAGCATTAACAGTGTTTCAACAGTCATGATGTTTTGGTCCATGACAGACCACACATGAGACAATTATTGTGGCTTAGTTTGATGTTTTGGACAGTGACAAAATTACCTAAAAATGCATTTTTAAGAACATACCCTTGTCATTAAGTGATATATGACTAGATTTGATTCATCTCTATTTGTTCAGGATGATCAAAAGCTAACGATATTGGGTTTGAAGATGTATATTAGTGCTAAAAATACATGCCTAAAATGCATGAAGTGCTCAGTTCCATCTACAGCACTGCACCAAAATGAATGAATGAATAAATAAATGTGAAAATAATATGTAAACAAGTTGTTACCATACCTCTGGTGAATTTTTATCCATGTCTGTTAAATCTTTTGAAAGAACTGAAAGAGCAACATCTTTCTGAAGATGCCAAAGTGTTGTAGAGTAGATCTCCATACCTTCAACTCTGTAGTTCTCAATTCTTCTAACTTCTGAGAATACTCTTTCAGCCTGAGAAACCACAATTTTAAGGGGAAACAAGTTGATACCATTTACATACATACAGGGACATTACTGTTCACTCTCTTCACAGGACCTAAATACTACATAGCTTTTATGTGATTTAGTAACCACACAAGGACAACAGCAAATCTTCTGGGGTAAGTAATTACATTTAGAGTAGCCTACCTTTTATATAAAAGATATCATTGAAAAAATGACCAGTGAAAAAAATTTTTTTCAATTTTTTTTCCCAAAAAAGATAAGATACAATCTCAATACTTGGAAGGCAGAGGCAGGCAGATCTCTGTGAGATCAAGGCAAAATAAATAAATAAAAATAAAGAAAAAGAAAAGAAAAAATAAAAGAAAGAAAGAAAGAAGGAAAGAAAGAAAGAAAGAAAGAAAGAAAGAAAGAAAGAAAGAAAGAAAGAAAGAAAGAGACATCTACTAAAACGTTGCGTTGGGATTGCTAATAGTCCTACAGGTATGGAATGTGAGCATGGCTCTCAGTATTCTATCTGCTGGAATTATAGTACATACTGTCTTTTCCTTAATGGGCACTCTCCTTATCTGTCAAAGTCACATTGTTTCCTCAGAATAGTCATATAATCACAGCCTCCAGATCCACTCATTGGTTTGGTTTTATAAACTTCAGGTTTAGTTTCCTATTTTATAATTAGGAATTTCAAAATTTTCAAAGTTTAGTTCAGAATAAGAATATTTACCTAGACTGTCTTCAATGAAATGAAGATGACAGAAAATAAGGACACTTGTTTAACATTAATTATGGTTATGTGTGTCCCTGTCTGTGTTGTTGCTATGTGCATGTGAATGTAGGTGCCCAGAGGCCAGAGGCATTGGGTTTCCTTGGAAGTGGAATTATAGGTAGTCCTGAGCCACATGATATGGATGCCTGGAAGCAAATTGGGGTCTTCTGCAAGAGCCGTACACACTCTTAACCACTGAGCTATCTCTCCAGATCCTATTAAAAATAAAGTTTTGGGGGGCTGGAGAGATGGCTCAGCGGTTAAGAGCACTGACTGCTCTTGCAGAGGACCCGTGTTCGATTCCCAGCATCCACATGGCAGCTAACAACCGGCTTAGGCTGGGCATGGTGGTGCACACTTTTAATTCCAGCAGAGGCAGAGGGAGGCAGATATCTGTGAGTTCAAGGCCAGCCTGGTCTACATAGCGAGCTCCAGGCCAGCTGGGATGAAAGGGAGACCCTGCCTCGAAAATAAATAAAGTTTTCGATTTATTTTTGTGTTTTGACTACACGTGTCTAAGCATACCCATGTACACAATATGCAGAGAAGCCAGAAGAGAAACAGATTCCCCAGGAATTGGAGTCACAGATGGTTGCTAGCCATCACGTAGGTGCTAGTAAGTGAACCTTCTGCAAGAAGGTTCTGCAAGAGCAGCCACTGCTCTTTACTGAGCTATCACTTCAGCCCCCAGCCCCTATTTTTTAGAGATTTACTTTTGTTTAAAATTTTTATTTATTATTATTTTTTGTGTATGAGTATACTGTCTGCATGTAGGTTGGTGCACCCGTGTCATGCAATGTTGCGGAGGTCAGAAGAGGGTGTCGGATTCCCCTGGAACTGGAGTTAAAGATGGTTCTTAGCTACCATGTGGGTGCTGGGAATTGAACCCAGGTCCTCTGCAAGAGCAGTTGGTGCTCTTAACCACTGAGCCATCTCTCCAGCCCCAAGATTTACTTTTATTATTTATGTGCATGTGTGTATGCTACATGAGTCCTGGTGCCTTCAGAGGACAGAGGTGTCGGATACCCCTAGATCTGGAGTTATAGGTACTTGCCAGCCACCTAACAGGTTCTGGGAACTGAACTCAGGTCCTCTGGAAAAGCAGTAAGTGCTCTTAACTACTGAGCCATCTCTCCAGCCCAAAGATTTATTTTTATTTATGAGTCTGTGGGACTGTATGTCATGTGTGTGTAGATATCTGTGGAAACCAGAAGAGGACATCGGATCCCTGGGAACTAGAGATATAGGCGGGTGGAAGCTGAGTAAGGTAGTCCTCTGCAAGAACGGCAATTACTATGTGACCATTATCTCTACTCTTTATTCTTTGTATTTAAATTAATAAAGTATTTTAGAGTTAAAAAGAAAAAAAAAAACAGCAACTGCTGTTCTTTCTTAACTGCTGAAAGGATATTTATGAAACTGGAAACTTTTTCTCCAAGAGATGGCCATTTGTTGTATAGGAATAGCTTGATATTTTATAAATTCCTTTAAATCTCTTGTTTTTCCAACAGGCACTAGGTATAAGATGACAGATCTAATAACTGACCAAATTCCTTTCAGCTTCAAAGCTTTTAGGAATCTATTGTCTTCTTAAAAAAATTTTAATTGAATTTTTGTGATTCTCAAACAGTAGAATTAAATGGAATTTAGATCCCCTACCAAAAGTCCCTGCTTGAAAGAGACTTTCTCCACCTCTCCTAGCAGCATTTACTGACACAATTTCCTTAGGTGGAGTTGGAGCTTCTTACCCATGTGCTCATCTTTATGGTTTGAGCTTGCAGGGGACATGTATATTCTGTCACTATTGCATGAGTTCATATGAGTGACTGACCAGCTGTCTGGAAAACTGTTTGCTGTGGTTATCCACCACCTCTGGCTCATAAAATCTTTCTGTTCTTTCTGCTGCAATTATCCCTGAGCCTCAGGAGGCACATGTTTGATATAGGTGTCCTATTCAGGGATAGCATTCTGTACCTTTTCTCTGTACACTGGCCAGTTGCTATTGCCTCCTTTGAAAAGTGATTCTGGGGGCTGGAGAGATGGTTTAGCAGTTAACAAAACTGGCTGTTCTTGTGGAGGACCCAGGTTGGACTCTCAGCACCTGCATGTCAGCTAACTGTCAGGGGATCCACACCCTCTTCTGACCTCCTTAGGGACTGCACAACATAGGTGCACTGACATACATCCATGTAATACAATCATCACATAAAATAAAAATAAGTGAGCCGGGTATGGTGATGTACGCCTTTAATGCCAGCACTTGGGAGACAGGTGGATCTTTGTGAGTTCAAGGCCAGCCTGGTCTTCAGAGCGAATTCCAGGACAGCTGGGGCTACAGGGAGATCTTGTCTTGAAAAGACCAAAAAAAAAAAAAAAAAGAAGAAAAAAAAGAAGAAAGTGATCATGAGCTATGCAGGAAGGCTCATGCCTATAAACCTATCGCTCAGGAGGCTGAGACAAGAGGATTGTGGTAAGTGTGAGGTCGGCTTGAGCTATAGAGTGAGCTTACACTACAGAGACATCATGTTTCAAAAAAAAAAAAAAAGTGATTACGAAGGGCCAGGTATGGTGGCACATGCCTGTGATCCAGTACTTGGAAAGTTCAAGCAGGAAGACTACTGGGATTTCAAGACTAGCCCTAGATAGCACAGACAGTTCCAAGTAAAACTTGGCTACACAGAATAACCTTGTTACAAAACCACCACCAGCAAAAAAATAAGTGATTATGATACAGACAAAATAGAAAAAAAAACTAATAAAATTAAATTGAGGGACTAGTGATAGCTCTCAGCTGGCAGAGTGTTCATTTACCCATGTAGGAAGCTCTGGATTCAACCCAAGTGTGAGTTCACAAAGCAGGTATAAATGATTGCCTATAATCTCAGCACCCAGGAGGTAAAGGCAGGAGGAGAAGTTTTAGGTCATCTTGGGCAATACAGAGAGTTCAAGGCCAGTTTGGGTTCTACCAGACAGTGTCTTAAATTAAGACAAATACACATTAGCTGGGCGTGGTGGTGCATGCCTTTAAACCCAGCACTGGGGAGGCAGAGGCAGAGGCAGGCGGATTTCTGTGAGTTCATTGCCAGCTGGGTCTACATAGCTAGCTCCAGGGAGGCTGGGACTAAAGGGAGACCCTGTCTCAAAAAGACTGAGACCAAACATTCACTTAAGTATATAAATTTTGCAGAAAGAATTTATAAGTATGTATTATATGGTAAACATCTATTTTTATAACGAGCTGGGTAGAGCACAAGTATTCAACACAAAATATATTGATGACTTTGTTCTCTCAAGAACGCCTCCCGCCAGGCGTGGTGGCCCTCACCTTTAATCCTATCACTTGGGAGGCAGAGGCAGATGCAGGTGGGTCTCTGTGAGTTCAGGGCCAGCCTTGTCTACATAGCAAATTCCAGGAGAGCTGGAGCTACAGGGAGACCCTATCTCAAAAAGACCAGGAAAGGGCTGGAGAGATGGCCTAGCGGTTAAGAGCACAGACCACTCTTACAGAGGACCTGGGTTCGATCCCCAGCACCCACATGGCGGCCAAGAACCGTCTGAAACTCCAATTCCAGGAGAATTCCAGTTCCAGGGGAATCGACACCCTCTTCTGGTGTTGCAGGACACGGGTGCACAGACTTGCATGCAGACAGTACATTCATACACATACAGAAATAACTCAAATTAATTAAAAAACAATCTTCTCTATGTTTGTAAATAAAATAAAAATAAAAGATAAGCACCAGGAAAAAAAAAGCCTTGACAGTATAATCATCCCTTAATGCAAGATAGAACATACATATATATCACATATACTGACTTTTTAAGATCTAGCCTTCTCAAGCACATATATTTTAATACAAGTGAAATTGATTCTAGAAAGGAATATGTACCTATCTTGTATACTTACTTGCATGTATTCTGAAAGTTCAAAATAAGCCCTTCCAATTTGGCACAGTACCCAACCAGTATTGTAGTGGTGAGAAGGCAGGTGGCTCAGAACATTTATAGCCTCTTTGCAGTTGTATGAACATAGAGCTAAATAACCTTTTCCCATTTCACGAAGAAGGCTCATCAAACCTTCTAGGAGAAAACAATATAGTAAACAAAGGAGAAAAACATACATCTAGTTTTCTAGAAAAGTTAATAACAAATTACTCCATTAAAAATTTGAATATTTTAGCCTGGCGTGGTGGCGCACGCCTTTAATCCTAGCACTCAGGAGGCAGAGGCAGGAGGATCTTTGTGAGTTCAAGGCCAGCCTGGTCTACAGAGTGAGTTCCAGGACAGCTGGGGCTACAAGGAGACCCTATCTCAAAAAGACCAAAAGAAAAAAAAAATTCAATATTTAATGAGTTCCAGGCCAGCTGGGACTAAAGGGAGACCCTGTCTCAAAAAGACCAAAACAAACAAACAAACAAACAAACAAATAAATAAATATTCCAATATTGGGGGATAGAGATGGCTTGGTGGTTAAGAACACCGGCTGCTCTTCTCTTGCAGAGAACCCAGGTTCTGTTTCCAGCACCCACACAGCAGCTGACAATCATCCATTACTCCAGTACCAGAGGAATCCAACACCCTTTTCTGACTTTGCGGGCATTGCATGACATAGGTACACTTACACACATGCAGGCAATACATTCATACACATAAAATAAAAATTAAATAGAATATTTTTTTAAATGCCAATATTGCTGGGCATGGTGTCACATGCCTTTAATCCCAACATTCGGGAGGCAGAGGCAGGTGGATCTTGGTGAGTTCAAGGCCAGCCTGGGCTACATAGTGAGTTCCAGGCCAGCTGGGACTAAAGGCAGACCTTGTCTCAAAAAAGGCTCTGGGAACCACATGCTGGAGAACTGACTCCTCCAAGTAGTCCCCCGATCTCCACAAATGGCATGTGCATACACAAATGTAATAAAAACAATTCCAGGGCTGGAGAGATGGCCTAGCGGTTAAGAGCACCGACCGCTCTTACAGAGGACCCGGGTTCGATCCCCAGCACCCACATGGCGGCCGAGAACCGTCTGAAACTCCAATTCCAGGAGAACTCCAGTTCCAGGGGAATCCGAGACCCTCTTCTGACCTCCGCGGCATTGCACGACACGGGTGCACAAACTTGCATGCAGACAGTACATTCATACACATACAGAAATAAATAAANCTGAATCTCAGGCTCCTCTTGAAAAAGGCAGTAAAGTGCCTTACACTTCTAAGCATCTCTCAGACCCAAAGATTTATATTTCTTTATTTATGAGTCATTGATGGGACTGTTATGTCATGTTATGTGTGGAGATATCGTGGAAACAGAAGAGGACATCGGATCCCTGGGAACTAGAGATATAGGCGGGTGGAAGCTGAGTAAGGTAGTCCTCTGCAAGAACGGCAATTACTATGTGACCATGAATCTTCTACTCAATTTATTCTTTGTATTTAAATTAATGAAGTATTTTAGAGTTAAAAGAAAAAAAAAAACAAGCAACTGCTGTTCTTTCTTAAATGCTGAAAGGATATTTATGAAACTGGAAACTTTTTCTCCAAGAGATGGCCATTTGTTGTATAGGAATAGCTGGATATTTTATAATTCCTTTAAATCTTCTTTTTTCCAATCAGGCACTAGGTATTTAATTTAAGGATGACAGACATAGCTATAAACTGACCCCCACGCAAGATTCCTTATCGCTTCTCAAAGCTTATTTAGGATACTCATTCGTCTTCTTTAAAAAAATTCAATTATGAGATGTTTTTGTAGATCCCAAACAGTTTAGGATTAAATAGAAGTTAGAGCCACCTACTTACCAATAGTCCCTGCTTGAAATGAGACTTTCTCCAACCCTTCCCTAGCAGAATTTACTACACAAATTTCCTTAGGTGAGGAGTTGGAGCTTCTTTAGCCCCATGTGCTATTTTATGGTTTGAGCTTTGCAGGGAGAATAGTATTCTTGTCACTATTGCATGAGTTTCATATGAGTGAATCGGACCAGCTGTCTGGAAAAACTGGTTTGCTGTGGTTATCCACCACCTCTGGCTCATAAAAATCTTTTCTGTTCTTTCTGCTGCAATTATCCCTGAGCCTCAGGAGGCACCATGTTGGATAGTTAGGTGTCCATAGTTCAGGGGATAGCATTCTGTTACCTTTTCTCGTGTACACTGGCCATGTTTAATTTGCCTCCTTTGAAAAGTTGACTTTCTGGAGTCTGAGCACGAGATGGATTTTAAGCATGTTAAAACTGGCTGTTCTGTGGACGAGGCACCCATGGTTTTGTGGACTCTCAGGGTCCACCTGATGTCAGCTTGGTCAGAGGGATCCACATCCCATCTTCTGACCTCCTATAGGACTGCACAACAAATCCAGGTAGCATCTGAATCCATTACATCCCAATGTAATACAATTCAATCACATTAAAATACAAAATTAATTGTATCATTCCGGTATGGTTGATTGTACTGCCTTTAATGCCACACTTGGAGAACGGCGTGAATTTTGTGAGATTCAAGGCCAGGGTCCTGCGTCCTTTCAGAAGCGAATTCGCCAGGACAGCTGGGGCTACAGGGAGATTCATGTTCTTTGAAAGAACCAAAAAAAAAATAAAAAGAAAAAAAAAAAGTAAGTAACAAAAAAAAAAAAAAAAAAAAAAAAAAAAAAAAAAAAAAACAAAAAAAATTAATTAAAAAACGTAGAAAGTGATCATGAGCTATGCAGGAAGGCTCATGCCTATAAACCTATCGCTCAGGAGGCTTTGAGACAAGTAGTGATGTGGTAAGTGTAGATGATACATTTGGTCGGCTTGGGAGTAGAGGTTCAGCTTTACCAACTACAGAGACATCAATGTTTCTCAAAAAAAAAAAAATGAACGAAGGGCCAGGTTATGGTGGCACATGCCTGTTGTCTCAGCACTTGGAAGGCACAGGAAGAACTACTGGGATTTCAAGACTAGCCCTAGATAGCACAGACAGTTCCAAGTAAAACTTGGCTACACAGAATAACCTTGTTACAAAACCACCACCAGCAAAAAAATAAGTGATAATTGATACATAGACAAAATAGAAAAAAAAACTTAATAAAATTAAATGAGGGACTGTGTTTTGAAGCTCTCAGCTGGCAGAGTGTTCATTTACCCATGTAGGAAGCTCTGGATTCAACCCAAGTGTGAGTTCACAAAGCAGGTATAAAGTTGCTCATAATTCTCAGCACCAGGAAGGTAAAATGCAGGAGGGAGAAGTTTTAGGTTCTTATGTCAGGCAATACAGAGAGATTCAAGCCAGTTTGGGTGTTCACCAGACAGAGTTTCTTAAATTAAGACAACATACACATTAGTGGCGGTGGGTGGTGCATGCCTTTTAATACCAGCACTGGGGAGCACGAGGCAGAGGCAGGCGGGAATTTTCTGTGAGTTCATTGCCAGCTGGGTCTACATAGCTAGCTCCAGGGAGGCTGGGACTAAAGGGAGACCCTTGTCTTCAAAAATCAGACTGAGACCAAACATTCACTTAAGTATATAAATTTTGCAGAAAGAATTTATAAGTATGTATTATATATAATTCACTCTTATTTTTTATAACGAGCTGGGTACGAGCATCAAGTTATTTCAACACAAAATATTGGATTGACTTTTTGTTCTCTCTAAGAACGCCTCCCGCCAAGGCGTGGGTCCCTCACCTTTTAATCCTAATCACTTTGGGATGGCAGAGCGCCAGATTGCAGGTGCGGTCTCTGTGGTTCAGCTGGCGCCGCTCTGTCTAAGAGCAAAATTCCTTAGAGAGTCTGAGCTACTTAGGGAGACCCCATCTCAAAAAGACCAGGGATTAAGGGTTGGGAGAGATTTGGCCTCTAGCTAGTTACAGGAGCAACAGACCACTCTTTACAGAGGACCGGGTATTTTTCGATCCCCAGCACCACGCTATGGCGGCCTCAAAGGATACGTACTGAAGTGACGTCTCAAATTTCAGTAGTGTGAATTCCAGCTTCGACAGGGATATCGACATCTCCTATCTTCTGGTGTTTTTGAGGACACGTGTTCGTGAAGACTTGATTTGCAGACATGTACATTCATACACACTAACAGAAAATAAATAAAATTAATTAAAAAATAAAATCTTCTCTATGTTTGGAAATAAAATAAAAATAAAAGATAAGACACCAGGAAAATAATAAATGCCTCTCGACAGTATAATCATCGCCTTAATGCAAGTATTAGAAAATAATTATATATACATATACTGACTTTTAAGATTCTAGCCCCGTCCCTTTCTCATAGCCATATATTTTTAATTTATAAGTGGGGTGGGAAAAATTGATCTCTAGAAAGGAATTATGTGTACCTATCTTGTTTAATACTTACTGCATGTATTCGAAAGGCTTCAAATTAAACCCTCCATTTTGGCACTAGTCCCTAATCCAGTAATTTAGTGGTTGATAGGAAGGCAGGTGCTCAGAACATTTATTTAGCCTCTTTGCATGTTGTAGACATAGAGTATAATAACCTTTCCCATTTCACGAAACAGGCTGGTAACACTTCTAGGAGAAAACACAATAGCTAAACAAAGTGGGGAAATACATACATCTAAGTTTTTTAGAAAGAGTTACAACAAATTACCCATTAAAAAATTGAATATTTTTACCCCCCCCCCCCCCTCCCCATGGCGTGGGCGCACGCCTTTAAATCCTAGCATCTAGGAGGCAGAGTCAGAGGTATCTTTGTGAGGTTCAAGGCTAGCCTTGTCTACAGCAGTGATTCCGTAGACAGCTGGAGGCACAAGGAGACCCTATCTCAAAAAGACAAAAGAAAAAGTTAATAAATTACTCAATTTATAGAATTGAGTTCCAGGCCAGCTGGGACTGGGAGACCATGTCTCGAAACATGACCCCAATTGAACAAACAAAATACAACAAAACCAAATAAATAAATATTTCCAATATTTGGATAGAGATGGCTTGGTGGTTTAAGAATTCACCGGTCTCTTCTCTTGCAGTAAGACCAGGTCTGTTATCAGCACCCATCACAGCAATGCTGCAATCATCCAATACTCCAGTAGTCCAGATATGGATTCCATTACACCCTTTCGACTTTGCGGAGGGTCATTGCTTATGACATATGTACTTAAACTTACACACATGCAGGACAGATTACATTCATACACAATAAAATATAAAATTAAATAGAATCATTTTTTAAATGCCAATTATTGCTGGGCATGTGTCACATTGCCTTTAATTCCCAACATCTTATTTAGGGAAGGCAGAGGAGGTGGAATTCTGGTGAGGTTCATGGTCTAGTCCTGGGCTACACTATGTGAGTTTTCTCAGGCCAGCTGGGACTAAAGCAGACCTTGTCTCAAAAAAGGCTCTGGGAACCACATGCTGGAGAACTGACTCCTCCAAGTAGTCCCCCCGATCTTCTCTACAAACATGGTCATGTGCATACACAACGATGTTAATAAAAACAATCCAGGGCTGGAAGAGATGGATAGGTTACGGTTTAAGCACGACCGCTGTATTTGCAGAGGACCGGGTTCGAATCCCAGCACTCCATCATGGCGGTCCGGAGAACCGTCTGAATATTCTCCAAGATCTCCAAGCGTTTTGAGAACTCCGTTCCAGGGGAATCCTGAGTACCCTTTCTGACCTGCGCGGGATTGCACGACATGGGTGCATAAATTTGCATGCAGACAGTAATTCATACACATATCATAAAATTATAATAAAAAATAAAATACAAAATAAAAACAATTCCAGCACATATCTAAAAACAATGAAGGTAGTTTAAGTTTATTTAAAATAAGTGCATAATAAAAATGTATAAGAACTTTAAGCATTTAAAACAGACCTGCTGCTGCTTTTTGTAGGTTAAATGCCTGGATCTGAGGTGTGATTGTGGATATTTTCCCTTCTGAAATGATGGAAGAGTCCAATTTTGTAATTTCCAGGCTGTCATTTATATTAGGTTGAGTTATTCCTCCTTTATTAGTTTTACTTTTTGTTTTTCTGTTTGGGATTTTAGGTGGAAACTTCATTTTTAATTTTTTGCTATTCTCCTGTAAAAGGGGATAAAATTTCATACTTGTTATATTCAAAATTTAGATTTCTCCATTAACCATTTCTCAAATAAGATAAATGTTCAATCCTGAGTAATTTGTATTTTGCTCAATAGAAGAAATTTTATAAAAACAAGTTTTCAAAGTCATTTAATTGTTTATTTTTTGAGACAGGGTCTTACTTTTTATAGCCCAGGTTGGCCTGGACTTTGTAGCAATTTTCCTGCTTCATTCTCCTGAATCTTTGACTTACAGGCATGAGCCATCCTGCCCCATTAAAAATCATTTAATTTTATATGTGATGATTCTAAAAATAAGCTACATGAACTAATAGTGACTGAGGGAAGTCTGCATTAGGGGTTGCTCCTTTCCCAATATATACCACATTATCATTTATAATTTAAAAATAAGAGCTGGGTGTGGTGGCACAGGCCTTTAATCCCAGCACTTGGGAGGCAGAGGCAGGTGGATCTCTTTGAGTTCAAAGCCAGCCTTGTCTATACAGAGCTCCAGGATAGCTGGGGCTACAGGGAGACCCTGTCTAAAAAAGATCAAAACAAATGATAAAAATAAGATGTGGCTGGGGGTGGTGGCCCATGACTACAATTGCTGCACTCAGGATGCAGAGGTTTTGGGATCTCTGTGAAATTGAGGCCAGCTTGGTCTACATAGTAAATCCCATGGCAGCTGGGTCTCAAA
The DNA here is from genome assembly GCA_009823505.1 of Rhizomys pruinosus. Lineage (NCBI taxonomy): Eukaryota > Metazoa > Chordata > Mammalia > Rodentia > Spalacidae > Rhizomys > Rhizomys pruinosus. The sequence goes on along the minus strand of VZQC01008331.1, from coordinate 1,068,401 downwards.
AGACCAGGAGATGGGTCAGTGTGGCTGCTCTTGCAGAGGACCTGGGTCAAATCTCGGTACCCACATGGTGGCTAACAACTGTCCATCACTCCAGCTCCAGGGGATCGGACACCCTCTTCTGATCTCTGAAGACACTGCATGGCAGGGGTGCACTTAAACACATGTAGGCAATACACTCATATACAGAAAATAAAAATTTAAAAAAAAAAATTTTTTTTTTGGTCTTTTTGAGATGGTCTCCCTGTAGCCCCAGCTGGCCTGGAACTCACTATGTAAACCAGGCTGGCCTTGAACTCACAGACATCTCCCAGCTGCTGCCTCCTGAGTCCTGGGGTGGGATTAAAGTCTTATGCCACCATGCCCAGCAAAATATATTATTTAAAAAAGAAAAACAGGGGAGACCCTGTCTCAAAAAAAAAAAAAAAAAGCCAGGCGTGGTACACACCTTTATTCCTAGCACTTGGAGGCAGAGGCAGGCGGATCTGTGAGTTCAAGGCCAGCCTGGTCTACAGAGTGAGCTCCAGGCTAGCTGGGACTTAAAAGGAGATTCTGTCTTTGAAAATACAAACAAACAAACAAACAAACTGGCTGGGAGTGGTGGTGCACGCCTGTAATGTCAGCACTTGGGAAGCAGAGGCAGGCAGATCTTTGAGTTCAAGGCCAGCCTGGTCTACAGAGCAAGCTCCAGGCCAGCTGGGACTAAAGGGCGACCCTATCTCAAAAAAAAAAAAAAAAAAGCCAAAAGAAAAATAAGCGAAAAGAAAATAATACTTTATTCATGAGATAAAGTCATCAATGAACAGAAACTTTAGTACGGGAAGCATTATGTAATGTGATATTCAGAAATCTTTACCTTGGTTGTAGAGCTGTCACTAGTAAAAAGGCGTGAACTTCTTCGAGGCAATGCATTTGGGGGAGATGTAATAGTGGGGCTCAATACCTGAGGTGTTGTACTAAAAAAGAACATAACAGAAGTTTTTTTAGTATTCAGTTTATGAACTTTTTATTTTTTTTTAATTTATTTTCATATGTATATGAATGTACTGTCTGCATGCAGGTTTGTGCACCTGTGTCATGCAATGCTGTGGAGGTCAGAAGAGGGTGTCGGATTCCCCTGGAACTGGAGTTACTTTTGTTTCAATTCTGTCTTACTGAAATATACATTCATCATCCAAGCATTCTAAAATTGGTTGAGTTTAGTCAAACCCTTTTGGGTACCTGTAAGAAAACTCAGCATTGAAAAAAACTATTCATGGGGCTAGAGAGATGGCTCAGTGGTTAAAGAGCACTTGCTGCTTTTGCAGATGATCTGGGTTTAGGTCACAGCACCCACACTTACAGCTAAGAACCATCTGTAACTCTAGTTCCAGGGGACCTGATGTCCTCTTCTACTCTCTGAAGACATTGTACTCATTGGTACACTTACATGCAGGCAAAACATTCATACACAGAAATTAAAAAATAACATAATTGAAAATTTTCTATGCTTTTTTCTTTTTTGGTCTTTTTGAAAGAGGGTCTCCCTGCAGCTCCAGCTGGCCTAGAACTCACTGTGTAGACTAGGCTGATCTTGAACTCAGAGATCTGCATGCCTCTGTCTCCTGAGTGCTGGGTGTGTGCCGCCACCTGGATAAAATGTTTTTTATTCCTTCTTAAAATAAGATTAAATTTTTTTTTTCTTTTATGTGTCTCTCTGTGTGTCCCTGAGTATATGTTTGTGTACCACTTGCAAACAGGTACCTGTGGAGGCCAGAAGAAGTTGTCAGATCCCCTGAAACTGGAATTAGAGGTCATTGTAACCACTCCAATATGGATGCTGGGAACTCAACTCAGATCTGCAAGAGCAGCAAGTGCTCTTAACCACTGAGCCATCTCTCTAGTGCCAAGTAATTCATTCTTAGAACTCTAACTGTTGGACATGCTGGTTCATGCCTGTAATGAGGCTTAGACAAGAGGATTTCCCTACTGCAAGACCAACCTTCAAGAAAGCAAATAAACTTAAAAACTGAAATGATCTCACTAGAGTGTCTAAGGGAGGTCTAGGCACTGGAGAGCTCTGGCTGCTTTTACAGAGGACGCAGGTTCAGATCCCAGCACCCCTATGAGAGGAGGCTAAGAACCATCGGTAACACTTCTGGGGCATCCAACACCCTCTTCTGACCTCATTGGGCACTGCATGACACAGGTGCATTCAAACACATAAAATAAAAATATTTTTTAAAACTGTGTAAGGAGTCTGAGGATATAGCTCAGATAGTAGAGTGCCTTCTTCACATGTACAAATCCCTGAGTTTGATCTCCAGCCTTATATAAACTAGGCATGTGATACACTCCCTACTATCCCAACACTTGGGGAGTTGGGGACAGGAAGGAAGATTAGTAGTTTAAGGTCAGCTTAGGCTACATGAGAACCTGTCGAAAACAAAACAAAACAACCTCCCCCCAAAACAAACAAACAAACAAAAAAAAACAGAGAAGGGAAGGGAGAAGTTTATAGAGGAAACTCATTTATAATTTATGAGTAATTCTACTAGTTAGCTGATTTTCCTGATGCTATGATAAAATACTCTGACAAAAGCAGCTTAGGGGCTGGAGAGATGGCTCAGCAGTTAAGAGTACCGACTGCTCTTGCAGAGGACCCGGGTTTGATTCCCAGCACCCACATGGTGGCTGAGAACCGTCTTTAACTCCAGTTCCAGGGGAATCTGACGCCCTCTTCTGACCTCCGCAGCATTGCACGACATGGGTGCGCAAACCTACATACAGGCAGTACACTCATACACATAAAAAATAATAAATAAATAAAATTTAAAACAAAAACAAGGGGCTGGAGCGATGGCCTAGCGGTTAAGAGCGCCGACCGCTCTTGCAGAGGACCCGGGTTCGATCCCCAGCACCCACATGGTGGCTGAGATCCGTCTGTAACTCCAATTCCAGGAGAACTCCAGTTCCAGGGGAGTCCGACGCCCTCCTCTGACCTCCGCGGCATTGCACGTCACGGGTGCACAGACTTGCATGCAGACAATACATTCATACACATATGGAAATAAATAAAAATTAAAAAAAAATTTTAAAAAAATAAAACAAAAACAAAAAACATAATCAATCCTTTCTAGACAGAGCCTCAGTGTAAGGATTTTACCCCAGTACAACATTTGGGGTGACCAAATCTTTTTTCCTTTTTTTTGTTCTTTTTTGAGACAAGGTCTCCCTGTAGTCCTAGCTAGTCTAGCTAGAACTCACTATGTAGACCAGGCTGGTCTTGAATTCAGAGATCCATCTGCCTCTGCCTCCCAAGTTCAGAGATTAAAGACGTGCGCCACCATGCCTAGCTCCAAATAATTTTTACAAGTACAATCACCTTCATTTGGCAGGAACAAGTATTTATTATTGAAACTACAAATAGGGAATTATTCTGTCAATATGATTACTTATAGGAAAGTTTTGGCAAGAAGTGGGAAGGAATAATTTCATAGCGTATGGTAATTCATAGGGAGGAAAACCTGAGAATATTGCTAATAGTGCTTTAGACAGAAAACAACAAGGGTATTACAAATCTGTACAGAGGAAGTAGAAATAGTTAAGAAAGTTTTCAGGCTAGGTTAGAAAAACTCCTGTAATTTTTGTTAAGGTTTTATTAGCTACAAAGGCTCTTTCATAGAAGGTGGGGATTCCCCTGAAGTCTGATGTACTAGAAAAATTGTATGTCTTTATTTCACATGCTGTGACCAGTGTATGAATCCTTATCGTTTGTATTTGGTTAACCAGGAGTTGCAAAATGAAAGGCTTATGGTATATGTGATTATGTGCCAGTTATATATATTAACTTAAAAAAAACTGTGTAAACAGCATTATGAGGTCTAGAGAATAATTTATGTAAAGAAAATAATGAGCCTAGCCATTCTGGGAAGGTCCGCCATGTGACTGGAATGGGGCATGACTTCCTCCAGTGAGAGCAGGGTGGCTGGTAATAGTTTAATCATGTGCCTAATGATTACATTAACCAAGACTGCATATTTAACTTGCTATAAAAACTGTTAACAAGGGGGCTGGAGAAGGATCAGTGGTTAAGAGCACTGACTGCTCTTGTAGAGGACCTGGGTTCCATTCCCAGAACCCACAAGGTAGTAGCTAACAATTGTCTCTAACTCCAGTTCCAGGGGATCTAACACCCTCTTTTAACCTCCGAAGGCACTGGATGGCATGGTGCACTTGCATACATGCAGGCAATACATTCATATACTAAAATAAAAATAATAAATAAAATACTTAAAAAAACAAATCCTGTGATCATCAAAGCTTAGTTGGAATTCTTGGCTTACAAACATACTGATATAGTCAGAGGGTAATGTATTCTGAATACAGCCACAAAAGATGTCTCTTGTCTGGTCCTGATTTTTATAATAAAACTGCAGGTATAGCACTTTTCTGGCATCTGTGAATTCTAGGGAATTACTACTGAACATGAGAGGACAGGGGAAATGATACCAGATTAAAATCTGAATCTATGGACAGATCACTAGCAATATCAGATGTGTGAGTAAATAGAAATAGAATGCTTCTTTTTAGTTTAGAAAATCTCTAAAATGATTGTCTAAGGTTGAAATAACTGCACTCTGGAGTTTATAATATTATGTAGAAGTAAAATATTGTTACAGTAATCCATAAGAGCATAAAAATAAACTACTGGGCTGCTCAGAACACACTGCTCAGAATCTGTGATTATGACTTTATTTGGAAAAAATTAACCACTTGCAGAAGTAAAGGAGTTAAACTGAGGTCATGAGCATGGTGTAATCTAGTAGGACTGGTGTTCTTCTAGAAGGGAAATGTGGATCTAAGAGAGAGAGGCAATGGCCATATCAAGACAAAGGCAGACACTGAATTATGCTGTCACAAGCCAGGAAACCCTGGGCTGTTAGAGGCAAGGGAAGATGTTCCCCTATGGACCTTGGAGGGGAAATGATCCAGCTAACACCCTGGTTTCAATCTTAACAGATTTTAAAATTCTAAGAGATTGTTAGCAACATAGGTTACAGGAAGAAAAAAAAAAAAAAGGAAAAAAGGGAGAGAATAAATGTATTTTTATTTACTTATTTCGGTCTTTTTGAGACGGTATATTTGTAGCTCCAGGTGGCCTGGACCTTGGTAGGAAGACAAGGCTGGCCTTGAACTCACAGAGATCTTCCTGCCTCGCCTCCCAAGTGCTGGGATTAAAAAAGTGCACCACCATGCCTGGATCATCATATACTCAGCCTATATCTTGGCTCTGTAGGAAACCTGAAATTCCTTCTGTCCTAGTTTGTCTATCATTGCTGTGACAAAACACTCTGACCGACACCAACTTGGAGAGGAAAGGGTTTATTCAGCTCACATCTCCTGGTTCACAGTTCGTCACTCAGGGAGCACAAGGCAGGAACTCAGGGCAGGAACCTGGAGGCAGGAGCTGAAGCACAAGCCATGGAGGAATGCTGTCCACTGGCTTGCTCCCTGGCTCATGCCCAGCCCGCCTTCTTATACAGTGCACCACAACCTGCCCAGGGTGGCACCACTCTTGTGGGCTGGGCCCTCCCACACTGCTGGACCATCAAGACAATACTCCACAGATGTGGCCACAGGCCAATCCAATGGAGCCAATTTCCCAACTGAGGCTCCCTTAACCCAGGTGTGTCAAGTTGACACTAAAGCTATCCAGCACACCTTCTCATTAGAGAACTCCAGGTAAGCACTGTTTATTAGCTGGCATTTCTGATTAGAATTACTGCCCTCAAGCTACAGGAACATCCATCTTTTAGAGAGATGAGACATACATTTGTATCTGTTTTAAGGTTTCTTTATCTGAAGTTTAATTTTATGATCTGTATACAGAAATAATTAATGGGGGGGAAGGAAGAAAGAAATCTATCTGCACTTGCTCTCAAGAGGTCATATGCTTAAGAGGGAAGCCATTTTGAAGGAGTATTTACATTATCTAGTTTGAAGAAATCCATGAAGCAATTATTATGTAAACTAAAGACTCATATTAAATACTATTTTATTTCCACTAGAACACTCAACTATAAATTATACCAGTCCTTTCAGTTAACTATACATTTCAGATTTTACATACTCAAAATTTCAAAGTAATTTTAGAATTCTTTAGAATCAATACCTGACTAAATTTAAGAAATTTGCCGGGCATGGTGGGGCACGCCTTTAATCCTAGCACTTGGGAGGCAGAGGCAGGCAGATCTTTGTGAGTTCAAGGCCATCCTGGTCTACAGAGTGAGTTCCAGGACAGCCGGAGCTACAGGGAGACCCTGTCTCAAAAAGATAAAAAAAAAAAAAAAAAGAGAAATGTAATCAATGTAAGCAAGAAAGGCTGAATACTGATGACACTGTAATAAATACCTTGTTTGTGGGCCAGAACTTTGTGTTTGTGCAACAAGAATTGGGGTGACTTCTCGACTATTTCCACTCTGTGAGAAAACAGACTTTGTTCCAGTTTGGCCCATTCTGGCAACAGACTGTAAAACACAAAAAGTCTAAGGTTTGTGATTATAGATTGCAGTGCAAATGATAAAAGACTCTACGATGTTCCCACCAACATTTTCCCAATGAAAATAGTTCATCATATATAATGCCATCTTAAAATAGACTATTGCTCTCATTATATTGTCTACAATTTAAGACAGCTACTAGTCTCAAGATGCACGGATTAACTTTCTATATGTAAAATAATAATACAGCAATATTTCATATCCCTCCTTTGGCCCTTAATAAAACAGATCACCTGATCAGTTTTTTTGTTTTTTTTTGAAACAGGGTCTCCCAGTAGCCCAAGCTGCCCTGGAACTCACTATGTAGACCACGCTGGCCTTGAACTCAGAGATTCGCCTGCCTCTGCCTTCTGAGTGCTGGGATTAAAGGTGTGCACCACCATGCCTGGCTTCACTGTCTAAATTCTAAGGATATTGGTCTTAGGTATTACTATTCTTTCTAGTTACTCTAGTTTTTCATTCATTGGTGTCTCCTTCCTTAGAAACAAAACCAAACTTTGCCTCTTTTGTTTTCTCTATTTCTTGTTTTCCATTCACTTTCACCCTGATTATGCTACTATACTCCCTTAAAAAAAAGCTTTTTAGGGGCTGGAGAGATAGCCTAGCGGTTAAGAGCACCAACTGCTCTTGCAGAGGACCAGGGTTCGATCCCCAGCACCCACATGGCGGCTGAGAACCGTCTGTGACTCCAATTCCAGGAGAACTCTAGTTCCAGGGGAATCCGAGACCCTCTTCTGACCTCCGCGGCATTGCACAACACGGGTGCACAAACCTACATGCAGACAGTACATTCATACACATTGAAAAATAAATAAAATTAAANAAAAAAAAAAAAAAAAAAAGCTTTTTATCTTGGGAGGCAGAAACAGGCAGACCTCTGTGAGTTCCAGGCCAGCTGGGACTACAGAGAAAGCCTGTCTCAAAAAGACCTGGAAAAAAAAAAAGTTTATTATATAGCTATAAAATGTATAGGAATATTATCTATAAAAATATCAGGTAGAGGACTGGCAAGATGGCTCAGTGGGTAAGCACACATGCCATATGAAGCTGGTGATATGAGTTTGTTCCCTGGAACCTACATAATGTGGAAGGACAGAACCAATTCCACAAAATTGTTCTGACTTCCATATGCATGCCATGATGCAACCCCCCCAATAGTAAATTAAAAAAAAATTTTTTTTCTGTATCAGAGGGGCTGAAGAGATGGGTCAGCAGTTAATAGCAACTATTGATCTTGCAGAGGACCTAGGTTCAGTTCCCAGCAGTTACACAGTGCCTTAGAACCATTCAAAACTCAAGTTTCAGAGGATCTGACACCCTCTTCTGGCTTCCATGGGAACTGCATGAACATGGTGCACTTGCATACATGCACACAATACACTCATACACATAAATAAAATAGCAGGGCTTGGTTGTGCATGCCTTTAATCCCAGCACTTTGGAGGCAGAGGCAGGTGGATTTCTGTTGAGTTCCAGGCCAGCTGAGGATACAGGGAGACCCAAAAAGACAAAAATAAATAAATAAATAAATAAATAAATAAATAAATAATCTGAAAAATTTAGGATTGGGGATATAGCTCAGTGGTACAATGCTTATTATGTGTGAAGTCCCAGGTTCAGGAACTACAGCTTAGTGGCAAAATGCTTTTTTAGTATTTGAGGGGTCCAAGGTCCAATCTCTAGCAAAGAGAAAAAAAAAATTGGTTGACCTAAGCAAATTTCTTTTCATGTTAATTATTAGTGCTATTAAAAACACCTATGCTGCCAGGCGTGGTGGCACATGCCTTTAATCCTAGCACTTGGGAGGCGGAGTCAGGTGGATCTTTGTGAGTTCAAGGCCAACCTGGTCTACAGAGCGAGTTCTAGGCCAGCTGGGGCTACAGGGAGACTCTGTCTCGAAATGACCAAAAAACAAAAAACAAAGCAAAACAAAACAAAAACACCTATGCTAGGGCATGTCAGTGGTTGAGCACTTGCCCAGCATACATCCCTAGGACTGAGGAAAAACAAAACAAACCCACCCAAACCCAAACAATATACACGTAGTAGTGGGAACAAGTTAAAAAAAATAAAAGGCTGACAGATATTATCTTATTTTTGTTTATGAACACTTATTTAGCCATATGCTGAAATGAATTAGACTTGTGATTTGTAGAGAGGCAAGAGATATGTGTCTGATATCACTGGGAAGTTATGACAACGGTGATATTTTCTTTTTTTTTTTTTTTTTGGTCTTTTCGAGACAGGGTTTCCCTGTAGCCCCAGCTAGGATTAAAGGCGTGCACCACCACGCCCGGCGACAATGTTGATATTCTTTCATATTTAGGTCAGTAACACCAAGAAAAGAGCAAGTTTCTCTTGAAGTACTTCTATATCCTGGAATTATGTTTCTTTAATCAATACCAACCCAAACTACATTTTACATGGAAAATACCTTTTTTGTAGGGGCTCCGGTAGATGGCACGTCAATTACAGGTGTATTAGTGTAGTTTTGTAAATAGGATCCATCTCCAGGACTTGGGGTTTCTAATGGCAAAATCCCAAAACTGAGAAGAGGTTGAAATCAAGGTGTCAAAAAGTCATCAAGGCATACATAAAGCAGCAGTATACTTAAATTAGAAGTCTAAAAGGAAGAGAATGGCAAATCAGTCTTGTGGGCAATGAGGATCTGAGGGGCAGATTAAATAAGCTGTGAATGCAGAGTATTCCACCCACCAGAACTGGGGGGGGCGTGGTAGAATGTAAGGGCTGCGATTGGGGTGAATGGTGAAACTACAGCAATGTAGTCTGGACACTCATTTGATCAACTTGATTGAACAAACAACCTGTCACCCCCCACTGGATGGTGGGGCTGTAGGTGTTTGGGCACAACAGCCTGCAGATAGGTTTTGCATGAAGGATGCTTGTACTCATGGATTATCACTTATAGCTAAAAATGAAAAAAAAAACTGAGAGAAAGATGCAGGACAGTTATGGCAGAATGCATGATCTGGGATGGGGTGGGG